>CM053573.1:123686993-123721723 GCA_028646485.1 Cryptoprocta ferox
CAACAATGACATATGTGAAACAAGTAAATAGGCATCGTAATTAAACTGATTACTTATCTTCCTCTCTAGAGCAAGCGTTGGCATGCTCCTGCCCTCAAGCTGGACACCTCCTTTTATAAAGTTTTATTGGAACACAGCTACGCCACTACATATTGTTCATTGCTACTTCTGAAAAGAGCTGAGCAGATGCTACAAAGACAATATAGCTCACAAAGCCTGCAATATTTGTCATTTTAGTCCTTTAACCCTGTAGAACGCGAGAGTTATGGTTCTCTCATCCCTACATCTCCAATACCTCATACAGAGTATTTGTTGAAAAAACTGAACAGCTTTGAGGCGTGGCTGTAAGCCCTTCAGCTATAAGTCAGGGCTAGACCAGGGCTGGGTCCCTTCCCTTCTGATGTCCCCAGTGTAAAGGGTCCCAGATGACAGCTTTGGAGGAGATACCAGGACACAGAAGTCTCAAGTCCAAGGTCAGTCCAAGGAGCCCAAGCCATTTCTCTCACCCCCTCCACTTAGGTTCGTGAGAGGGTAGGAGGTTGGTTAGGACCCTGTCCCGCCTTTCAGGGGTATATCGCTTCTGCCAACACCCAGGCAAGGATGTGACCATTTTCAAGGGGGGAAAGGGTCCTCTGCTTCTCTGTCCTCCTCAGCAAGCATGGGCTGGACTAGACCCTGGAGAACAGCCATGTAGGAGTGTGGGGAGAAGCGTTCCCCCCAGTTCAGAAGCTCCTCTCCAACATGGAGGTGGCTCCGGTGACAAGCTAGGCCCTGCACATGCCACGTCCTGACGTCCTGCTTAAACTGCACATGGGGGTTACAGGGAGGAGTGAGCTCGTGTGTGGGCACAGACTCTACATTCATATGTCTGGGGGCTCCCATGCCGTGTGTGTGCAAACGTACGGAGAGGAGGCAGGCCCTGAGAAGGTGCCAGGTCCCTGAGATGAGCTGCAGAGTTTTGCTCCAGAAGTTAAGTTGCAGGAGGGGGTGGGGTGGGGGCTGTGCTCAAATATACCGCATATACTTCTCTTCATCTGTTATCATCTGTCAGGCCCAGGCCCAGAAGAGAAAGCTTTCCCTGTTCCTGCCTCCCTTCCCTACTACCAAGGTCCTCATCTCAGGTTCCGTGGGGCTACGGACGGCTGCCTCTAGCGAGGGAAGCAGAGCTTACGGGCCGTAAGAGAGCCAGATTCCACCAGTTCTAAATCCTGGATGGCTTCTAGCAGCTGCTCCCGTGCAGTTCCAATAAAGGAATTCTCCAGAAAGGCAGGCAGGCCTCCCACACCATCCCGCAGGGTGTACAGGGGCACTCGTACCAGGCCTAGCACCTGTGAAAGGAAGGAGACAGGTGACGATGAGACAGGTAGCTCATCCTAGGCAGCTCTTTCCAGATGAGAGGTCTCACCTCTTATCAGTGCAGCAGAACCAGGTCTGAGGATTTACACCTTATAACCCTTGGGCCCACCTCTCGACCGACAAAAGACCCAAGTCACGCCATCCAGCTTCATAAACGCTAATCCTTCCTACATCACTAAACTTTTGGTGGCTCTTGCCTCCAGGATGCATGCGTGGCCCTACACCAAGTAGTTCTCAAATATACACCCGCCCAGCCATTTCAGCACCATTTAGGAACTTTTGAAAAATGCAAATTCTCAGGTCCTTTTCTCTCCCCCCCGCTGAACCAGAAATCCTGGAAGTGGGGTCAGTAATAAGCCTCTCAGAGTCATCTGGGAGCCATCTCCATACACAATCTATCGCCCTACTCCCCTAGCCTAACGACAAAGGTTTCCCCACAAAGTATCAGGCCACATCTCCTACCCAAGAAAATCATGGGTCTAGGGTGCAAGGCTTGGCCAAATCTACGGGGAGATGAGAGTCTTGGATAGGTGTGTCCCAGAAAAACAACTGCAGAGGTCAGTGAAAGGGTCTGGAGACTGCGTTGGCTGTGGCCAGTCAACCAGATGAAAGAAGCCCAAGACCCCAGCTACTCCAGGAAAGTGCGGGAGCGGCTTTCGGGGGCAGGGAGGACATGGGCCTGCGGTTCCTGGGCTGGCCCCACCTCCAGCCCGTGGTCCTTGGCGCGCAGGGCGCCCATCTCCACCGCAATCAGCTGCTCGAGCGTCAGGCGCTTGGCGTAAAAGTGGGCCACGACTTTAGGCCGGCACCCGGCGTGCGAACTGCGGTAGTCGGCGCGCTCCACGCGGAAGTCGGCCACGGCCTCGCCCAACTCCTCGATCAGCTCGCGGTTCAGCCCGGCCTCCAGACTGGTGTCCTGTAAGTTGACGAAGCCGCCGGGGAAGCCGAGGCGCCCATCAAAGCGCATCTGCATCTGCGGGAGAGGGAAGCGGGGTTGCCCGGGCGCCCGGCCGGCGTCCCGGGGGAGGGGGAGGGGGAGGGGGGGGAGGGAACGGGGCGGGGCGCGCCTCCTCTCACCAGGACCGCGTAACGGAGCGGGATGCGGCCGAAAAGCAGCCCGGGGTCCGGCGCGTAGAGCAGCGCGTGGCACGCGTGCCGCCAGCCAGGCCCCAGCGCCAGGGCCTCCTCCAGCGCCAGCTTGCGGACGCCGGCCATGGCCCGACGCCGTCCCCCCCGCGGTCCCGAGGACCCACGTGGGTGGGCGGGCCGGCGGCCGCCAATGGGGGCGGGGCTTGCAGGCCTCGGGGGCAGGTGACCGCGGCTTCCGGGTTGAGCCCAGGGAGGGGCGGGCGGAAGGCGTAGTCGGCGTCCCGGGCGCCGAGTTGGAGCGGAAGTGACGCTTCCGTCACAGTGCCGGGCCTAGTTGGCCGTAACTGGGGCTGAGGCCGGGGGCTGGAGGCGGCCCGGGAGTCTGAGAGAACTACATCTGGTTTGGTTTGGTGGCTCTCGGAGGCCGGAGCTGGGGTCGGGGCTACGAAGGACTGAGGCCGAGTTGGCTTTAGACACTTGGCCTGTCCTTGCACAGTGGGGATGGAGAGGAGCGATGGGTGTAACAGCTGCCCTGCGTGGTGGAATTGGAAGGGACTCCGTGGAAGGTTGAACGTTGGGGGAGAGTTGTGCTAGGATGAGGTCAAAGTTTATGGCCTGGGTGGATGGTGGCCTCATTTTTTCAGATGAGGATCGTAGGACAGGGGTGGTCAATAAGTGTAGTTCTAGACAGAAATTGGCAGTGGCGATAGGCAGCGGATAGGACAAGTAGGATAGGAGAGGATTGATGTGATTTTCAGGGGAAGGGTTAAGTGAGCAAAGAGCTGTGGGTGAAACCCTGTGGGCACAGCAAGGGTCAGAGGTAGAAATGGATACCCAGACACATTCAGACCCTTGAGCTGTGAAGGAAGGAATAGCCCATCCCCAGGGCAGGGCGCTACTCTGGGCCCGATGCTGAGAAATGGGATTCAGAATCCCTCACCCCAGGCCACGCCTTCCCCACCCTTCTCAGGCCCTGTGCGGATAGGTAGCCTCTACAAGAGTTCATGTTTAGTACGCAAAAGAAGGGAGAAGGCAGCTCCTTGAGAGGTCAGGGGCTTACAGTCACAGCCTGTAAGTGACAGCACATGATAAGAAAGAGCCCACAAACCTGCCCAGACGCAGGCTTGTGACCCTAGCAAGTCATTTAACTCTCAGGTCCCTAGTTGCTCATCTGCTACGTGAGGATGGTACGAACCTTTTAGGGATAGTGCAATGTTTAAAGCACTAAGAATAGTGCCCAGCGCAAAGTTAATGTAGCCATCCTTGGAGCCGAGGGTAGGGGCAGAATGATGTGTCTTATATTAAAGACCTGTGGGTGGGAATTCAGCCAACATCAGGCCTCAGCATTGGAGGGGAGAGGGAGTGCCCCTGACATCATCTCTCCTAGTTTAGTCTTCTGAGTGACATGGCAGAGACGGCATCTACTAGCATCAGGCAACAGAATCAAGGTGGTGAGACTGTAGGTGTGTCACAATTCACTGGCCTTTTGGAATCCTAGGGGGGTTGGAAATGGCCCCTGTTGAACATTAGAATCATCCTGCAAAAAGCTCATGAAAACTGCCAATTCCAGGCAGGCCCCCAAGACCAACTGAATCAGAATCTCTGGTGGTGGTTTTTAAATTTGTTTCAGGTAACGACTAAGCAACTCGTGCCCTCTTATGACTAACTTTCCAAAGTTGACTTGCTTTTTCTCCTACATGAGCTTCTTTGATGGATTTAGGGTCAGACAGGCCCTTTGCAGAGCTTCAGGCTATTTTTCTTTCTTGGTTGCTTGAGGAGGCTTTTAAAGATGGATTCAGCTTTATCTAAGGCAATGTGGAAAACTCTGAAACCAAGGCAGCAGCTATATGAGAACGAATGACTTTGGAGACCAGAGCTTTCTCAGGATGAATGAATATGGAAGCCCTCAAGTACCCCCAACCTTGTCATCCCTGTCTGAACTGCTCCCTGCCTCTGCCGGTGAGCCCAGCCTACAGCCCCTTCCCCCATTCCACACTCCTGAGACACATTGTCCAGGAGTCAAGGCTGGAGATAGATAACTGAGAGCAATGCCATGTCCCTCAAGAGCTACTCCAAGTTCATAAAATAAATTAGCGGTCAGCCTCAGAAGATGCTAAAGAATGAATTCATTTGAAAAATAATCAGGGGTAAGGGGTGGGAGGGGTAGGCAAAATAGGTGAAGGGGATTTAGAGGTACAAAACTTGTGGCTATAAAATAAATGAGTCATGGAGATGAAAAGTACAGCATAGGGAATATAGGCAGTGGTATTATAATAACATTGTGTGGTGACAGATGGTGACCGCACTTACCATGGTGAGCACTGAGTAATGTCAAATCACTGTGTTGTACACCTGAAACTAATATAACATTGTATGTCCACCATACTTCAATACTAAAAATTAAAAAAAAACAAAAATTCTGAAATTTAAAATTTAATGACTACCTTTATTACTTATTTTAAATGAAGTCTGAGGTTCCTAAGCAGTGCACCATACCAACTTCCAGGGGGCACCGAGAGATATTTTAAATTTCCTGAGAAACGTAGCAGTCTCTGTCAGACGTCAAGAACACTGCTAGCTTTGATTCAATGATTAGATTCAATATTAGATGGATACATCCTTTTTGATGATGTCCTATCTTTGTGAAGCTGGGTTTTTGGTAGTTGTGATGAGAAGCAAGTAGGAGATGAGAAAATCAGTGTGGAACAGGGAATGAGGGTTTGAGATGTTAGACGTTGATAGACAGGTGCCGTGTTGTTAGAATATAACACTTAGTAAGATGTTTGGACCTAACCATTTAGCAAATGACATTGTTAACTATTTCTTTTGGCTTAAGGGGGCTGTGGAAAATTTACAGACACCCTAAATTACAGAGAACTGAGACATTTTGGGAGACTCTGAGATAATCAATCCATTAATTCAATAAATAGTATTCAAATCCTAAAATACTACTACTACTATTAATAATGAGGAGGAGGAGGAAGAGGAGGAAAAGAAGGTTTTATCCTGTCTTCTTTCATATGGGCTGTACCTCAGGACTCCCAAATAGTTGATAAGGGGAAGTTTATGTAGGGTATCCTAGTTAGTCAAAGAAAAAAGAGGCAATTATAATTTTACTATTTTTAAAACTTAATAGTAAATGATCATCAATGACTGCTAACATCACTAAAAGAAAGTCAGATCTTATGTGCCTCACAATGGAAGAACACAGCACCTACTATGAAATATTCCTACCAAAAAAACCTGAATTTGAATCTGGATCTAACTACAGTTTTATAAGAAATACAAAAGGACATCTTTTTTAAATATCAGGAAGAAGCTAGGAGGATCCATGTGGTAGTGTATTAGAGCTGGAGATATCAGTATGAATTTGTGTTTAGCTTAACTTAGGTACAGATGATTAGATATAGAAATAGTTACAGATATGTGTCTATACAAGGGTTAGTAGACAAATTTCCTCACACTGTCAGCTGAGAGGGAGTAGAAGCAGTGGTACCCCAGTACCACAAAGCATGCCCATGACTGGTGCCCAGAGCTTGATTTCAAGTACCATTTTCTTTTTTTTATTAAAAAATTTTTTAAGTTTGTTTATGTATCTTGGAGAGAGAGAGAGAGAGAGAGAGAGAGAGAGAGAGAGAACGAACACATATGGGTGAGGAACAGAGATAGAAGAGAGCTGAAACCAAAAGTCAGATGCTTAACAGACTGAGCCACCCAGGGGCCCCTCTTTTTTTTTTTTTTTTTAATGTTTATTTTTGAGAGGAGGTGAGAGCAGCACACATGGGGAAGGGGCAGAGAGAGAGGGAGACAGAGGATCCAAAGCGAGGTCTGTGCCAACAGCAGAGAGCCTGATGCAGGGCTCGAACTCATGAACTGCAAGATTATGACCTGAGCTGAAGTCAGTCACTTAACTAAGCCACCCAGGTCCCCCTCCAGTATCATTTTCTAATGAAAGGAACCAAGACTCCTTGGGAAAATGGCTGATTCTAGCACTGGGACAAGAAATATACCTGATAGATACACGAGAGACCTGGAGAATATTGTGATGCCAGAATTTTTTTTTTTATGAAAAGAAAAAAAAAACATATTGATGGGAGTATGTCAAAGTGACAGGGACACAGGAACCAACAGAGTTCTCAATGGCCAACGCCGAAACAGTTTGAGCAACAAAATAAAGTAGTATTGGATTATAATCCAAATTATAAACTAATATCTAACTATCTGACGTAAAAAATGCATAAGTAGGAGCACCTGTCTGGCTCAGCCGGTAGAGCATGCAACTCTTGATCTCAGAGTCCTGAGTTCAAGCCTCATGTTGGGTGTATAGTTTACTTTTTAAAAAAATGCGTAAGTAAGTAAATGAGTGGAAAAAGACAAACCTCTCATGCAGAAGAATTTGAAATAATTTATATAGATACTCTGCCCTCTGGAAGGTGAGGCACAAATGCCCATTCTTTAAGTTTGGGTTGTGAATAATGACTTCCTTCCAAAGAGGACAGTAGGGTAAAGGGGTTGGGGAGCATTTTGGTAACTTTGAGGAGCAACCTGGGTTGCTTTAGCCAGGTGATCAAGGTCAACATCAACAGTGATAAGTCATGTTGATGGTATACACCCCTGATATGATGTGATGAACATAGTACTTACTGTTAGTTGTCTTCCTCCCAAAATGACATAACCCTGGTCTAATTGTGAGAAAAGCATTAAACCCCAGTGGAGGGACATTCTACAAAATATGTGCCCGACACAGCACAAAAACTGTTGTCATTGAATACGAGGAAAGTCTGAGAAACTGTCACAACAAAGGGGACCTTCAGGATTCATGATGACTAAATGTAATAAAGTGGTATCCTGGATAGGATCCTGGACTAGAAAAAGGACATTAGATAAAAGCTGAGGAAATCTGAATAAAGTATGGACTTTGATTAGTAATAATGTATTGAGGGGCACCTGGGTGGCTCAGTTGGTTGAGAATTGGCTCTTGATTTTGGCTCAGGTCATGATCTCATGGTTGATGAAATTGGCCCCATGTTGGGCTCTGTGCTGACAGCACGGAGCCTGTGTGGGATTCTCTCTCTCTCTGTCCCTTGCACATACTCTCTCTCAAAATAAATGAATAAACATTAAAAAATAATAATGTATTGATACTGGTCCATTATTGTAACAAATATACCATGTTAATATAAGATATTAATAATAGGGGAAATTGGGTGGACTGTATGGGAACTCTATACCATCTTCACAACTTTTTCTGTAAGTCTAAAACTTCCACAAAAAGGAAATTTTTCTTAAAGTGAGGAGGGTATAACCAGTAAACTCTAGACTAAAGGAAACTCTACAAGACAAATGACCTGGTTTCTTCAATAAAGGAATTACAAGGGAGAAAAAGAGATGGAGGCAGAATCTATACGTAAAAAGAGATGGAGGAGGCATACCATTTGAGGCAATTGGGCTTTATTTGGATCCTAATTTGAAGAAACAAACTTATAGAAAAAGTAAGACAAAGAAAATATGAATCCTGAGTGGATAGTTGAAAGATAGCAATTGTTGATAATTTTTTAAGTGTGATAATAGTATTACAGCTTTAAAAAAAGGATTCTTTATCTTATAGAGATACATGATGAAATATTTATAAATTATATGATAAAAATAATCCAGTGAGGTGGTAGTGGGTGAGAATATAAATAAAATAGGATTGGTCATGAATTGATTATTTCTAAAGCTGAGTGATGCTTCTGTAACAAGGGGATATTATATTATTCTCTTTACTTTTATACAGTTTGATGTTTTCCATAGTAAAAAGTTAAAAATAAAAAAAACTTTGACTTCTCCTGAAGCTAAAGGTTATAATTTACATTTGAATAAAGCTTTGCATTTCACAAAACCCTTTCACAGACAGGATCCCTTTTGGTCCAGGAGAGGGAGAAAAAGATAAGGGTCTACGTCTCACTTTTTAGACCAGAAGAAGACTGTGACCAACATCTACCACACTTAATCCTCATGGAATTTTCCAGATGTGGCAAATGCAGAGTCAAGGGTGAGAACCACTGATTTTGAAGAATATACAATGGGGGAGTGGGGAGGAGATGCCACTGGAGAGAGCTACCAGATAAAATGGGGTTTATCCCAAAGGACTTACTAAAAGGGCTAGATGCTGTGATTATTATTTGGGGGGCGGGCACTCCCGTATCTGAAGTCAAATCCAGCAGACTTAAAGGAGGTGGCATTCTACAGAAGGCAACCCTACTCTTAGTTGTCTGCAGGTCCAGCATCGAAAATATCCACTGTGTTGTCTGGAGCTCATTAGGTGGACCCATTGATTATAAGAACTTTATAGACACCTCCAGCTTCATGCCCAGACCTCTTTACCTGAATACCCTATAAGCACCCCAAACCCAACACATCTAGGAATAGACTCAGTGTTTTCCCACCCACCAAACTCCCCCCACATCTCCTGTATCCCCAGCTCTGTGAATGGCCCAGTCACCCATGCTGGAAACCTAGGAGTCCCCACAAACCACCCCCCCCACAAGTCAGTCCTCAATTCTTCTGGTTCCCTCGAATTGTCTACATTGTCAGTGATAGGGTTTTGGGTGATGGTGGGGATTTGGAGCCGATGGCCAAGAAAGAATTCTTGAAGATGTCTTTGGTACAAGGCGATTTTATTAAAGCACAGGGACAGGACCTGTGGGCAGAAAGAACTGCACTGGAGTTGTGAAGAGTGACTGATGATATACCTTCAGGTTGGAAGGGGGTTAGGGACAGCAAAATCTCTAAGGAGTTTTGGAAGCAAGGTTTCCAGGTCCTTGAGGGGTTAGCAGTTATTAGGAAAATGTCGTTTATTACCATTTAGTAAAACCTCAGTCATGAGACCCTTCAAATGTATATCATGGACCATATGCTTGGAGTATAATTGCCAACATATACTTGGGGGTTAAAGATAAAAGGGGCTTGCAGAGGAATTTTTATGTGTTTAAGGAGACTCACAGGATCCTGAGGGGTCAGGATAATGTTAAGCCAAGGTTCCCTTTTGCCCCCAGCAAAGTGTCATCATCAAGGCAACTGAGGTCCTAGAGGAAGGTCACTCTGCCTGTTTCAAAGACTTGTCAATGGGGAAGGGAATTTAATTTTTCATTGGCCTTCATTTCCCACATTACCATGTAATCTTGATGAGGGTGATATTAGGGCTCCAGGAAGTGGAGCCTATAGGTTTCTGGAGATTAGGCTATGGATAAGATTGCCTTTTTCTTGCAGTTTACTAAGTTATCTATAAACTGAAGGAGACTCCTGTCCTGCATGACTGTGATCTCTATCCTTAACCATTTGCTTTCTTTTCTTTCTCCTGTCCTTGGGCAGCCAGGAGTGCCTAAGAATATCACACATATCCCACCTGGTGGGGATAGGGGATGCTTTTGGCCTGTACTTTGCCCTCAGCTTGCCTTATGCTCCCTCATCATCTCTTCATCTGACTTCGTCTCTTCTCACCTGGACCACAACTAACTGCCTCCAGTCTCACACTGTTCAAACCTGCCCTCCACACAGTTTCATGAGGCAGCTAACAGTCATGCACTGGGATACCTCTTTCGGGGCTGCCCCTGGCTATAGAACTCAGCAGACAGACTCAGCCGCTCAGATCTGAGCATTGCCTTCTATATTAGTGATCTATTACTGAATCATATTGGGAAATGTAGTGGCTTAAGACAACAGTGAACACTTATTATTTCAATGTGAAATAATGTCTGTGGGTCAGGAATTAAGGAATGGCTTAGCTGGATGGCTCTGGCTCCAGAGGGTTTCTTGTGATGTTTTAGTCCAGATGTCAGTAAGGGCTGCAGGCAAAGGAAGGCTTGATTAGGGCTGGAGAATTTGCTTTCCTGGTGGCTCAACTTGGTGCTGTATGTTGGCAGAAGCCTCAATTTTATGTCACATAGATCTCTCCATAAAGTTGCTTGAGTGTCCTCACAAGATGGTGGCCAGCTTCCTTCAGAGTGAGTGATCCAAGAGAAAGCAAGATGGAATCCATGTCTTGTGACCTAGTCACAGAAGTCATACGCCACCATTTCAACAGTATTTTATTGGTCACATGGCCACCCCTCAGGCAATGCCAGAGGTAACTGCACAAGACAGGAATTCCAGAGTGAGGATCATTAGAGGCCATCTTGGAGGCTGCCCAGGACACTTTCCTCTCAAACGTGATGTACTCATTCTCACACTTTGTGTACCACCAGCACAAAAAGATTTCAAACTCCCAGAACCCACATGCTGTGCCCTGCATCTTCCATGTTTGTGTTCTGCAGGCCTGCAAGATCTTGTCATCCCTCTTATTTGCCCGATGAAAATTTTCCTAGCTTTACTGAGGTATAATTAATAAAAACTGTATATATTTAAGGTGATGTTTTGATGTACTTAAACATTGTGAAATGATTACTACAATCAACCTAATTAACATATCTATCACTTCACATTGTTACCATTTTTCGTGTGTGTTAAGAACACTTAAGGTCTATTTTCTTGGCAGATTTCAGGTATATAGTAAGACAGTATTCTAACTAGAGTCACCATGCGGTACATTAGATCTCCAGAACTTACTGGACCTGTAGAACTAAAACATTATAATTTTTTTAGTGTTTATTTATTTTTGAGAGAGACAGTGAGAGAGAGAGAGAGTGAGAGAGAGACAGAGACATAGCATGAGTGGGGGAGGGGCAGAGGCACACACACACACACACACACACACACACACACACACACACACAGAATCTGAAACAGGCTCCAGGCTCTGAGCTGTCAGCAGAGCCCAACACAGGACTCAAATTCACAAACCAAACCGCAAAATCATGACCTGAGTTGAAGTCAGACGCTTAGCCGACTGAGCCACTCAAGTGCCCTAGACATTATAAATTTTGACCAACATCTGACAACCCAACCCCAGCCCTGGCAACCACCATTCTATTCTCTGCTTTTATGAGCTTGACATTTGTAGATTCCACATATAAGTGAGATCATGCAGTATCTGTCTTTCTGGCTTATTTCAGCTAGTATAATGTCCTCCAGGTTCATCCATGTTGTAGAAAATGGCAGGATTTCCTTCTTTTTTAAGGCTGAATAATATTCCATTGTGTATATTCATAAATATGTCACATTTCCTTTACCCATGCATCTGTCGACAGACATTTGGGTGGTTTTCATTGCCTGTTGAATGCCTATCATTCAAAATTGTGTGTCTACATGCCTGGTATGGGATGGGAACTCAACACATGTTGATGTAAAATCCTAAGAAGAATGAGACCATATCTGCAGATGAAGTGGTCTTGATAGGCTCCCCGCTCCTGCTCAGCATTCTCTGGAAGCATGCTGAAAGCCAGCAAAGACAGCTCATGGCTCACCGTTTTGAAAAAGAGTATCCTCCTTTTTTCTGAGAAACCACTAAATCATTTCATTATCAGCAAACTTTACCCAAATTTCTTTAAAAAAAAATTTTTTTTTACATTTATTTATTTTTGAGAGACAGAGAGAGACAGAGCATGAACAGGGGAGGGGCAGAGAGAGAAAGAGACACAGAATCTGAAGCAGGCTCGAGGCTCTGGGCTAGCCATCAGTAGAGAGCCCGATGCGGGGCTTGAACCCACGAACCGCGAGATCATGATCTGAGCCAAAGTCGGACGCTCAACCGACTGAGCCATCCAGGTGCCCCAAACTTTAACCAAATTTCTAAATATCAATGCCAAAAAGTGTTAAGGGATAGAGATGTCGGGTATATTGGTTAGCTTACCACCATAATAATGCAGCGTAATAAACATAAAACCTGAGTAGAGAATATAGCAATGAACATTTGCTTCTGGCTCAAGAGTTTGCAGATTGTCTGGAGTGGTTCTGCCTTATTTTTCACTGGCTGGGGTGACTCTACGGGTTGGCTGGGGCAGTTCTGCTCTTGGTTGCTCATCCTTCCCCTGTGATTGGTGGACTGTCTAGTGAGGGCAGAGGCACAAGAGAACATAATGGAATTCACCTGCATGCTTCCTGCTCCTAGTGATCACTCAGCCAAAACAAGTTCCATGGCCAAACTCAGAGTCAAGGGGTAGGGAAATCTACTCCCCAACCCCCGCCCCGCCGTGGGGGTGGGAAGACCTAGGAAGTTATAAGGGAACAGTCAGGGGTCCAGGGAGGGATGAATTGGAACCAAAAGTTCAACCTTTCAGAGCAAGAAAAAGTCACAATATTTTATAGAGAGAAAAAAATTTCTAGCTGTTGGAAGATTGTCTCCCAATCTAAACTTATAAATCTACTCTGAAGTCTGCATAAATCCTAATGATTCTGACATCCCTAATGAATATATTATTTTATAATGCATGTTTGTTGGACTAGATTTCTGATTTTCCTTTTGAAGTTAGGGCAGAACTGAGCTTCCTAAGGGTACTGGTGATGCTGCTTGCTTTGGGGTCACACGGAGCAGGGGAATGAAATGTGAGGTGTGTTGCCGCATTATGTGGACTCAGAGCTGGCCTCAGAGCGCACTCGCTGGCCTCCATAGAGCTGCTGCCTTCATGGCCCTATTAGCTCTTAGCCGACCGTCAGCTAATTGCTAGTCAAGAGCTGGCTGAAAATGGAAAATGGAAAAAATACTTTTGGGATGTGTTTGTGTGGTAGTATAGAATCTTGGAAGCCTGAGGAAGCCTTCAAGGATGAATCTCCAATGATGGGATATCAGGCAGCCTGACAATAAAGCTGATGATTCCTCCTCCAAAGTTAAGGGCATCTTCCAGACTGAAAGCATCTCCACACATCACGCTGAACCTCATTGCCAATTTCATGTGATTCCGCTTATTACATTATCTTACTTGTTCTTTACAGCAGTCTTCAGATGTAGGCAGGAAAAGGCTCAGAGAAAATGACTTGGCCTAGACTACATAGTAAGTGGGAAGAGTGCATCTAGAACCCAAGTCATCTGGTATTAAGTTCTGTTTGTTTCCTTATGCAGATTGTGGCAGAAGCATCTTAAAACACTCTTCATCCTGCGTCCGCCACCACCCCCTCCACTGTCTCCCTCCCCCCTTCCTCTTTGGCTCATTTTTCATTTTTTGCCTTTTTATCATCTTGGTGTCCTGGTCTCATCTTCTGACACATTAGCTAGTGATCCCATTGTCTTGAAAGAGGAGTGGGGTGTTTCCCCCCTGGAGCTACTGTTTAATTTGTCAGCTTCCTTTATCCTGAGCCCACTGTGATGGCTGGACTTTATAATAGACCTAGAGCTTTTGCTCCGTCTTCAGCCCCAAATACATTAAATAATTAACTCCCATCACTCTCCTGTGTGTGCCTTATCTCCGCATCATCCAAAATAGCTGATGGTATTTCCTCTGCATCAATAGAAAGCAGAAAGGTCAATTGGTGTTCGTGAAATAGAGACATATATTTTACAAAGCAGAAAGGTAGCAGGGTTCCTTTATTCTCCCATACCTGTGACTGTTTCATAACAAACACTTTCTGACTTCTTTAATCTCCAGCCAGTTTCCACCCGCCATCTTGCAGTTTAGTTAGTGGTTAATACCAATCTGGGAGTCACCCCAAATCCTGACTGAGTCTGGCTGAAGGAGAAAGTACTTTCCCTATAATAATAATACAAAGGTATTTTCTTCTGGTCACCTTAAATCCTGCACCACTGCCCTCGCTCTCAGTGAGCCAAATGAAAAGTGAACCTGAATGAGTTTCTTTTATAAGGCATGGAGCCGTGATCCAAGATGGCTCCCCCCACCCCCCAGCTTTCCCTTTTTGAAAGCCTGATATAATGTATAGCATAAATCTCAGGAGGATAAGATGTTTTCAGTCTGGACTTGTCTTTCTAAACATGGTAGGGGGCCAAGATATACCACCCGAAAATAAGCTATTTTGGCATAGGAATTATTTTGAGCTGAAAGCAATTGAGAAATAGCAGATGCAGGAAGAGCTTTGTGCCTTCCCCCTTCCATGTAATGTAAGTCATACATTTCCCAGGAGAAAAGTGCCCTCCCCAAACCAGGAAAGCTCATTCTTATCATTGGAGATGGTGTGTCAACCCTGAGAAGGATCTGGTACAAACAAACCTACTAAAATGACCTTTATCTTCCATTAGTTTCCCCCATATATTTCCGAGTTACTGTCCCACAATTTACCTCCCTTAGGAGCTTAAATCCCCTTCCTTTGTCCTGTGACTTTTCCATAAATTTATCGCTCTTGTCAAAATGGTATATAAGCTCTCAGAGCTTTGAGGTTTTCACTTCTTCCTAGAAAGCCCTGCCCTCCCACCATGTAAAAATATTAATACTAAATAAAATTTGTATGATTTTTCTCCTGTTAATCTGTGGGGGGTTTTTTTTTTTTTTTTTAGTTCAACTTGTAGGCCCCAGCCACAGAGCCTAAAGGCTAGAGGAATGACCCTAACAACATGTTCTTAAACCCAGGCTACTGTTCCCTGGGTACATTCATCTGTGAGAGATGGTAGAGCCTATTGAAATCCAGCTATTTTTTTATTCTGACCCAGCAACTCACACAAGTATTCTAACATTATGAAAACCATGAGTAAAAAGATTCAGAAACTTTTATTAAGTTGTAGAAGTTGCTACTATTGTCTCCCTCTTCCAGATCCATTTGAAATCAGGTTGGTCATAAAAGGACATGGGAGCACCGAGGAGCTCTTCCTGGGGGTGAGTTCTCTTCACTGTTAGCATGATGGCAACGTCCTGGGTTTCCCAGGGCAAACCTGACCTTCAGTGTTCTATGCTAGCAATGGTCATAGGTTCTGGATTTTGGCTTGAACAGCATGCTCAAGTTCAGAATTCTGCAAAGTGTCAGAGTGCACCTCCAGGAAGGAGCCCGTATTTGAGGCCTATTTTTCCTGCCCCAGACACAGGGGCTGTGAGATCAGCAACACTACTGTCACCTGCCAGCCAGGAACAGCTTCCCAGCATGCAGGGGTGGGGATGGGCACGTTCAGCTTTGGGAAGAGGCAGAGGGAAGATCTGTGCAGGCCCCAACACGTCTCCACAGTGTAAAGGAGTTGAGGGGACACAGAAGAGTCAAGTCCACAAGTCTTTGAGCGTGGCAGAGGTTCACTTAGGTGCCCCGTGGTTCGTTTGGCTGCTGGGCAGAGGTGGGAATGAGATGCAGAGCACAGTGATGTGCTCCCTTGTCCTTGAACTGACCCCATCAGATTCCCTGAGGCCAAGTTAGTCACACTTTGACCTTTCTCCTCCCAACCGCTGTCTCTTCGGAGTACTCAGTGTAGAGCGTCTGAAGTGTTTGGGCCCTTCTTCCCGGTCCTCACACCACCTTCAGGGATGTTAGTGAGATGAATTAGCCCCAACTAGAGCAGGCCAGAGTATTGCTCCAAATAAAGACAGGAGATGCAACACGAAGGGCCTCCATGGCCTGAACGTGGGTCTCATACCACGAGTATTGACGTCGCCTGGCAATTTGTGAGAAGTGCAAATTCTCAGTCTCCACCGGGACCTACTGAATCAGAAACACTGGGGATGGGCCCTGTCATCTGTGTTTTAACAAGCCCTCCTGGTGATCCTGATGCTCAAATTTGACAAACACTGACTAGTCTAAATTTTTTTTTAATGTTTTATTTATTTTTGAGAGAGAGAGCGAGCGAGCGAGCGAGTGCATAAGCAGGGGAGGGTCAAAGAGAGAGGGAGACACAGAATCTGAAGACAGGCTCCAGGCTCTGAGCTGTCAGCACAGAGCCTGACGCAGGGCTTGAACCCACAAACCGCGAGATCATGACCTGAGCTGAAGCTGGACGCTCAACCAACTGAGCCACCCAGGCGCCCCAACACTGACTAGTCTAAAAGGCACTGCATCATGCTGGGGGCACAGCATGTGGACGACAGGTTGGTAAGGGCACAGGCCTCTCTGCCCCAGCTTCTTCAACTGTTAGCAGAAGGCTGAGCACTGAACACTATATAATCGGTGCATCAGACTCACCAGGTAGTTATGTAACAGAGGTGTACTTGGGCCACACACCTCCCTGGAGAAAGGAGGGGCTGGGGCTGGAGATGGACCAAAGTTCTCTGTTTGACTGAAATTTATTTATTTATTTATTTATCTATTTATTTATTGACTGAAATTTAGACAGGCTCCTCTGAGCACTCTTTTGGCCAAGCCTCCATCGGGGCCCTTCTTTGAGCTGCTGAGTCCAGCTGAGAAAGAATTCTGTCAAGTCAGTTTACTGAGAATCCCCCACCCTTGATATCTGATCACCCCAGCCTGTCTTCAGCAAGAGTCCTGTTAAGTCGATGTGGCAAAAATCTCCCCTACCCTACATGTCTTCTCGTAGTAACTTTATGTCCCCAGAATCCCGCCGTGCCCCATCCCATCCCAGGTTATAAATCTCCAGCTTTCTGTGCTGTATTTGGAGTTAAGCCCCATCTCTCTCCCCTATTGCAATAGTCCTGAATAAAGTCTTCTCTACTGCTTTAACAAGTGTCAGAATAAATCTCTAACAGTATGTTTACACATGTGAATGTTTAAGAAGCTCCTCAAGCAAGTCTGATGTTGCTTCTTGGTTGATAACCCACATGCATCATGGTTAGGAGCATGGGTACTGGAATCGGAGACCTGGGGTGACAGCTCAGCTCAGCTCTGGTAACTGAGTAAATAAGCACAAAAGAGGGGATAATCTCTTCTCTCTCTCCCCATCTCTCTCATCAGTGAAAAGATTCAACGACATAATGCCCTTAAAGTTGTAAGCTCAGAGCACAGCGCTGGCACACGACAGGAACCAAATAAATCCAATGTTAGCTGCTCTGGGGAATAATTATTACATAGATGTGTTACATTCATCAATATACTTCTAGACAAGGAGAAGATAAAACAGGTTATTTTATAACCATGGAAAATATATTTATTAAGAATAAAGATCTTCAATACTCCATGGATGAGCCTGGAGAATAAATCACAGAAGAGAATTGCTTTTTGGATTTTAATCTGGGTCCTTAATATATGCACATTTTGCTTGTTAGCCAGGGAAGGGCAAAAGTGGACCTGAAACAGGTCACCTGCGACAAATATTTGTGACTCCTGGTCAGCAGCTCCGTGTATCAGAGGCCAGTGTTCAGTGACCTTCAGGAGCCGGCGGGCCACAGAGCACAGTGACTCTAGGCAGACAGGCCCTCAGCCTGTCCTCCAAGTGGAAATGGTAAAGAGTAGATGGATTCTCCCAGGCCGTTACGGGTGGTCCAACCCTCCGGAAGCCCTGAGGGCACGAGTGCGGGAACGCTGTTCAGGAAGCCACACTGGGTCTACAAGCTTACCTCAAGAGTGTAGACCAAACACTGACTGGCCCTGGGTTCCAGGTACAGGCAGATATGTTTACTCTTCTCTAAAGGACTCCCTCCTCTTGATAACGAATTGAAAGTAAAGACGGTAGCTCCAGCTACGTACTCATTCCCCGTAACGGAGTCCAGCTATGTGTTGAATGGATCTGTCCCTTTGAACTTGCTTGCTTTTGTCAGTTGTTGGTGTGGGTTCCGGAGGGTGGGCCCTTTGCCCATTGTGATCAGCAACTGCTCCTCAAAGTACAGAAGCTGGTCAACTTCAAAACAGTCACTGGCACGAGGCACCACTTTTTCTAGAGCTGCCCGGATCTCGGCCTCGCTGGCATTCTGGTGCCTTGCTCTCTTGAGGTAGTGATAGACCTCCTCAAACACTTCTGCTCCCAGCTTCCGCATGGCTGACCTGCCACACACGTTAGGAGAGGTAGAGAAGAGTTATGCAGTCGAACAGCCCGCAAGAAATATCTTTCTAAATCATTAATTACACAAATCACATTGTGGCTCTGAGATTAGAAATAAAGGGAAAAAATAAGATGCGATGGCTCTACTGTGAACACTCAACAGTGTTCAAGAGACACTTCCTGAATGTCTATTATGCACCAGGCGCTGTCTAGGAGCTGTGAATATGGCATTGGACAAGTTAGGTAAATTCCTGCCTTCAGAGATCTTCCCTTCTAGGGTAGAGAATAAGCAGAGAAATTAGAAAATGCACATGCAATAAAGTGTCAGGCAGTGCTATATGCACTGAAGAACAATAAAGCCAAGTGAGAGGGAGAGAGACAGACAGGCAAGGGGTTGGCTGGTCCTCTGGGAGGAGGGGTCATTTGAGCAGAGACCCACATGAAGTGAGGCCAATATTGGGGGGAGAGAACTAGGGCCTTGAGGCTAAAATATGTTGGAGAAATATCGAGAAGGCTAGTGTGGCTAGTCAGGAGAATGAGGGGGAAGAGGATAGTGGGATATGAAGTCAGAAATAATATTAATGAGAGCAATACAAGTACAATTACAGGAGGAAGAGGCAAAGGAAGGGGAGGCACGTTTCTATGCACTTAACCTTTAAAACAGCTCTGGAAGGAGGCATTTTTAAACTACCCCCCCTTTTTTTTTTCAAAAAAATTTTTAATGTTTATTTTTGAAGGAGAGAGAGACAGACCGTGAGCAGGGAAGGAGCAGAGAGAGGGAGACACAGAATCTGAAGCGGGCTCCAGGCTCTGAGCTGTCAGCAGAGCTGACATGGGGCTCGAACTCAAGGACCATGAGATCATGACCTGAACTGAAGTTGGATGCTTAATCAACTGAGCCACCCAGGTGCCCCTCCTGTTTTGTTTTTTTTCTTTACAGATGTAGAAAATGAGGCTTAAAGGGGTGAGGGCATTTGGCCAAATTCCCACTATGACCCACGTTGGTATTTCTGTGCTCACCTCAGCCCTTGTCCTTATGTGGCCACAATCTAAGCATCGTCATAATCATATTGTCACACTTGCTATGTTTATTTTGCCTGTACCTCCAGCTAGGGTCATAGACTAAAGGCCTGTGAGTAAAACTAGGCCCAGGACATGGTTTTTTTGATCAGCACAATGCTTTACTTTCTTCTGATTTATTATTACTTTTTAGCATTTTAATGTGGAAGTCTAGGCCCAGCTTGCGTTCCACATTTTCCATTTCTTTACTGTCCTGCCCTCACCTTCCTCACACCAGTTTAGAGCCGGCTACTTCTCATATTTCACTGACCCGCTTGACTCAAGGGCATTCAAGTTTTATGAATTTCGCTCTATGGTTCAAAACTGTCATTTTTAATGCCTCCATACTGTTGCACTGAATTTGTGTGCTTTTACCTAGTCATTTTTCCACCAAATGTTTAGTGTTTTTCACTATAACACTGAGTGAACATCCTTAGGATCCAAGCTTTTTCATCCAGGGAAAAATATGTTCTGGCATCAAATTTCTGAGTGAGGCTAATTACATGAGTGTGTTCCCTCTGTGAAGATCATATGGGCGTTTGTGATTTCTGTACTTTTCTGTATATATGTTGAGTTGGGTTCAAGGATTTACAAAGTTTGTGAGAATGGAATCACTAGGTGAAAATGTATAAATATTCTTATCACTTTAACCTTAAGAAATGCATCTTTATTCTCCATTTCAGTGGATTTGGTGAAAAGAAAGATCAGAGTTGTTGGGGTATTTTTCCCCAGAATTTTTAAAGCATTACTGCTAGACAGTGCTGATGATAATGCTGACAATAACACTGAAGGCATTAATCACAGGCTCTGATTCAGTTTATAAGCTGTTATTGTTCAGTACTATTCAACACTGCAATCTCTAGAACACAAGCATCCAGGTGAGGTACTATGGCAGACAAAAAGAAGAGTAAGTAATTTATCTTGCTCTAGTTTACAGGCTAGAAATTATAATGTTAAGATACATACATTTTAAATTTTAACTCACTTTTAAATGGTACTTTAGAGCATGCAAAATACTTTTACATTCATTATCTCAAATGATCCTTGTGAACAAGGCAAGTCATTGAACATCTATCTCTATTTGATGGATGAGAATAAGTAGGTTGACTTTTGCAAACTCACACAGCTAGTGGCTGATGGGGCTTAAACGCAAACACAGGTCCTGGAATTCCAAGTGCTGGGGGGATTCTTCTGCCTGGAGATTATCAGGACCCATCCCAGGATGCCTCACATTCCTAGTCACCTCAGTCATCCCTAGAAACCCAAGCCTGCCTTTTGCTGACATTTAGCAAACCCTGTCACTCCCCTGTGCATGGATGACTTTGGCGACCTGCCCTCTTTCTCCTATATCCTACTCCTGTCACCATTCTTGTGGCGTCAGTATTCTTGGTCTCTCTGACTGTGGATGGTCTCATATCCAATGATCATTTTCTTTACCCTACTCAGTTGCCCACCCCCATAATCATACCCTTGACCTCCTTGGCACCAGTAACCCTGCCTCCTCTAGAATTGGTTTCAAGCCTTACACTCTACAACCATCCCTTTATACTCTTCCACCGTACTTACTCCAGCTCTTCTACCTCATGAGCACCTGCAGTCCTTCAGCCTAGCACCTATCACCCTTGACTCTTTCACTCCCCTCTTCCTGTGTCAAACCCCTCTGGCAAAGTTGTAAGTTAAATCCAGACATCTGCTTACTTATGCCTATAACCCAACAAAAGAACATTCCAGGAGAGAAACATCCAATTCTCCCAACGGGTCCCATTTAAATAATTACAGATCACAATTCAAAATGGCACTCAGCACTGCCCATGGTCTACTATACTTCTCTGGTATGCTTATTTTTCATGGCTCAAAAGTAACTATTTCATACCTTCTTCTTTATTCTACAACTTACGAAGTCCCACCCTCCTTCTCAGCTGATGACTTGACCTAATATCTCATTGGGAAAATAGAAACAAACAAGTAGAGATTCCCCATCTTCTCAGTGCCCAAATTACCCACCTACCTGAATCTTTCACCACTTACTTGGTCTTCCCTCTGTCCCTTGTGAAGGGACCATCCATGCTCCTATAAAAGACCATCCTCTCCCTGAGTGCATTGGATCTCAGCCTCTGTTACATCCCAGTGACCTTCCCTCCAGCTATCTTCTTTCTTTCCTTCCTCCTCTATTTCTATGTCTACTGGACATACATATCAGGACAGAATATGCTCAAATGCCCCCTTTTAAATAAGAAGCTTCTCTTGACCTCCACATTCCGTCAGTTCACCTGCTTCCTGATCTATCACTTTGACCTCCATTGCTAGCAAAGCTTCCTGAAAGAGTTACGTGTGGCTACTGTTTCTACTTTCTGACTGCACACCGTCTTTCAGTCTACTCCTCTTGGGCCTTGGTCCGCCTTCCTTTGATAAACTACTCTTGTAACGACCTTCATGTGGCTAATTCCCCTGGTCTCTTCTTTGTACATATCTTGACATCTCGGTGCATTCAGCAGCTGACTACTCTCTTCTTCAGACCTTTCCTTCTGTTGCTTTTGGTGATACTACTTTCACCAGGCGTTTTTCCTATCACGCTGTCCCTTCTTTTTAGCTGCTTTGGCTGACTTTTCTTCCTCCTCGACATTTCAGTCTTTAATACCATTTATAGACTGAGGACTTCCTGTACATCCACCCTGTCCTTCACCTACAACTCCAGGCTTGTGAATCAATTGCCCACTTGGTACCACCAACTGGGTATCTAACGGGCATTCCACTCAACCTCATTATAGTGAAAAAAAAAAAAGAACTCTTAATTATAAATAAAATGCTATGAAAGTTGGGAAAATAAAACCCCCCATGGAGGAGGAAAAGGCACCATCTCACTTGGGCCATAACAGGTGGAGGGAAGCCAGGTGGCAGCCAATAGTGGGAGTACTGGCAAATCAATCCCCTGGGACCACAACAACTAACAGTTTCTGAACCTTCTCTATGTGCCAGGATCTATTCTGGGCATCTCCTCAGATCATCCCATTAAATCCTATGGACATGACATTGTTATTTCCATTTTACAGATGAGGAAGTTGAGATGTAAGAGGGTATTGAATAACTTGCTCATGCCACATAGATTTTAAGTGGTAGAGCTGGGACATGAATTCCAGTCATTTCACTCCAGGGCTCACGTTTTGTCACTGTGGATTCAGAGACACTGGAGTCGAATCTTGGCTCTACCTGTCACTAGCCATGTGATCTTGGGCCACCTCTCTGAGCCTTAAATTTTCATATTTAAGTGGAGATTACACACACGTACACGTGCACACACACACACACACCTTAGCATAGTGCCTGTCACCTAGCAGGTGCTTATTAGCCATTGTTTTATTATCACAAACATTACTGTTGCTTTCCCAATGGTGGATTGCATCACTGTCCGATTTCAGTTTAACTGCAAACTTCAAGCAGTTTTCTAGTTTTACCTCTGGTTAAGACACTATTTTAAATACTCTTTATCTTCTCTGACTGAATTTGGAAAAGAAAAAGACATCAGAAAGCCAGTGGCAGAGTGGAAGTAAAAAAAAAAAAAAGAAAATTTTTTAGAAATAATCATAAAAACCTATTTTAGCAGAAAGCATTAAGAGAACATAGATTATTCTTCAGGCATAGTTTAAGGAAAGCTTGAAAATGATATTATAGACTATAAGAAATCTCTGAACATCAAATATGCATGAGTCACTGCAGGAATAGAAGAGTGCAAATGTATTTCCCCATTAATACTGTGGTCTTAGGGATCATTTAGCGCTAACAAGCACTAGGAACCTTAATTAAGGATGGATTTTGTACCCCTCCTCTCCACAGCTAGTATTTCAAATGGCTGTCTCTGAATCTGGTGGGCAAAGACAGAACAGATCTTTCTACGGAGACAGACAGCTGCACTGTCGATGCTTGGGTGACATGTGCCACCCCTACCCCCAGGAGACATGTGACTTTCAGGCCCCTTTTTGTAAATGGTGCTTGCCTTCTGCTCTGTCCTCCCCGGGCAGTAGAATCTTGAGTGCAACTGTTGGTTGGAGACCCTGTCAAAGCTAACTTTTCCTGTAAGGATTATTTTGTTTGTGACTTAAAAACCCTCCATTGTTCATAACCACTGAACACGTAGATGGATAAATACTAAAAACCAAAATCTGGCTTGTTTGTAAGAGATACGCCTAAAATGTGGGGCATTGAAAGGTTAAGAGTAAACAAATACGTTTACAAAACGATGTGCCAGGCAAATAACCAAAAGAAATCTGGAGATAGCTATATTATGTTAACACGAGACAAAACAGATTTTAAGAAACAAAGCATCATTACGATAAAAAATGCCACTAGATAATAAAACAGTTCAATTCACCAGGGAGAAAAAAAATTCTAAACTAGTATGCATCTAATAAAGTAAAATGAAAATATATAAAGCACTACAGGGAGAAATTGTCAGAAATGTCCTCATAATATAGGTTTTCAATACGCCTTGCTCAGTTACTGATAGATGAAGCTTTAACAAAATTAGTAGTGATACAGAAAATCTGAATATACTTAATAAGCTAAACATAAAAACATATATCAGACCCTCTCCTTCCCTGACAATTAGAGAACCTCATTCTGTCCAGGCTTTCATAACATTTACAAAATCTAACCATATTCTAGACAGCAATTCAAACCTCAACATATTTCGAAGAATTGATTTTATACAAAATCTAGTTATATGACCAAAGTGCAATTGATAGAAATCCGTAACAAAGATATAGATTAAATAGTACTGTGTTTGTAAATTTTTTTATTCTAAATAAAGTATGGGTCAATGAAAAAGTGAGGCATGCTACAAACAAACTCATTTTAAGCCAAAAGAAAAGTGATAGGTACTCTAGCATTATAATATTTCAGTGTAAATTTATTCTGACACTCGGAAAACATGCTATAATATCTCTGCAATGATGCATCTGAGTATTTTAGAAATCATAAAATAGAAAATTCTATTTAAGGGGACTCTCGCTGTTACCTAAGATGTGAGAAGAGAGGGGAGCACTCCTTATGCAGTTTGAATTAAGGAAGAGGTTGTAAGTTTGTTTTTTTCTAACTGGAGGGAGGGAAGGAGAGATGGGGGGCAGGAACCACCCCTTTCATTAGGTGGGTATCTCAAATTAGAAAAAACAACAACACATATTTTCAAATAAAAAAACCTTTATATTTTCATTCCTTTTCATCTATTTTTTCCCATGCTCCACATCTTTAATCAATTTTATTCTCTTGTTCAAAGTCTTATAAGCATTTAAGGGATCCCAAAGGTCATGTGAGTCCAGATGCTTCATTTACAGGCCAGTGCTCCTTGGGCTGGATCACTGTCCTGCCCAGATGGATGGCAGACAGAGGGGAGCTGGAGGAAGCCTCCCCAGGCTTCTGAAGGAGCCCCAGCTGCCCGGAGGCTACCCCCACCATGTGTTTGGCTGATTCCAGCTAAAAACTCCATTAAACCACAAGAGAGCACTTTCTCCCCTGCCTATTTCCTCCAAACTCAATCTCTCATCCTTCAAATTTCTTTACTGACCTCCTCTCATGCTTACTTTTAATTTGCAAACAGTATATTTTATCTGTTTATTTACCCATCAATATTGACTCCTTTGTGTGCCCTCTAATTATCTATCTCTCTCAGGAGCTCTGAAGAAGATGCCCAACAAAAATAACCTCATTTTTATTTATTTTTTAAAGTTTGTTTGTTTTTTTAGTAATCTCTGTACCCAACCTGAGGCTCTAATTCACAACCCCGAAATCAAAAGTCTCATGTTCTACCGACTAAGCCAGCCAGGCGCCCCGTCCTTACATTTTAAGTATTATTTTAATTTTGCAACAATCTCACACTTAGAAAAGTTACAAGTATAATACAAAAAACTCTTTTTTTTTCACTGACCTGATGCCCCTTCCCCTTCATATTTGGTATGTATTTTCTACAAATAAAGACACTCTCTTACATAACCATAGAATGGCCATTAAGATCAGGAAATTAACATTGATACACTACTGTCATCTAATCTTCTAATCCATTCAAGTTTCCCCAGTTGTCTAATAATGCCCCTTATAATAAAAGGATCCAGTTCAAAATAATCATGTGTTTTATTTAGTTGTCATGTCTCTTTAGTCGCCTTCAATGACTGTTTTTGTAGACTGTCCCTTATTTTTGTGTTGCCCTTGCCTCTGGGAGTTACTGACTCCCATCCTCTGGCTATCTCTCCTTTTGTGTATAGCCTGGAAAATAGGAGTAGAACCTTCCATTATCTTGGGACATTATTAGAGAGCGCCAGCTGCACCAGTTCAAGAAGGTTCACTCTTCTCTTGTGTCCAAAAAAATGCCCTGGTCATAATAGTATTTTTTTTTTACTTTTTATTTTTTTTATTTTTTATTTTTTTTATAGTTTATTGTCAAGTTGGTTTCCATATAACACCCAGTGCTCTTCCCCACAAGTGTCCTCCACCATGACCATCACTCCCTTCCCCATTAAATTTTTTAATTAGTCACAATTTTATATTGAGATGATTAAATAAACCACATTTTGAAATTTGCACATATCTTACAGGAAAAAAATATATCAGAGTCAATTTTCTACATGTCCAGGTATTCTGGGGAGGGAAGGGGGGACGATAGATTTGAAAGATCACTTGTCTTTGAGCGTTTGTCACAGTTTCAGCCTTCCTTGAAGAGTTGGCAGCCTTCTTTAGGGTCCTTTAAACTATAACAGAAAATAGCCCCTGTCCAAATATCTTTCCCACCAGCCTGACATAATGCCTGAGATCTCCACTACTAATTTGATTTTTGAATTAAGGCATTATAACTTTATTTTTTTGGTCATAATAGTATCTTGTTGCTTTCAGGTGCCTAGTTCCTGATTCTTCCCTATGTCTTTGTTCCCTGTATTCCGTAAGAAATAAGGGATCCTCATAGACAAAGGAAAAAACCTGTGAAGTAAGTTTCCAGAGGCTCAAGAAAGAATGTCCTGAACATTCTGCTCACTTTGTATCTCCACTTGAACAACAGGGAGAAATCTTATAGTTGTCGTGCCCAACTGAATTTCCAAGCTTCTTCCCAAAATATCCTAATGCTGCAGCCTTCCCCATTTCTGTTCATGTCAGCTCCTGCCTTCCAACGGCTCTGGCCAAAAACTTTTGAGTCATCCTGGTTTCTCTCCTTCTCTCCTACTCCAATAGTCCAGCATCTCTCATAACCAGACCAGTTAGTAAATCCTATCAACTCCATTTTCAAAATGTATGCAGGATGCCTATACTTCTCACCATCTCCACCACTATTGCGTTGGTCCAAGCCACCACACTCTCTCACCTGATTGCTGCAATGGCAATGGCATCTCAGTTGGTCTTCTGCTCTTCCCCCTTGCTCCCCTATAGTCTGTTGTCAATTCAGCAGCCAGAATGAGTCAGATCCCTTCACTCCTCTGCTCAAAACCTTTTCTTGGGCTCCCCATCTCACTCAGAGTGAAGTCAAGGTTCTTCCAGTGGTCTACAATATCCTGAACTATCTTCCCACCATGCTCTCCAAATTCATCTTCCCCCACCTCACTCCATTCTCCCTTACTGGCCCCTTGCTCTTCCTTGAATACCTCAGGCACATCCCACCCCAGGGCCTTTGTACCTGCTGTTCCCTCTGACAAGAATGTTCTTTCTCCAGATATCCATATCTCTATCCTTCATCTCCTCCAGGTCTGTGCCCTCGGGTGGTCTTTTCAGAGAGACCTATGTGACCACCCTTTTTAAAAATGTAACTTTTACCCCCATTCTGCACTGTCTATTCTCTTTCCCTGTTTTGTATTTTCTTTTTAGCATTTGTTACTTTCTAGCACAATCTGTTCTTCCCTAACATTTTGCCATCTGTCAGTCACCCCCACTACTGAATATAAAATCCATAGGGCATGGACTATTTTCATGCTTCTTGTTCACTGTTCCCATTACCTTGAACAGTGCCTGGTATCTAATAAGTATACAATAAACACATGTTGGATGAATGAATAGATACTTTGAAAGCCAAGTAGAAAAGGAATATGGTGATATCATATAATTTTATTTAAAAATATGTGCATCTCTAGGGCTTGTCCCAAGAATTTGCACATATTGAAATTGTAACCTAATTTTGCAGAGTATAAGATCACTTTTGTGATCTTCAGTTGTTGTTTTTCCAGATAAATCGCCAATTGAGTGTAGCTTTCAGTATTATTATACTTTCATCCCTATTTCAAAGGGATTGGTTTTATGGGGCCTATACAACCATTCCTGGATAAAAATGAAAGGACTGTGCTTCATGCTTGACCCAGGGGGCCATCTGGAAAGCAAATGAAGTCGGCCCCCACCCCCCAACCCGGCTGCCCGTGGGAGGCCTTGGAGAAGGAGAGCTCCAGCGGCCCTCAGCACCCTGGAGGGAAGGGGCGGCCAAGACAGCGCTGTTCAACAGATGTGGAGTTAAATAAGGCAGGGAGCAGCAGCTGAGGGGATGTTAGCTGCCTGCTCCCAAAGACATTTTAGAGGAGCAGCAAAACATGTTTAACACGTTCCCCCCTCCCAGAAAAACAACATGCAATTTCTCTTCAGGGAGGGAGAAGGAATGAGTTTCCACCAGTTCTGATAGGTCATTGAGTTTAAAAGCTCCCTCTTCCCTTATCCCTTCAGACAGGCTAACAACGGAAAAGTATCTTCCCTTCCTTGGAGCTGATTTGCCTTGCAGATCGCTTCTCTGCCCAGTAGAAGCTTCCCGATGATGGCTACATTTATACTTTTATTTTCCGATTAATTAACTACTTGAGGAGTAAAAACGAAAAGCAAAGGATGTTGTTTTCAGGTCTGCTCCCCAGTGAGGCTTGAAGGCTTGAGGACAGAGGGTCTTTCTTAGTCACCTTCACGTCCAGTGAGGTCCTGGCACCAGGCTGCACCCCACTTGTTCATTCAGCACATTTTTAATGAGCACCTGGTACATGCCAAGTGTGGGAATGCTGCCACCAGCTTGTGACCTCACAGAACTCACATTTTAGTGGGAAGATGACAGACATTAAACAAGTAAATGAGGTAGCTTCAGATTTTTATCAGTGCTGAAAATAAAATGAAAAGGAAATAGAAGAGAGAGCAGCCTGCCCAGAGGAGGGTTTGGACCCCTATGAACGGTGGGGGTAGAAATGATGTTTGGTCCCAGCCCCCTTTTGGCCACCAGCCCCTGTCATGTGAACCAGCATCCTCCTCTTCTGGAACCCTCTATAGCACAGGCCCAGTGCCCCCCTTTTGCCTGGGGCTAGGGTGGTGCTGGAAGAGGGAGGTGACTTTTGCTAATGTAACTAAGAAAGACCTCTCTGACGGGTGGGAGTCGGAATGACATTTGAATGGAGACTTGAATGGTAAGGGCAAGTCATCCTGGATGACTCCCAGGATGTGGGAGAAGCGCATTTCCCAACTGAGGGAAGAGGAAAAGCCCAGTCACCAGAAGCCCTGTATGGAAGAAAAGAAGACGGTAGTGGCTGGGGCCTGATTTGGAGGAGGAGATGATAGGACGTGAAGGCGGATGGTTAGGCAGGGGCAGGGCCCTGGAGGGAGAGGTAAGGAGTCCTCGATCTTAGTGCAATGGGTGGCCATTGGAGGGTTGACATGATCTGAGCCCTGTTATAGCCAGATCACTCTGGGTAACAGATGAATAATGAGGAACCATTGTCAAGAGCAAATCAACAGAAGCACCACACAAAATGTTCCCATGCCCTTTATGTAAGGATGCTTGTGATTAATTCTTCCCCAAATTTCAGAATGAAGAAAAACTCAACTCTCCTACTGAGCTGGTTTCTGTACCTCATAGGGGTTCTCCTCTTGGGAGGCCACCTGGAAACACAGGGCTGAGCTGCTGCTTATTTCCAGAGTCTACTGTTCATTTATCAATCTGGCATCCAATCTCAAGTTTATATCTCATCACCCATATGTTTTCTCATAGACTTTTCTCAAAACAGCATAAATGATAAGTAAATAACAATAGCAATTACATATATGAGTAATTGCAGCTCAAGAGACTGATATCTGACCAGTAGTTCTTTTGACAATGTGTACACCGAAGTTTTTTGTTTGTCTGGTGTATTGTAATTGCAGGGCAAGATTTTCCATGTGTGCTGCTAGCCTTTGCTACTAAAAAATTATAGTGACTTGCTGAGACTGTTTCTAATCTCTACAAACAGATTTGTGCTATATCTTTGCATGACCTTCCCAACTTTATTATAAGGATGTATAAAATGTACTTTAGATGAAAAGTATAAAGCAGAATACAATGAACACTCATGTATCTAACTCCCAGTTTAAGGAATCAAGCATTAACAAATACAGCTGAAGCTCCCTGAATTCCCCGCCCAAATCATAAACCGCTTCCAATCCCCAGAGGTCACCACTATTCTGAATTTGGTGTTTTATCATCACCAAGCATTTAAAAAATACTTTTACTGTATACATAAGTGTGGCTCTTCGGAAATAAGTAGAACTGCTTTGTGTGGTTTTACATTTTGAGTGGTATTAGACTTAGTCTTTTTTCTTGCTTTTTTTGCTTAAAATTGTTAATATTTATCCCCTTTGATTCTATAGTTCATTGATTTTCACTGTGAGCTATTCCATGACTATTTCTATATTCATTCATCTGCTGAAGTAAATTTCAGGTTGTTTCTGTCCCTTCCCCACCCCCTGCCCACTTTTACTAATAAGGCTGCTACAAACATTCTTGCACGCATCGCCTCAGATTCATTATATCTTAAATTACAAAACATAAACATGCCTGGGAAACTCAGCTCTTCAGACACAGCTCTGACCTGATGTCATTATTGTTAGATTGGTTTACCATCACTCATATTTGGTCCTTTATAATAGTGTCGAGATAGATGTTTATAATAAGAAAATACAATCCAGAGAGGGAGAGAATGATTTAAAAGTTAGAACTTGGAACTTTTGAAAATCCCTGTAAATTACCAAGGAGTTCATCTAATCAAACACTTTCATTGTATAGACAAAGAAAGTGATTCCAAAATGGGAAAGAACGCTGTGCTAAGGACAGTGGGTCCTATCCTGGGCCCCCACTGTGATGGCCATACATATGAAATAAATATAGAATAAGTAGATCCCCTTGCTTTTCCTTCTATTCACTAAGCCCCCTAAACAAAGCACCGTGAAATGCTGACCGCTCAACAAAGTCCTTCCTGGCTGAATTATAACTGTGCTTCCCTTGAACAATTCAAACCACATTTTTTATTTTTCAAAAGGCATTTTTACCCCAGCTTTGCTGAAGTAGAAGCAAAAGACCTGAAACTAACATAAATTTCCTATTCGAACAGAAATCACAAAGGAAAAGAAATTAGAACACTAATATGTTTGGAAGAATTTGTTGGAGCCAGGATGTGGGAAGCTATGAGTTTCCTGGGAGAAGAGTGAATTTCAAAAGCTGCCTGTCACTTGGTGAGATTTTCCAAGGGCTCCCTCCTTGACCAAACTTTAGTCAGTCCCTACCCTTGATACCTGAGTTCCTATAGTAATTCTCCATCCACTGACTCCACTCACACTGCCCATTGACCATACATCCCCTGCTCGTGTGTGGTGCAGGGCTGAGTTCAATCTCTCTCTCCTCTACTGCAACAGTCTTAAAAAGTCTTCCTCGCCTGTTTAATTGTTAGGTGCAGTTTTTCTTGGATAGATTTACCTTTCAATGCGGAAAGGACCTGGACCATCACTGGGTCCCACATTACAAGCTGTCCATGTTTGCAATAATCTGAGACAGTCTCAGTGCATGCCTGACACAGGAGTATAATCACGAGTGGTGCCCATTCCACTGTCAAAAGTGCCCCAATTTGGACAATAAATCATAGAGTTACCCACACATGGTGTGAAATTTACTGGCTAAATTGTCATTGGGACCCTCAGTGACAAGAGGACCTGCTGGACTTTTAAAGTGGTGCTATAACAATTCCAAAGAACAAAAGAGAGCAGACTCACTAAATGAGAACACTCCTTTCCAAGTCCTGACTTGGCATAGTTATATTAGACTTGTATCATTTTCTGTCTAAATTAAAATATTTCTCCATAAACAAAAAATGATGATTTTCATCACTTTGTCTTTCAAACATGTTCATACATTGCCTTTATTATACCTCTCCTCCGATGACTATGGACGGGTTTATCACAGCACACTTACCAGGAATGTGACATGCATTCCAGAGCAATGGGGAGAGAGGGAGGGAGGAGACAGAGAGACACCAGGAAGGCCAGTGTGGTGCAGGCCGTAGGAAAAACAACTGAGATCGGGAATCAATACCTCATTCTCCCATGAATTGCATTAAAAGGCTGAAATGAGTTTGCAAAACAATAATCGAAGCTGACAGCTGCTCTTGACAGGTTGGGACAAATGAAAATTGAGCTGGGCTTTCACATGCTGTGGGGAGTGGGCAGGATGGGCAGGGAACCTCGTAATGCCTTTCACTTGGAAACACTGGGTTTCTTAATTGTCTCCTGTCCTGAAGCCAAAGGAGAAGATCCCTCATTAAGGTGAGGTTTGCCAAGTGATTCTGAGAAATGGCCTTTTTAGCTCCTTCCACTCGTTTCAAAGTATCTGCAAGAGGCTCTTATCCTGCAGGGCGTGCTGGAGCCCAGTGGGATAGGAGAAGTGCAAATTCCGCCAGCAGGCTCTCAGGCAGGGGCCTTCAGGCATAGGCAGGGGTTGGGGGTGGCGAGGGGGAGGGCTGGGTCAGATAGTCTCCAAATTTCATTCTACTGGGAAAGTCTATGATTCTGCCTCCATGGACTCGTGGCATGGGTCTGTTAACCCCATTTTATAGGTAGGAAGGTTCGAAGGAGGAAAGAACAAGGACACTGCTGGGGAGCTGAGCCTCCGGACTTTGGTGCTCAGTAGGAGACCTGAAGAATGAGACTGAAAAAAAAAAAAGGAGCAAAGGCCATCAGAAGGTTGCTTTACTGAAACCTTGCCATTCAAAACGGGGTCCTGCCTCAGGAGAGCTGGTTAGAAATGCAGAATCTCAGACCAGGTCTGAGGTCCCACCCCAGACCTGCTTGGTCAGAATCTGCATTTAACAAGACCACAAGTGGATGCAAAACGTGTGAGATGCAGCAATAGTGGTTCTAAGAGGGAAGTTTATAGCAATACAGGTCTATTGAAGAAGCAAGAAAAATCTCAAAGAAACAATCCAACCTTACACCTAAAGGAGCTAGAAAAAGAAGAACAAACAAAACCTTAAACAGTAGAAGGAAAAGAAATAAGATTAGAGCAGAAATACATGATATGAAATTAAAAAGATAATAGAACAGATCAATGAAACCAGGAGCTGGTTCTTTGAAAAGATGAACAAAATTGATAAACCTCTACCTAGAGTCAACAACAACAAAACAAAAAAAGAGAGAACTCAAATAAACAAAATCACTAATGAAAGAGGACAAAAAACAACCGACACCACAGAAATACTAACAATTGTAAGAGAATATTATGAAAAATTATATGCCAACAAATTGGACAACTAGAAGAAATGGATAAATTCCTTGACACATATAGCCTCCCAAATCTGAAGCAGGAAGAAATAGCAGATTTGAATAGATCGATTACCAGCAAAGAAATTAAATCAGTAAAAAAACAAAACAAACAAACAAAAAAACTCCAACCAAACTAAAGTCCAGGACCAGACAGCTTCAGGTGAGTTCTACCAAACATTTAAAGAAGAGTTAATACCTGTTCTCAAACTCTTTTAAAATATAGAAGAGGAAGAAAAACTTCCAAATTCATTTTATGAGGCCAGCATTACCCTGATACCAAAACCAGATAAAGACACCACACCAAAAAAGAGAACTATAGGCCAGTATCTCTGATAAAAATAGATGCAAAATACTAGCAAACTGAATGCAACAATACATTCAGAAAAATCATTCACCACGATCAAGGGGGATTTATTACTGGGATGCAAGGGTGGTTCAATATTTGTAAATGAATCAACACATACATCATATCAATAAGAGAAAGGATAAAAACCAAGCATTTGACAAAGTACAACATCCATTCATGATAAAAAACCTCAACAAAGTAGGGCTGGAGGGAACATACCTCAACATAATAAAAAGACCATATATGAAACCCCACAGCAAACATCATACGCAGTGTGGAAAAACGGAGACCTTTTCCCCTAAGGTCAGGAACAAGACAAGGATGTCCACTCTCACTACTATTGTTCAATATAGTGTTCGAAGTTCATGAGATCAAGTCCCACACAGCCTGTTTCGGATTCTCTCTATCCCTCTCTAAACAAACAAACAAACTTAAAAAAAAAATAAAAATAGGGGCACCTGGACTGGTTAAGCATCTGACTTCAGCTCAGATCATGGTCTTGCAGTTTGCGAGTTTGAGCCCCGCGTTGGGCTCTGTGCTAACAGCTTGGAACCTGGAGCCTGCTTTGGATTCTTTTTCTCCCTCTCTCTCTGCCTCTCCCCTGCACATGCTCTGTCCCTCTCTCTCTCAAGAATAAACATTAAAAAAATTAAGGCAACCTACTGAACGGAATAAGATATTTGCAAATGACATATCCAATAAAAGGGGTAGGTTCCAAATATATAAAAAACTTATACAACTCAAAACCCAAAAAACAAATAATCCAGTTAGAAAATGGGCAGCAAACATGAATAGACATTTCTCTAGAGAAGATATACAGATGGCTGACAGACATGTGAAAAGATCCTCAACATCACTCATCATCAGGGAAATGCAAATGAAAGCTATAATAAGATATCACCTCACGCCAGTCAGAGTGGCGAAAATGAACAAATCAGGAGACTACAGATGCTGGCAAGGATGTGGAGAACGGGCACCCTCCTACACTGTTGGTGGGAATGTAAACTGGTGCAGCCCCTCTGGAAAACAGTGTGGAGGTTCCTCAAAAAATTAACACTAGAACTCCCCTATGACCCAGCAATAGCACTGCTGGGAATTTACTCAAGGGATACAGGAGTGCTGATGCATAGGGGCACATGTACCCCAATGTTCATAGCGACACGTTGAACAATAGCCCAATCAAGGAAAGAGCCTAAATGTCCATCACCTGACGAATGGATCAAGAAGATGTGGTTTAGCTAGCCAAAATGACGAAGTGAAAGAACTCTCCTCTAAAGCAATTCCAGGAAGAAGTCACAGTCACAGAACTGCTCAAAACAGGCTTAAACAACATAACTGAACAAGAATTTAGAACAATTGTCATAAAATTAATTGCTGGACTTGAAAAAAACATCAAAGAAGCTATTGATAAACAGACCAGGGACCTTCAAAATAGCTGTGACGAGTTAAAAAAGGCTATAAATGAGGTGCATGATAAAATGGAGGCAGCCACCGAACGGATTGAAGAGGCAGAGAGGAGAATAAGTGAATTAGAAGACACAGTTCTAGCAAAAGAGGAAGCCGAGAAAAAGAGAGAGAAATTGATACAGGAACACGAAAAGAGAATTCGAGAACTGAGTGATA
>CM053573.1:123722223-123784578 GCA_028646485.1 Cryptoprocta ferox
AAAAAAAAAAAAGAAGATGTGGTTTATATATACAATGGAATACTACATGGCAATGAGAAAGAATGAAATCTGGCCATTCGTAGCAACATGGATGGAACTCGCGGGTGTCATGCTAAGTGAAATAAGTCAGGCAGAGAAGGACAGATACCATGTTTTCACTTATAAGTAGAACAGGAGTAACTTAACAGAGGACCATGGGGTAGGGGAAGGGGGAAAATCGTTGGGGAGAGGGAGGGAGGCAAACCATGAGAGACTCTTGAATACTGAGAACAAACTGCGGGCTGATGGGAGTGGGGAAGGGGGGCGCGATGGGCATGGAGGAGGGCACTTGTTGGGATGAGCACTGGGTGATATATGGAAACCAACTTGACAATAAACTACAAAAGAAAAAAAAAGGTATCATCTCATTCCTGTCAAAATGGCTACAATATAAAACACAAGAAACAACAAGTGTTGTCAAGGATTTGGAGAAAAGGGAACCCTGTGCATTGCTGGTGGTAATGCAAATTGGTGCAGCCACTGTGGAAAGCAGTATGGAGGTTCTTCAAAAAATTGAAACTAGAGCTACCCTATGATCCAGTAATTGCACTACTGGGTATTTACCCCCCAAATACAAAGACACTAATTCAAAGGGATACGTGCACCCCTATGTTTATTACAGCATTATATAAGTAGCCAAATTATGGAAGCAGCTCAAGTATCCATCGGTGGATGGATAAAGACATGGTGTGTACATATATGTATATATGTATCAATATCTATCCATAATTATATATGTTATATATATAATGGAATATTATTCAACCATAAAAAGGAATGATATCTTGCTGTTTGTGACATGGATGGATCTAGAAAGTATAATGCTAAGCAAAATAAGCCAGTCAGAGAAAGACACATTTCACTCATATGTGGAATATAAGAAACAAAATAAAAGAGCAAAGGAAAAAAGAGAGAAAGAGAGAGAGACAAATCAAGAAACAGCTTTTTTTAAAAAAGGTTTTCATTTAACAAATGTCTACACCCAACATGGTGCTTGAACTCAGGACCCTGAGATCAAGAGTCACATGCTCATCTGACTGAGCCAGACAGGCACCCCAAGAACAAGACTCTTAACTATAGAGAACAAATTGATGGTTACCAGAGGGGAGGGGGTGGGGGGATGGGGGAAATAGGTGGTGGGGACTAAAGAGTACCCTTATCATGATGACAAAAACCAACATAAAGAAAAAAGATCACAATTCCTTCACATATTAATTCACACAAGCCAAAGTCAAGAATTTCTAGGGAATGGTTTATAGTCTTAATAAAGAACAGGAGTTTCTGAACCAAAAAGAAAAAAAAAAAAACACAACAAAAACAAAAACAACACCCTTCCTACCATAAAACAAGACCCCAAGTGATTCGTAGGTGCTTCAGAGTTTGAGAAGCACTGACTGGAACTCTGGATCACACTTTGAATAGCAAGACTCCAAAAAGCATTTAAAGCTATGAATTTGCTTTTGACAGAGTTCTGATGCTTTTATGCAATCAGGCCAGCTTACCAAGGTCGGAGGCATCATTTCACATGCCAGCACCCTCTGTAGAATTACTAAATTTACTTTTTTACAATATAAGTTTAAATCTGATAAGAGTAATAGAAAAGGGACCTCCATCAATTTCAGGTTAACGCTCTCTCTCTCTCTCTCTCCCCTCTTCCTTTTCCTTCTCCCTGGGGATCTGGTGCACAGATTTGCGTTGGTAATAATCTTGTACTTGTAACATACTCTCAGCATCATGTTTGTTTCCAGAGGAAGACACCAGCCTTGCTCAGGTTGAAGATTATGAATTACAATTTGTTTGGTAGTTTGCTGGGTTTGCTAGAAGTCTCCTTTTTGACTAAGCAGGAAATCTTTTTTCCTTCATTTCAGGAAATATTGTATTCTAACTTTATCTTACTGATGATCTGGCTTGGACGTGACAACCAAGCATAAGCCCATGTTAATAATTTTTCTCTTCTTTTCTTTGTTTCTGGGCCAGAAATTGCAGAAACCATTTTGGTGTGAAATAAAGTTTCAATTAGGTCTAATATATGGGTTGTCTTGGGATACACTTGGGAAGACACAGAAAGAATTAAATTGCAGGTTTTAGTTGAACCATATGAAATTGCCACTTTCATAGATTAAAAAGCAGTGAAATATTGGCAGCTTCTTTTAATCAACATAATTATAATGTTCCAATTTAGAATTTCTTGACCTAGGGAATATTAAGAGAGTAGCAAGTGCTATTTGTGGAGGCTGGTTTGTTCCATTTCCTTGGAGATTTTTTGTTTTTTTTTTTTTTTTTTTGGAGGTTGGGACAAATGCTCTGAAGGCCAGATAACCATTTTTCTATTCTGAGTAGCCAGGGAGAAATGGGTGTCAGAAGGTCAGGTTTGGGGGCGCCTGGGTGGCTCAGTTGGTTAAGCCTCCAACTTCGGCTCAGGTCATGAACTCGCGGTTTGTGAGTTCGAGCCCCGCATTGGGCTCTGTGCTGGCAGCTCAGAGCCTGGAGCCTGCTTCGGATTCTGTGCCTCCCTCTCTCTCTCTGTTCCTTCCCTGCTCACACTCTGTGTCTTGCGCTCTCTCAAAAATAAATAAACATTTAAAAATATTAAAAAAAAAAAAGGTCAGGTTTGGTTATAGATTCAGAATGAAAGTATGTATCCTTGAAGGAGGCTTATCACCTTCTGAATCTGTGGAATATATAAATGGTGCCAAGCCTTGACACCACAAACTAGGCTGAGTTTCTTTTCTACTTCCTTGTTATAGTCAGATGCAGTTAATAGTGAACGCTGATCACAGCAAGAAGAGCTTTTCCCTATCACAAATAACCCCACTCTTTAGTCAGAATGTGGGAGACGAAGAGTCAAAGGGAAGTATAAGAATCTAGTCCCTTTCTTGGTTAATTATCACAAGTGTACTGTAGGCATGCTGTGTTCCATGCTACTCTAAGCAGATTCTATGATAGCCTGAATCCCAGCAGAGTGTAATGAAGTGTTTAAGTGTGCTGGCCCAGCATCACGCTTTAAGTAGCAGGCAGGAATCATGTATTATTTGTAACGGTGTGCAGAGTGCTTTTAAGAGATCTTGGCACACAGTGGGCATTAATAATGGTTTTATCTCAAGTTTTAAAATTTGAGGGGCACCTGGGTGGCTCAGTCAGTTAAGTGTCCAACTTCGGCTCAGATCATGATCTTGTGGTTCATGATTCAAGCCCCAAGTTGGGCACTGCGCTGATGGCTCAGAGCCTGGAGCCCGCTTCAGATTCTGTGTCTCCCTCTCTCTGTCCCTCCCCTGCTCACACTCTATGTCTCTCTCTCAAAAATAAACAAACATTAAAAAAATTAAAATACAAATTTGTTGAATAATGGGGTGCCTAGATGGCTCAGTCAGTTAAGCATCCTACTTCGGCTTGGGTCATGATCTTGCGTTCCCGGGTTTGAGTCCCGTGTCAGGCTAGGTGCTGGCAGCTCAGAGCCTGGAGCCTGCTTGGATTCTGTGTCTCCCTCGCTCTCTGTCCCTCCCTCACTCTCTCTCTCTCTCTCTCTCACAAATAAGTAAACATAAAAAAAAGGAATCTGTTAAAATTTGTTGAACAAATGGTGACTTTTAATACCCAATCACATCACCAAGAATTGAAGATATTACATTAAAAATCTTTGTGGATCATAAAAACCAATTTGGCAATAAATATCATCAAGGGTCACATTCTATGAACCAGTTATTATAATAAAAGGTTATATCCTATGAACCTGTAATTACAATACATTTATCTTAGGAAAGTTAAATTGTTTTAAATGTTTGAAAACACCATTAGGCCAAAAAAAGTTTACCTAATATACATGAGTTGAAAAAAACTGAAAGCCTAAAACCCAAGAGTAAGATGTATTATAGAGAAATTAATGATATTTTAGACTAATATTTAATAACCTTGGGAAATGCTCAGGAAAGGTGAGGGCAAAAAACTATGACACCAATATCTTACCCATCTTGTAACCTACCACTGTATCAAAAATGTCCCAAATTACTCAAAATTCTGCCAAAACAGCATTTTTAATGGCTGTAGAATATTCCATTGGATGTAAATAGATTAAGTTATTAGCTATTTTATGAATACACATACATACATACATACACACACTAAAAAATAACACGCAGATGAGATCATAGCATCCCTATTGTTCTGCACCTTTTCTCAGTTAATAATATAATTTAGAGAGCTCATCTCATAAGCACACACAGATCTTCCTTAATTCTTTTCATCTTCAATGCCAGGATAGTATTCCACTGCAGAGATACATGTTGATTTTTCAAAATAGCTCTTATTGATACCTTTAGGCTATTTACAGCTTTTTGCTATTAAAACAACCCTCCAACAGATACTTTTGACAGACATTTTTTGTGCATGTCTGCATGTATTTCTGTAGGATAAATTCTGAAATTGCTAGATCAGAGAGAATGTCCATTAAAAAATTTTGAATAGACATTGCCAAATTGCCCTCCAAATTATCGCATCAATTAACATTCACTTCGACTGTGTATGAAAGTAACTGCTTCATTTTAAAGCAGAAGCAGTGAGGGATGCCTGGGTGGCTCAGTTGGTTTAAGCATCTGGCTCTTGATTTTAGCTCAGGTCATGATCATGGTTTGTGAGTTTGAGCCCTGTGTCAGGATCTGTGCTGACATGCAGAGCCTGCTTGGGATTCTCTCTCTCCCTCTCTTTACACCTCCCCTGTTCATTCTTTCTCCCTCTCTCTCTCTCAAATAAATAAATAAACTTAAAAAAAAATAAAGTAGGAACAGTGGATGGGATACAGAATTGATACCTGAACAATAAGGGTTTGGGGCGCCTGGGTGGCTCAGTCGGTTGAGCGGCCAACTTCAGCTCAGGTCATGATCTCACAGTTCGTGTGTTTGAGCTGCACGTCAGGCTCTGTACTGACAGCTCAAAGCCTGGAGCCTGCTTCTGATTCTGTATCTCCCTCTCTCTCTGCCCCTCCCCTGCTCATGCTCTGTGTCTCTCTCTCTCAAAAATAAATAAATGTTAAAAAATTTTCAAAAAATGAATAACACGGGTTTGAATGGGTTTCTGTGGTCCACTTATATGCGGCTAGTTTACAGTACAGTACTGCAAATGTATTTTCTCTACCTTGTGATTTTTCTTAATAACATCTTTTCTTCTCTAGCTTCCTTTATTGTAAAATACAGTATGTAATACTTATAGCATATAAAATATATATTAATCGACTATTGAGGTTATTGGTAAGGCTTCCCTTGAACTGTAGGCTATTAGTAGTTAACTCTTGGGGAGTCAACATTATATGCGGATTTTCAACTGTGTGGTGGGGTGGTGCCCCTAACCCCTGCATTGCTCAAACATATGCTGTATTTGTGTATATATGTCTATGTGTTTGAAACAGATCTCATGAACCCCAACCATACTATGGCATGATTGTAAATGCGGTCCCCTTTTCTCCTGCCCTACATCCCTTCCTACTTTTTCTTCCTTCCCACCTTCCTTTTTTCAGTTTTTTCTTTTCTTTCCTCCCTCCCTCTCTGCCTTCCATCTTTCCTTCCATCTTTATTATTTTGTCCAATGGGAAAAGAGACAGAGGGAAAATCGGAGTGAGGTGAAGGTCAGTGAAGAATTTATGTGGCATTTAGGGAATGGGAAGAAAGCAGGGAGGGTTTCAGATGGAAGCAGAGTGCTTATTTCAGCAGCACAGGGACTAAGATCAGACTGAAACAGAGATTAGCAAGGCTTCTGCATAAGAATGACACACAAATTTGTGACTCATTTTATATTTTTATGGTAACCATGAGAGGTGATGGATGTATAAACCAAGCCTATCGTGGCAATCATGCCACAAAACATACATATAGCAAGCCATCATATTGTGTACCTTAAACTTACATAATGTTATGTCAAATATATCTCAATAAAGATGAGAAAAACTCGGAAGCAGAATGTTGTGGGAAATACCTGGAAAAGTGTGGCGTGGGGCAATCAGACATACTGGGGAGGACTGTTGTGCATTTCTAATCTTCACGGGCACAGGATTCACCTGAGGAGCTTGTTCTGATTCAGTAAGTCTGGATGGGGCCTGGCAATCTGCGTTTCTAATGGGCTTCTGGGTAACACTGCTGGTCTGGGACCACACTGTGAGGAACAGAACCTAGGTGACAAAGTTTGCTTCCAGAAACAACCGGCAGGAGCATTAGTAAGCAGCGGGAAGGGCTGTGAGCGTTACTATTTGGAGCCACGAATGTCTCCTGCAAATGTTACATACAAGGTGATTAAAAGTCCTGAGCTGGCTCCCTCCATTACTACTGCTTCACCCACCCAACCCAGCGTGGCCCACACCAGCACCGGGACCAAACTGACGCTGCACTCAAGCCTGTGCTTATATCTTCCACTCCTGCAAGAATCCTGATCTTGAGATCTGATCGTATTTGATTTGCTTCGTTTCCAAAGCTTAGTAATGATCTCGGTCACACAGTCCTCCAACGTTTCCTTCATTCATGTAGCACCTGGCGCTGGTGACACCGTCCATGGTTTAAGTGGCAAGTGCCCACCTTAAGTTCAGTCCTGAAGGTGCCCACAACCTGCAGCTGGCAGGACTAAGGCCACACACCCTTGCTTTCCATGCTGGGTGAGGACAAAATGGGAATTGTTGCCCAAAGGCCTTGTGTTAAAGTCCTTTGGAATTAAACCTGTTAAAACTCCTCTATAACTTCCCCATGTTCCAAGGAAATGTTTTCTGAAGCCTACATTCCAGCAAAGCTAGGATTATTGATGTATGTTTGGGAACTGGGACGTTTTTATATCTAATTCTTCCTGTGGAATGATTTCTTTGCCATCAGTCCTTGTAAATCAAGGGAAGTACAACTTTAAAAATTCACAAGCTAAGGTTGACAAAAACATTTTGCACCTCTCTGATCCAAGCTAGACAGTGTTTGATGCTGGCACACTTAGATTTTCCCTCTCTTAGTTTCTGCCTAAGGATAGTGAGACATGAAGTTACTGGTATGCACACACACACACACACACACACACATACACGCATGCAAAAGCTCAGGCTTGGGGTCTTAGGGAAACTAGTAAATGAATGGTCTCCTTTTCAAAACATAATCAAAAGGACAAGACTCAGTACGACGGGTCTTAAGAACCTTGTCACATGTTGAGGCTGTTTGCATTTAAGAAACAGTTTCACCGTGAGTAAAAGTGCGTTTCTCTCAATCCTGGAGGGACATGCAAGGTTAGCTTTATGAGTGATAGATACAAACTAAGAATACATGAGAAAAACTTCTAATACGCTTGTATTCACTTTAAATTTTGCTCTAATAAGGGATCATTAAAAATATGATTAGCAATTACATTGTTTTTATGCTTGAATCAGGCTTTCATTTGCATTAAAAACTTCTATTTGAGTAGAAAAATCAGAGAGGCATAATGTTTCTTCTCTTTTTCAAGAAATCAAGCTATTTAAGGGCTGTCTGGGTGGCTCAGCTCTTCCTCCCCATTTTGGCTTTAGGTACATTCCTTTGGGTGATTACAGTTTTATAGACAAAACCCATAAATAAGTTCTTGGGTGACTGTAGTCTGCTTACTTTCTGAAATTTTCTTACCTACCTGATATATATGATAGTTTCTAATATTTTCCTAAGATAAATTAAGCCAACTTGTTCTTTAAAATTAAAAAAAAAAGTTTAAACTATCTCTAGCCTTTGTGGTCTTATACTGAATTAGTCAGTATAGCTCTCTAAAGCAACAGCCGGTGATTTACAACTTTTGCTAAATTCTCACCTTTTCCAGGATGTTTATCACTAGACTTCACTGATTTGTACACACCAAATGTTTGCAAGAACTATACTCTTCAATGATATCCTTTTCAGTGTTGGTCTAGAGTGTCCCTCCAAGTGGCACGTTGATTAATACTTCTGCTCTTGCATAATCATCCATTTTCCTAAACATTATTCACTCATCAATATTCAGCCAACACCATGGAGTACAACGGCGTGGTTCTCTATGCTTTACTGCATTTAATTCAAAGTTCATAATAAACAAATGAGAGTAGGCAACATTATCTTTCCCATTATCTGGAGCAGAAGGGGGCTCAGAAAGTTGAGGCAGTTTGTCAGAGAGCTACAGAGCTGGAGGGTTACAGAGGTGATTCGAGAGTCCCAGGCTTCCAAACGCACAGGGCTGATACAGTTGTGGACACATGTAAACAAAGGATGAGGGATCCCAGGAACCTCACTGATCTACTGTGGAGCCCAGGGCAGGGAAGAAATAACAAGGCCAGTGGCTATCTCTTGCTCCCTGCCCATGGCTGAGGAGGTCTGTGTGCTCATGCTGGGGGCTAGAAGCAAATGCTGGGCTGCACACAGACAACAGCAGCTCCAAAGCTCATTTCAGAGCAGAGCTTGGATGACGCAAATAGCTTGAGATGCCCCAGTGTGTCATTATACAACTCTTGTCTGTCCCTGTATTTATCATGTTTCTGCACAGATACACACTACACTTTCTTCTATTGATTTTCAGAAGCAGCCAAGAGGCACATCCCACTGCGACTGACACTCAGAAGGTACGAACACCAGGGCCTCTGCCATTGCTCTTCACCTCTAAGTTTAAAGTATCTTGGTCATGTAAGAAGGAAAATTTTTTAAATTACAAACAAACAACAACAACAACAACAAAAAACCCCTCTGAGATGCAAGAGATTTAAAAAATAAAATGAAATCTCTAAAAGGTAATAGCAAAATCATTCATCGGTGATGGCGTCTACAAAATCTCTCCCCATCTAGTTCTGAGAATTCACCTTGAAGGCCTCACTGGCTTCTCAAAACACTTCATGTCAAACCTCACATGAAAACTGCATCTCACTGCAGCCCTACACACCATCCAGAGAAAATAAACCTCTGTGTATATGAAAACTGCCCGTACAGCCTATTTACCTTAAGCCCACTCACGATCCACCCAGGGGGTTTATCAGAGATTTGTGAGCAACCTTTTGGAGGTTTGAGGACGCAGTAAGGAAGGAACCCATTTTTGTAATGTCCTAATATTTCATTCATTCATCCACTCATTCATCCATTAGTAATTTATTGAATACCTAATCTTTGTGCTGAGAAATCAGCAGTGAATCAAAGAATCCTGTCAAATCATCTCAGTGTCTTTTTTCTTTTTCTAATTTTTTTAATGTTTATTTATTTTTGACAGAGAGAGAGAGACAGAGCACAAGTGGGGGAGAGGTAGTGAGAGAGGGAGACAAAGAGTCTGAAGCAGGTTCCAGGCTCTGAGCTGTCAGCACAGAGCCCAACATGGGGCTTGAACTCATGAACCATGAGATCATGGCCCAAGCCGAAGTTGGACATTCAACTGCCAGAGCCACCCAGGCGCCCCTCAGTATCTTTTTTCTACTGACAAAATGCAGTATGGAAATCACACAATCATATCTGCCTTTCAGACTTCAACATTCCACCCTCACATTTCTGAACATGAGGGAAGTTTCTCTGTAATGTTCTTCAGGTTGTCTGGGAAATCTCCTAAGTTAACTTACTCACTATCTGTTCTTCCACTTAGGCAAATTTAGTGTCACAAAAAAAACAATATTAGAAAGCATTTTTCTTGTACCTGAATGTACCAGTCTATGAAGAATCTTGGTGTGATTTTGCGGGGAATGAAATGTCATTGTCTGGGAGTTCTGTTTAATGAGAACACCTTCCTGAGCTACCGGGGGTGGGGGGAGAGGAGTGTCATGGCATCCATGCCTCTGATAGTGGCAGATCCACATTAGCCTGGATCTCAACTAGGAAATGATTCTTTTTATGCCAATGACTTTTTCTTCTTCTCCTTCTCCTTCCCCTTCTTTCTCCTTCTTTCTCCTCTCCTTCTTTTTTAAATAAACTACGTAACAACTTCAATTTCAGGGTCCCAACTTCTGTTACTTTGGTTTTTCTGAAAGACTCATGTGGGAAAGAGTGTCTTCCAGTGAATTTTAATGTTTTTTTCCCAATACCATGGCAGGTAGAATATTCATGCAGAGGACAGGAGTCCTGTATTAAAGAGAGCTATAGGCCAAGCAAACAGCATCCTGGGGACTTAAGTAGCACCTGGTATTTTACAGAACGGTTTTTAAGGTGCATGAGTTATAAAAAACAGACAACAGGGGCGCCTGGGTGGCTCAGTTGGTTGACTGTCCGACTTTGGCTCAGGTCACGATCTCACACTCTGTGAGTTCGAGCCCCACGTCAGGCTCTGTGCTGACAGTTTAGGGCCTGGAGCCTGCTTCGGATTCTGTGTCTCCCTCTCTCTCTGCCCCTCCCCCTCTCACACTCTGTCTCTCTCTCTCAAAAATAAATAAACATTAAAAAAAAACATACAACAATGACAACACTTAGGTTGAATCTTGAGAATCCCCAGGTGCAAGTATAAATGACTTTTGCAAATTATAAAAAGGGCCCTGATACAAAGAGCAGACCATCCTAGTCCAGAATAGAGTAGGCAGAAGACTACCAGCAAAGTGTGAATCATACAAGGAGGAGAAAAATCAAGACCAGACTGGAAGAGTCATTCTGTAAAAGGGTAATCCTCAATTCTTAGAGGAGATGATGGAGATTTATTGTGCTCACTCTCTCTCATCCTCTGCACTCTTTCATTTAACCATCAGAATTTGTTCTTATATTCTGTGTCCATAAATTTTTTACATGCCGGAGGATAAAGTTGATCACACTGAACAAATCCTTGAGATGTTTTTAAAGAGTTCTAAGTTAAGAAACCCCTGCATGTTTTAGTATATTAAGATTATCCTGGCTATTATGGATAAGATTCTACTGCCTGTCTATGGGCAAACCAACCGAGTAGAACCCCTGACCAGAGTCTGATGAGGCTCCACATTACGTTCTGAGCAGATGTTATTTTGTGTCTTGCTTGCCTTAGAACATCTCTAACAGTGATTGTGCTTTAACACTCCTTGATTAGGAGTTGACCATGAAAATAGAAAGTCGAAACACTATTAGTTAATTAATGCATGATAGTAGGGAAGCACACTCATCAAATCAGCCAAGGGCATCCCTGTCATTTATTCCTCAGAGAATTTAAATTAAAGTTTGCCTTCAGTTTTGCTCTTATCCCTTCTTCAAGGGTCACATATTTTTAATTTAAAAAATGAAAAGCAAACATTTAATTCTAATTAAAGTCAATTGATTGTAAATTCTTTGGGTAATCTTTTACCTTTAAATAGAGTTAGACCCCTAGAAAACTACATAGCTTAGTTCATCATAAAACAGTTTTTTATTTTACCAAAGAAGCCACCTTTATTAAGGCACCTCTGAATTTCCTGCAGAAGGATGGCTGACATTTGCTCAATATGCCATGTGTCAAACACCATGTGAGGAGCCCTAGCCCTGTCTTCTGTGAGGACCCACATTCACATTCCTGATAATGAGAACTAGGAATTGTATTATATTTCCCTTTTTCAACTTGACTTTCTGGAAGCTCAGGGCCACATTATACACTCAGCCACAGCAACTGTGGCCACACATTGACTTTGACTTTTCACTCTCTCTGATCTTCATATTATATACATATATCTCTACATGTAATATATATAATATATTATGATGTGATGTATACGATTGTACATATGATGTATTTAAGTCTGTGAGTCTTATTGTATATTATGATGTGATGTGTATTTATGATTGTACATATGATGTGAAAATGGATTAAACAAACTTCTCTCAGGTATTAGAGGTAAACTGTGATCAGCAAAGCATGCTGTTCATATGCATCAACTGGTAATTTGATTTTCAAATCCTTTTGACAGAGAATAAATTTTTAAGTAAAGTAGATTTTCAGTCTCTCAAAGGTAAAGACTGTCTTCTATTTCTCTCTTCATTATTCTCTGCAAACAACAGGGGCTCAGTAAAAGCCACCGAAGGCAAAGGAGAGGCAACACTTGCTTCCTGAGGGTTTGGTTCATATTTCTTGGAACTTGAGATAACCTGGGAGGCTATTTTTGATCCTGAAATAGGAGGTTCAGGATAAGAAGTAGATGAAGAAGACCTTGATTTCGCCAGTGAGCAGTTATCTGCTCCTACAGAGGTGGGCAGACTCGTAGAAGTCTGAGTGTGATTACAAGGTGTCCTGAGGCTCATGCAGCATCGAGTGACTGGTGGAGCTGCAGAGTTTGGCAGCATTGCAGTAGCAGGAGACCCTTCTGGGCCTCACCAAGGAGCATACCTGCTCCCATGCCCACCCGGCTGGTTCTGTGGGCACAGGTGCACAGAAAACACCTCTTTCATATAGAGTTGAAAACACTATGACTCTGGTATTCTTCCAGTTTTTCCAAGGTCTGCCCATTATTCTGTATCTGACTCCACCAGAGTGCTTCTGGCTATTCCGTTTGCACACTCAGGTTATACAAGGGTGATGTGGTCGCCTGTGCCCCTCACACCCAGAGGGGCTTAGGGAAAGACAGCTGCGACTCCCTGACTATATGCCATCTTATCAAGAATCAAAAATAACACTTGTTTCAATTATTCCTTTGCCAATATCTTCATGCCGTACTGTCAGAGGAGCCTGCCTTCTTCCTAAGGTCCTGTGGGTTGGGAGCCGAGATGCGACAGCTTGCTCCATGGCTGGGAATTGTAAAGGTCGGGTTGCAAGGTTTCTTTTTCTAAATTTGGCAAATTGAAAACTATTAGAGTCAAAACTCAACAAATACAGCAATAAACATGAGACTTCCTGCTTAACCTGCAGTACCTGGAGGTGTTTAGGGTTTCCGGCATCAAACAGATTGTAGATATTTCAAAATAATATAGGAACAGCTGTGTGAATTTATTACAGCTTTATCCTAAATGTGCCTAATTGTTTCAAAATAATGCTTATTTCCCCAGCTGGGAAAAATTTACTGCAATTCAGGCATGATCTTAATGGTAATCAAACACAAGTAACGTATTCGATTTTTGGCTCTGAAAGGAAAAAAAATACATAAGTAAGGAAGAGTAAACAAGGGATACTAGAAGATTGAAGTATGAGGATGAGATGCTGTCAAAATATAGAGACCAAATACCCACCAACTCAGAAGAGCACGTAACAGGCCCTAGGATTTGACAGCAGCAGACGGAGCCTGAAAGCTAGCTTTGGCCTTGTGTGTCTCACTTGGTCTTTCTGTAATCACAGATTCTTCATCTCTAAAGTGGGGTGACATATACTTATGGTGACAGAATGAGCACAAGTAGGTTCCAGAACATGATGCCAGCCACGTGGCAAGCTCGTGGGAATTAAAAGACTCCTTTGGAGTTCCTGATGGGGACCCGGGCTTTTGTGTCACTTGGCTCTCACTGGCACCATCCAACCCTGGCTGTGGTTAGCAGCACTTATTGTGGAATTAACCATACTTCTTTTTTTATTTTTTATTTTTTAATTAAACCAAAATTTTAAATGTTTATTTATTTTTGGGAGAGAAAGAGACAGAGTGCAATAGGGGATGGGCAGAGAGAGAGGGAGACACAGAATCCAAAGCAGGCTCTGTGCTGACCGCTGAGAGCCTGACATGGGGCTCAAACTTACCAACAGTAAGATCATGACCCGAACTGATGTTGGAAGCTTAACTGACTGAGCCACCCAGGTGCTCTTTTTTTTTCTTTTATAATGTTTTATTTATTTTTGAGAAAGCAATAGAAAGAGCATAAGTGGGGGAGGGGCTGAGAGAGAGGGAGACACAGAATCTGAAGCAGGCCCCAGGTTCTCAGATGTCAGCCCAGAGCCTGACTCGGGGCTTAAACCGGTGAGCTGGGAGATCATAACCTGAGCCAAAGTCGGACACTTAACTGACTAAGCCACCCAAGCACCCTGGAATTAATCGTACTTCTATTCTAAACATAGCCTTGCCACTTACTAGCTGTGTGACGGTAGTGAAGTTGCTTAACCTCCTGAAATACAACTCCTTTACTTATAAAATGGAGAGTCTTGCCATCTCACAGGTGTGTGGTGAGAGCTGCCTGTGGTAATGGGTGTCTGGCTTAGCACACGCCCCTTATCATACCTCCTCTGTGATTTGAAAGCAAGCTCCCCTTCACATAAAGGTTGCTGTGGCTTTGGTCCAGTTCAGACCCTGAGCAATACTCTTACAAATCTCGTGCTACTCCATCTTGGAAGTATTTTAGCAAGTGCTTAATGCTCCACCACCATTTTTTTTTTTTTTTTTTTACAAGTGATTGCTACTGTATGATGAGCCATGTATCAGGTTAACAAGAAGGACAATAAAGGTCGTGGGCTTCTCATCTTCAGTTTGACCTTCTTCGGTCAAGGTCTTCCTGTGATTGAAAGTGAAAGAAAAATTTCAAGAACTTCTGAGGCAGCTAGCTGAGACTGAACCAATTACTATGTTTGACCTCAGTGTTACTATAGAAACCCCTTGTGCCTTCTGCAGCCTCTAAATAGTTGACTTCAGCCCTCATCACAGCACTCGGCCAGGGCTGTGCTCTGACCTTGCCCAGACCTTTCTAAACAGCGGACATGAGAGTTCAACAATGAAATTGCCAGAAATGCAGTCACTCAGGAAGACTCTGCAGCGGCAGCAGCTAACCCAAGCTCTAGTGCCATCTGGCCCAGGACAGGCCTCTATGATGCACACCCGCAAATATGTAAACCAGTTTTGAGCATCGAATTGGCACGCGTTGCGTCAGGCATGCTTACGCGGGTGAGTTGTGAATGCATCTCACCAAACACACGAGGCAGCTCCATGAGAACCACCTTCTCCCATCTTCTTTGACTGAGACTAACTATTCACTGCCTACTTACAGGAGAGCAATGCCCAGTTGGGCAAGATGCCACACAGCACCACGCCGACTCCAGGTGTTCATCAACTAAGACCAGAGACACCAAAACCAACAGTTCTGGAAAAGTGATTCCTCTTACATAGAGAATTAGGGCACCATGAGTTCCTTCACCTCATTAAGATAATTCACAAAAATCACTGGCTAAATCGCTAACCCTCTCCCCCACCCAAAGTGTCACTTTTTATTAACCTGTGTGAGCAACAGCATTTGGCTCTCAATAAACAGTATTTCTGGTAAACTGGGTTGGAAAGCTCAGCTGAACTCTGAGGCCAAAAGTGGCTTCTTCCCTTCCACTTCAAGTCTAGACTAGGAGACATTTTCTCTACTTGACTCTCAAGTGTGTTTGCTGATGGAGATGAAAATACAATTTCCTAAATTCCAAAAAATATACCAAAAGCAAAGAAAATAGGCCCCACAGTAAAAGACTAAGTTTATTTGAGAGAGACAGAGAGAGAGAGAATGAGAGAGAATGGAAAATAATAGAAAACTTAAAATCCAAAAGTTTGATAACATACTCTGTGGAGAAACCGGAGAAGAAGCACTTGCATACAGTGCTGGTTCGGAATGCAAAATGGCATTCGGCGATACCTACCAGAATTATATATGCATTTACCCTTTGATCAAGCAACCTCATCGCTAGAAATCTATCTTAAGGATAAAATGGAAATAAAACAAAAAAGCTAAATGCACAGGCTATTCATTAGAGTACTACCTGTAATAGCTAAAGACTGGAAAATCCCGTATGTCCAACCAGGGGACAGGGTGAATAAACAACAGTCCCTCCACACAAAGGAGATCTTGGAAGCTGTGAAAAGGAATGATGTCTATTGCTACACACTCTACTCTGAAGTAATCCCCAGAATATACTGCTAAGTGAAACAGACTAAAGTGTGTATAATGTGCTGCCAATTTCTTTTCTTTTTTAAAAATTTTTTATACAGTTTATTTTTGAGACAGAGAGAGACAGAGCACGAGTGGGGGAGGGGCAGAGAGAGAGAGGAGAGACACAGAATCTGAAACAGGCTCCAGGCTCTGAGCTGTCAGCACAGAACCTGATGCGGGGCTCGAACCCACGAACCGTGAGATCATGACCTGAACCGAAGTCGGATGCTTAACCAACTGAGCCACCCAGGCGCCTCTGTGCTGCCAGTTTCTCAAAGAGTGAGAAATAGGATACCTTTATTTATTTATTTTTTTTATAGTTTATTGTCAAGTTGGTTTCCATATAACACCCAGTGCTCTTCCCCACAAGTGCCCTCCTCCATGACCATCACCCCCCTTCCCCTTTCTCCCTCCCCCTTCAGCCCTCAGTTTGTTTTCAGTATTCAAGAGTCTCTCATGATTTGCCTCCCTCCCTCTCCCTCTTTTTCCTCCTTCCCCTCTCCATGGTCCTCTGTTAGGTTTCTCCTGTTAGACCTATGAGTGAAAACATATGGTATCTGTACTTCTCTGCCTGACTTATTTCACTTAGCATGACACCCTCGAGGTCCATCCATGTTGTGACGAATGGCCAGATTTCATTCTTTCTCATTGCCATGTAGTATCGCATTGTATATATAGACCACATCTTCTTGACCCATTCATCAGTTGATGGACATTTAGGCTCTTTCCATGATTTGGCTATTGTTGAAAGTGTCGCTATGAACATTGGGGTACACGTGCCCCTACGCATCAGTGCTTCTCTAGGATACCTTTATTTGGATATATTTTTTAAATGAAAGGATGATCTATAAAATGTTTTTTTTTAATGATTCCCATTTGTAGAAAGGAGAGAATAGGGTAAGGGATCAAGGATAGAAGCTATCTTCTTTAAATATGCCTTTTTATGGATTTGACTTTGGACCCAATGGAACCACTTTACATAATTAAGAAACAAAAGTAATAAAGCAAAAGCAGTTTCTAAATATTTGAAACAAATAAACCTTTCTATACCCATACAGAGACTAATGATTCAGCTAAATATAGATGGGTTGCATGCATGTGAGGAAATTACTGAAGTGATGGAAAGAACCATGCAAAAGAGTTATAAAGAGAAAACTGCTTTATGAAACTTTTTATGAAGAATGCCTCTTCATACCTGCCAAGTTGTCATTTATTCTTAAACCCGACAATTCACTGATCATTAGGTAGAAGGGTCTTGCCTCGGTAATGGGCTATAATCAGCCATAGCTTGAAGGCTGCCCTGGTCCCACGTGACAAAGCTCAAAAGTAAGACCCAACTGTATCAGACAGTTTCTACTCACTTAACTGAATCCTAAAACAAAGCTCAAGACTACTTGTTGGAATACAAAAAATACAAAAATAACCAACACTCAACAAAGTAAAATTCACAATGCCAGACATTCAAGCAAAGATTACCAGGAATATCAGGCAGTAGAAAAATATTACTTATAATTAGGAGAAAAATCAATCAATTGACACAGAAATGATACATATTAGAATTAGCAGATAAGGCTATTAAAATAATTAAACTATTCTACTTTTACAAGTAACTAGAGGAAATATTGACCATGTTAATAAAAAAATGAAAGATATTTTACAAAAGAGACTCAAATTTCTAGAGATGAAAATTATAATATCTCAGATGAAAAATATACTAATTGGGATTAATAGCAGATCAGACATTGCAGAGGAAAAGGTTAGTTAAGTTGAAGACATAGCAATAGAAACTATCCAAAATGAAACAGAGAGAGGGAGAAAAGGCCTTAAAAAAGACCAGAACATCAGTGAGCTGTGGACAACTTTAAGAAGCCTGATACATGTGTCATTGTATTTTCCAAAGAGGAGACACACATCTATGCAGATATTTTGTTTTTCCTGTGCTTGTGGATTAATTATCAATGTAGAGGTAATTCAGAGCTGCGGTCACCACAAAGAGCTCCCATCCCTCTCATTAAGAAAATTTAGGGCCAGTATGTTTCTCAGGGCATTGACTTCCACTGAAGAAATGGGCTCAGAAGCTCCCCGAGACCCTTAGGCCTTCTCCATGGGTGGCTGTTCTCAGGCTGAATCTTAGCAAGGTGGGTCCCATGCTGAGAACTCTGTCCCACTGAGCAGGACAGTAGAGTCCACCCTCTGCCCATGGTTCCCAGGCACTAAGGCCTCTTGGCCACTCTAAGAATGTGATGACTCTCTGATAGGGAAGCCAGAAGTTCATCTTCAGAATTTCCTGGGTAGTGAGTCCCTCTAATAGCAGGCTTAATGGGTCCACACACCTTTAGGACAACTGCTCATGAGGTGCCTGAAACTATATAGCAAATCTAGTCTCCTTGTAACAATTCGATGGGGAATAAAGGAAAAAAGTACTACACATGTCTAACACAACTAGTTCATAGATCTAGATCCATATCCACAACTACCATCCAGTTAGAACTGGGACCAATAATGTTAAGTGATGAGCCCACTTATATGATATTCTAGAAAAGATTAAAACTATAGGGACAGAAAACAGATCAGTGGTTACCAGCAGCAGGGTATGATGGGAGAGATGGGTTACACAGAGGAAGCACAAAGAATATTTGGAGATTCCATAATCTTCTTTAGAAACTGTTCTATAATCTTGACTGTGGCAATGGTTATATGGTTATATGCACTTATCAAAACTGATAGAGCTATAAGGTAAAAAGAGTGAATTTTATTGTTACACATTTGTCAAAATCCATAGAACTATATACTAAAAAAGGTAATCTTTATTAGATATAAATTATACCTTCCTTAATAAAATAAATAGAAAACAAGTAAATAAAAAAGTATAAAAAATGGAGGCTTTAAAAACATAGATATATTTTTATATTATATTTGGCTTTTATTAAGATGATTCCCAACTCATACTCTGGTAACAAACTCCCTGCAGGGTGAAATACTTTAGATTGAGTGCTTCTCAAGCTTTAATATGGATATGAATCCCCAGGGAACTTATTAAAATGCAGATTCTAAGTTAGGAGGGGTGAGGACAGAGCCTTCTGCATTTCTCACAAGCTTCTAGGTGATCTCCGTGCTGTTGGTCTATGGACCATACTTTAAGTAGCAAAGCCAAGGATTCCAGTGAGATTACTTGATATATAAAGGTCAGGAGAACTATTCATTCAGGTTGAAAAACAGCTTCATTGCCTGACACATTGTCTGGCCTGTGTGTGTTAGAGGACTGAACCCTTAGCAACAAGTGTGTCCCTTACTACACTCAGAGCTGACAGCTGACCAACTGGACCATTCTGATGCCAGGACTGGAATCAAATCCAGCTAACAGTGGTAAAGAAAACTCTTCTCAACAGAAACCCTCTTGGATTTCTACCCTTCTACCCTTGCCGTGAGGGTAGAAGCTTCAGGAGGCCTTTGAAGCCACAGAAGCCCATGAAGTCACAAAGGGCCATCCATCCATCCATCCATCCATCCATCCATCCATCCATATATGAATAGCAACCTATCTTCATATGTGCATGGAAATGACTTAGTTAGAAAGGAAGCCAATACTGGTGTCTTGTGATTCTGCAGACAATCTAAAGACTTTGAGTGGTACCACCTAATAGCTCCTAATGCCCAGTGCTGCCCAAGCCCCCAGCAGTGAGTTTCGTCTATGGAGGGGTCTCCCAGCAGGAGTTTCGTCTATGGAGTGGTCTCCCAGCAGGAGTAAGAAGTAGCTGTGACAGGGAACTAGGTGTTGGAGGATGGTAAGTGCTGGTTTTTATATTCAACACTTTCCTGATATTTTCCCATAGAACTGGCACTTCTTTTTACATGCTTAAAAAAACCCACAAAACATTATATAAATATCTTCACAGCTTCTTTGCCCACAGATGCCCTTAGGTATAAAACATCACTTAGCAGACTAACACATGCCAACACCTTCAGATACTTCACTTGGGGCTTTTCAAGAGGATGCAGCCACATGTATATTGAGAATCATATTATAAGTTGTTAACATTTATTGATTACTTACTATGTGCCACAAACTATCCTAAGTGCATTTCATACATTCATGATCTCAACATGAGATCACCTCACAACAACCCTGTGAAGTAGGAACCAATATTGGCCCTACTTTCAGATGAGAAATCTCAGGCACAAGGAGGTTGGGTAATTTGTCCAAGGACGCACACTAGTAATGATAAGCAGAGATATAAATTCCAGCAGTTGCTGTCTCCTTGCTCCACACCTTCCATCCTGACCACTAGACCAGGGTCTGCTCTATGCCTGGCGCTGCATCTATTAGTGCTCACTAAGCTTGAGGGTCTCCCAACTGGGAGAGCTAGAAGAAACACGGCAGTATGGTCACCACATGTGTTACTCCCCAATTTCCTTCGAGAGCTTTGCTTTCTCACTGTGGGAGATGATGAGGCCACTTGTCTGATACCCTTAAACCACCACCCACTAAGCATTTAGAAGCACTGATAACTGAGCTGGAAGGTTTGTTCTTCCCTAGATCTTACCTTTCTTATGTAAAGACAGGGAAAGCTGTGCAGGGAGCAGTTTTGGAGGGAAACCAGGAGTTCAGTTTTGGACATCCTGAATCTAAAATGCCTCATGGACATCCAAAGAGAGATGTCAAGGAACAGGTTCAAATTCACATATTACTGAGAAATTAATGAATGAAAAGATATGGTGAATGGGACTCCCTTAAAATTAACAAGGGAGAATAGTTGGGAGTAGAGATAAAATACGGTTTACCATGAGTTGATAATTGTTGAGCTGACTAATGAGTCCAATGGAATTAATTATACTATTCTGACTACTTTTGTATGTCTGCAACTTCCTAAATTAAATTTTTAAAAATTCAGAAGGACACAGCTCTTATATCTTATCACTTATCTTATATCCTATCACTTATATAGGATACCATAAAAAATGTGAAACCTAGATCTAATCATAAGGGAATAACAGACAAACCCAAATTGAGGGACATTGTAGAAAATAGCCCACCTTGTACTCTTCAAAAGTGTCAATGCCATGAAAGACAACAAATAACTGAGGAACTGTTTCAGAATAAATGACACCAAAGAGACATAACAACTAAATGTAATGTGTGAAACTGGCATGTATCCTGGGTCAGAAAAAAAAAACTGCTATAAAAAATTGCTTATTCAGTCAATCAGTGAAATTTGAATGTTGATTAGCATAGTCTATAGTATATATCAATGTGAAATATCTTAAATTGAATCACTTGCTGAGATTATATAAGACAATGTCCATGTTTCACACTTAAATATTTAGGTGTGAAGGATCATGATGAGTGAAATTTATTCTCAAATGACACAATACTAATTATTATAATAATGTATAAATATAGATGTGAAGAACTAATGCAAATATGACACAATGTGAACAACTGGTGAATCTAGGTGAAGCATGGTCAGTATTTATTGTGCTATTCTTTCAACTTTTCTATAGGCTAAATATTTTTGAAAATAAAATTTTAAAAAATTAACACTATCAGCCTGATGTAATTAGTATCCCTGAAATATATCCCTTGCATTCTCTTCCTTATAGTCTTTTGAATAAAAAGCTATTTCTTTACTCCTTAATATAGGCACTAAATACTTGATTTTTCCTTAAGAATGCCTCTTGTATGTATCAGTTTCATATGCATTACGTCACTTGCTCATTGTAGCAGGCCCTGCAGGTACTCTCCCACTGCTGGGGGGACCAGTGGTGGAGAACCTTGCCTGGAGAATCCTTCTCAGTCACAATCCCTTCCCGGGATAGCCCACATCCAGTGCTTGATTGACCTGGGGCTGCAAAGGCCTGGTCCTCTCACCCCCACTCAGGACACTTCTGCTGCGAGCAGGGCCATCCAGCTTCAGAGCTCTCTGCAGGGTCCGCTGAGTCCTCATTGAGACCATGGCCCAGCCTGATGTGTCCCTGTGCACAGTCCACCTCCTTCCCCTCCTTTCTGCATGTGCTGGCCTCATGAACACCCCCTCACAGACCTTCTGCACAGTAATCCCCACCTCCACGTCTACCTTCCTGGAGACCCAGTTGTGGCAATAACATTATAACTGTTTTTGAGATGAGGAAACTGAACCTTTGAAAATCACTTGCCTAACATCCAAAAACCGTTTATTGGTGAAGCCATGAGTCAGATTCCACATCTGCTGGCCTCCAGCCTTCCCTCTCTTCTATTTACCTTTCCAAAATCCTACCTCTCTAGTAAGGACAAGGCCAAGTTCCCACTTCTCCCAGAGGCCTCCTTGACTTCCCTTTTCTGACCCGGAAGCTCTGGCAACCTGCTCTACTTGGCATATGGCATGGTCCCACTTGGGGGCTCTTGTTAACTGTTGCCTCATGTTACAAAACCATTGTGTTGTCATTTGGCTTTCCACTTTGAAGTTTGGTGCTTCCTCTGCATTATACTTTCCCTGGGACAAAGGTCATTCACTGGTCTTTGTGCTCCAATGGTTGCTGTCCACATGCAGAGCACACAGTAAGTCACTGTGCCAAGGATGTGAAAGCATATGGCAAGGCCCTCTCCCTTCCAGCCGCGCTCTGTGTCTTAGAACAGGAAACACAACAGCCTCAGAAGACACTCAGCCCTGTAGCCTCAACTTCCTTTTTGTCTTTTCTGGAATGGTACAGGGCTTTGTGACATGGGATATAAGGGCATGGGGGGTTATTCTTTCGAAGAAGCAATATCAGCCACAGGGAGAGAGCCCAGACTGCATGAGCCAGAAAAACACCTGGTCAAATTCGAATTTAGTCAAGCAACAAGGAAGGGGGCAAACAACAACAACAACAACAACAACCAACAACAACCCAAAAAAACAACCAACAACAACAACCAACAACAACCCAAAAAAACAACCCAAAAAAACAAAAACAAAACTAGGACTGAAAGCATGAGAATGCATCTTTGTCTTTATTTTGCCAAAACTACTTTCATTTTAATTATTTAAAGCATTTCATAATCTGCTAGCAAATGGGATGTTGTGTACTTTGCAAAAGTAATGAAGTCTTAGATCAAGAATCTGACAATACCACATTATTAAATTTTAAGAGCGAAATAGTTGATTCGCTTTTCTTTGAAGATTATCCACTGGGAGATTAACAAAGGCTTCTCCATAATCTCTCCTAGCAAGAAGAAGTGGAAGTAGGCAGAAGCAGAAAAATTTAGTGCAAACTCCCTCTCCTTCCAGTTCCTTCCAGTTCCTGGGAGTCACTTGTTACCATGGTAACTCTGTTACTATGTGGCCACTCAGATTTAAGCTAAGTAGGACTTGAAACAATAAGCATTGAAACACTACCAGCTTTAGGTTTAGAAATAATTTTCAGCACTTTTTTCTCCTTTCCTTCCTCCATCCCTCCCTCCCTCCCTCCCTCCCTCCCTCCCTCCCTCCACCTTTCTTTCTTTCTCTCTTTCTTAAATAGGCCCAGCATGGAGCCCAAGGCAGGGCTTGAACTCATGACCCTGAGACCAAGCCCTGAGGTACACTCAAGAGTTGGATGCTTAACTGACTGAGCCACCCAGGTGCCCCTCTCCTTTGCTTTCAAACATTAACCTGTATGATGATGTGTGGTGTTGCAAGAAAAAATAAATGCAAATCAACTGAAAAATAATTCTTGCCACACTCCCGTTTATGAACAGCACCAATACAGGAGGCTGACTTTAGCAGTGTCTGAGTTGGAGCATCTGTAGCAGGGGTCTTCACACTATAGAGACCACAGGCCAAGTCAGTGGCCTGCCACCTGCTTTTGTACATTTTGTGAGCCAAGAATCGTTTTTACGTTTTTAAATGGTTGGAAAAAAAACAAAATAATAATATTCTGTGATACCTGAAAATTGTATGAAAATCAAATTTCAGTATGAAACAATGTTTTATTGAAGCACAGCCCCGCTTACTTATTCATATATTGGCTAAGGCTGCTTTTGTGTTACAACTGCAAAGTTAAGGGACTGTAACAGAAATTGTATGGCCCACAGAGCCTAAAGTATTTATTACATAGCCCCTTATAGAGAGAATTTGTCACCCCCTGATGTAGAGACATGAATTGTACAGGAAAATATAGACTAGGAGGCTGGGGGTTTCTTCTTTGCCAAGAAGTCTACACCAGGGCTGCTATAACATGTCATAAACTGGGAGTTTTATCAACAACAGAGATGTATTGCTCACAGTCCTGGAGGCTGAGAAGTCCAAGACCAAAGCACCTGAACGGTCACCTTCTGGTGAGGGCCCTCTTCCTGGTTCCAAGCCAGTACCTGATCCCTGTGTCCCCACATGGCACAAGAGGCTAGGGAGCTCTCTGGAACCTCTGTTATAAGGCACCAATCCTATTCATAAGGCCTAAGTGCCATGATTGAAGCACTTCCCAAAGGCTCCACCTACTAATACCATGCCTTTTGGAGGTTATGATTTCAAACTATGAACTTGGGGGAGAGGGACACAGATTCAGACCACAGCAGGAGTTTTTGATGAAGATTCAGGCCTTTCAGAGTTTTTACACCTGCTTCTAGAAAAGCACAGCTGCTATGTCTGTGGCATCCAAGTAGAATAGCATTATGTGATAGGATCATACTCTGTGAATATGGTCTAATGTCCCACTCTCCTAGGGGCCAGGTAACATGCTACTTACTCCCTCATGTGTTTCATCTTGGTCCCAGCCACTGTGCTGTTGAACATTGTTGGTCCCAGGGGCATGTCTGAAGCTGTGCTGGGGATGGTCCTCGAGTCTGAAAATCAATGCACATCCCTTAATGACTTCATCAGCACTCCGGCAACTTCCAGGCAACATTCAAGGGCAATCAGAAAACAGAAGTTAATCCACCTTTGCCACTAGGTAATGCTACATTAATTAGAGATGAATTCAATTATGACATGCACATTAAGGAGATTTATTCCTAATGACAAGATTATTTATAGTTTTAATATGCACAAGGAATTCCAGGGCCAAGCCTCTCTCAGAAAGGATTATTTAAACAGAATACTGCTATTTAAAAGATGGGCTTTTATAGGGGAAAACTCAAGGGAAATGCACTAAGGAAAAGCAAACATTCTTGAAGAGCCTTTGGCAGTCTCTTTCGGCAGGTGTGGTATTTGCTTTGATGACGGAGACATTTTTTCTGATAAGCTTAGTTTTCCCTTTATCTTAATCCCACACCTGAGCATTGTGTTTTTTGCAAGGGAAAGCAAGATGTTGCCCAGAGGGTCATCTGCAGCCATGAACTTCAGCAGACTGGAGCAGGGCAAATAAAATTTCAAGCACTGGGGTTGGCAAAGCGTAAATTCCCTTTTTTTAGTTTTTCTTATTGGCCAGACTTTTTCGTCTCTATCCCACCTTTCACCATGAAGAGTTGTTGCTTTATGTCAGAGAAGGATAACACATTTAATGATCATAATAAAAACCACTGGGCTAGAATCAAAGACCTAATCTTAGTAGATGAATCCAAGTCACTGAATCCCAGAGTGTGTTCTAGACCACTGTGACTCAAACTTTAATGTGATATGAATCACCCAGAGATCTTGTTAAAGTGCAGATTTTGTCTCAGTAGGTGTGGGTAGGGCCTGGGATTCTGCATTTCTAACAAGCTTCCAGGTGATATTAATACTGCTGCTCCTGGGGCCACATTTTGACAAAGCTTTAGACAGGCCAGCTATATAAATTGTGGGGTCCACAGCTAAATGACAGTGCAAGGCCCCTTGTTCAAAAGGCAAGAGAAAAGCTGATTTCTTTCTTCTGCTTCTCTCTCTGGACGTGTCATGGTTTTTTTTTTTTTTTTTTTTTTTTTTGGGCATTTAATATTCTCCTTCAGAAACTGGGTTAGATACTCTCAAGGAGGATGACGACCCCCATAGGGGCTCAAGGGCCCCACCTGACCCTGATCCCACCCTAACTGTGCACAGGCCCCCATAGGGAATGGAGGGTGGGGGGGGGCCGGGAAGTTAGGGAGTGGGTTGTGGAGGGCCCTTCCTGGGGAGGGGGCTGGAGGCAGCATGTAAGTGGGGCTTCAAGGCCCTCGCATATGTTCCATTGTCCTATCAGACTTCACTCATAAAGCACAAATTCAAAGATTAAGTTATTACTAATTTTATTAAACCCCAGTGCAAGGCCCCTTCCTGAACCTGGGACCCATGCAACTGTAACCACACTGGTTATAGGCCCTGAAGCTCTGGTTCTAGAGCTCTGCTTTCTTAGATGTGAAAAATAGATGAATCCTTAATCCCTGTGTTGATTTTCTAAAATCAATGTTCTCTTTATTAATTTCAACAGAATTTTCATGTGCTTGGAAGTTGTACGTCTGTAAGACACGTGAGGTTAGGTGCATTTACTGATTCACACATTTCCTATAAGAACTGTATACCATTTCCCTTCTCAAGGAGCTTCTAGCCACAGGTCGGAAGTGTGCTCTCCAGTGAGTAAGTCTGCCCCTCACTGGTCTACCTTTGGCTGGCCCTCATTTTTGCTTCATTTCCCTCATTTTGCTGAAGAACAGTGGATCCTAACGTGAAGAATTGCTCAGACAGCACTCTTCTCCTTTGGGGTTCTAAGACAGAAGAATGTCCCCCATGCAGTCATCAAACACAGCTTATAGCAACGGTGATTTTTCAAAAGTGGATATGTGCACATGCAAGGGGTGGCCAAGGTAGATGTTAGGAAAAAAAAACTGACCAGTCTATTCCACCAGTGGTGAATTCTGAAGATACTTGACTCCAGGGCACCTCTGTGAAAAGCCCTGGGATGTGTGCTAAGTGGCTGGGACTCTGACTTCAGCCTCAAGCCATAGAAGAGCAGGGGATCAAATGGCAGCCATGTCCTGCTTCCTTCTACCCACTCACTGTGTGGGCTGTGTGTTCCTTAGAAGGGGACTGTGACCTCGTTAGAATGAAGGGAGAGTGACTATGGTTACGCAGTGGAGAATACCACTGTGGGCACATTTCAAACCATGGGTCAGCGTCAAAACTGACGGTCCAGTAAAAGAAGGTGGTGACAGAAAATGTAACAAGGAAGAATGTGAGCTTTTGCTTCCTTTTCTCCATCCCCATTATGCCCTTCACTGGAACATGGAGGACCGGGAACGCATCTGCAAACAGATGCTACAACTTGGTGGTCCGTTGAGTTTCCTTTTAAACCAATCACATGCTTCCCTCGAGTCACTGAGCCTGGGGTCTCTCTCCCTCAAATTCTGCTCCTGTCTTCTCTGGTCTCTGTTGTGGTTCAGCTCTCTGCTGGTCTCCGTTCCTTGATCCCATCCTCAACAGTTCAGCCCAGTTTTCCATCCTAGGTTCCTGTGACTTCCTGCCTCAGATGCATCACTTGTACCCTCAGTACTTAGCTTAATGGTCTTTAAAAAACTTTATGTCTGTGCAAATTCATTCCAATTCATCATTAACAACAACAACAATGGCTAAACCTTTTTTGGTAGGCAAGTGCTAAGCATCTTACCTGTGTCATGTCATGTGAGGGTCCTGTGAAGTAGGTACACTTTTCAGTGAGTGAGCTTTGAGACAGTAACTTACCCAAGTTCATACAACTGACACATTACACAGGTGGACTTGAAACCAGGCTTTGTTTTATTCCGCAGTCCTAGATGTTGGTATCCACTCTATGGCAGCCACTGTGCTAGAGGTTAGCTGAGGTGCTACCTGCCATGTTTTGCTTTCTAATACTCGTAGCTACAGATATGAATCTGTTACTCCACTCCCCTACACTTTTTTTTAACAGTAAGCTCATTGACCACAGAGATTATGTCCTGTTTTCTTTTTTTTACTCCTTAATCCATTTTTTTAAAGTTTATTTATTTTGAGAGAGAGAGAGAGAGAAAGACAGAGATGGAGGGTGAGCACGTGTGTGCAAGTGAGAGAGGGGCAGAGAGAATCCCAAGCAGGCTTCGAGCTGCCAGCACACAGCCCAACACAGGGCTTGATCCCACGAACCACAAGATCATGACCTGAGCTGAAATTGGACACCTAACCACTGAGCCACCCAGGTGCCCCTTCTTAATCCATTTTAAGTGTACAGTTCAATAGCATTAAGAACATTCATGATGTGCAACTATCACCACTACCTATTTCCAAAATTTTGCACCACCCCAAAAAGAAACTCTATAATCATCAACCAATAATTCCCCATTCACATCTCCCCCAAGTCCCTACTAACCTCTAGTCATTTTCTCTGTCTGTGAATTTCACTGTCCTAGGTACCTCATCTAAATGAAATAATACAATATGTGTCCTTTTGTATCTGGCTTATTTCATTAGCATAATGTTTTCAAGGTTCATCAATGTATGGCATGTATTAGGCCTTCCCTTCTATATCTGAGTAATATTCACTGTATGTATATATCATACTTTGTTTAACCATTCATCTATTGATGGACACTTGAGTTGTTTCCGCTTTTTGAATATTATAAGTAATGCTGCAATAAACACTGGCCTACAAGTATCTGTTTGAGTCCCCATTTTCTATCCTTTTGAGTATATATGTAGGAGTGGAATTGCTGGGTCATATGTTAATTCTATAGTTAGCTTCTTAAGGAGCCAGCCACCAGACTGTTTTCCACAGCAGCTCCACCATTTTACATTCCCACTACTAGTGTATGGGGGCTCTCCACATCTTCATCAACACTGTTATTTTCTGGTTTTTAAATTATGGCCATCCTAGTGGATGTGAAGTGGTATCTCATCATGGCTTTGATTTACATTTCCTTAATTACTTTTCATGTGATTATTGGCCATTTATAGATCTTCTTTGAAAAAATGTCTGTTCAATTACTTTGCCCATTTTTAAATTGAGTTGTTTGTATTTTTGTTGTTGAGTTGTAGTTCTTTACATATTACAGATATTAAACTTTTATTTGCTATCTAATTTGCAAATCTTTTTTACCCTGTTCTTTGTGCCTCCAAAGTGATCTCAGTATAAGGCATGTATCACATTAAATTTATACTTAAGTATTTTATTCTTGATGCTATTGTAGATGGACTGGTTTTCTTAATTTCATTGTTGAAATGTTCACTGCTAGTGTATAGAAATACAATTGGTTTTAGTGTACTGATCCTGTATCCTGCAATCTTGCTTGTTTATTAGTGCTAATAGTTTTTAGTGTATTTCTTAGGGTTTTCTATGTACAAGAGCATGTTATCTTCAAATAGAGATAGTTTTACTTCTTCTTTTCTAATCTGAATGCCTTTTATTTCTTCTCCTTGCCTAATTTCCCTGGCTAGAACCTCTAGCACAGCGCTAAATGGAAGTGGTGAAAGAAGACATCTTTGTCATGTTCCTGATCTTAGGGGAAAAAACATTCATTTTTATACCATTAAGTATGAATTAGCTGTAGTGTGTTCATAGATGCCCTTTACCAGGTTCAGGAAGTTCCTTTCTATTCTTAGGTTACTGAGTGTTTTTTTCTTTTAATCAAGAAAGGATATTGGGTTTTGTCAAATGCTTTTTCTGCACCAATTGAAATGATCGTATCGTTTTTGCCCTTTATTCTATTAATATGCTATATTTCATTAGTTGACTTTCTGATATTAAATGACCCTTGCATTTTTCAGATAAATCCTACTTGATCATGTGTAATTCTTTTCTTTTAATGTTGCTGGAATTATGTTAGTAGTATTTTGTTGATGATTTTTGCGTATATACTCATGATGGATATTGGTTCATAGTTTTGTTTGTTTTTGCGATGTCTTAGTCTGGTTTTGGTATCAAAGAATGGCCTCACAGAATGAATTGGGAAGTGTTCTCTCAAATTCCATTTTTTGGAAGAGTTTATGAAGAACTGGTATTAATTTTTCTTTGAATGTTTGACAGAATTCACCAGTGAAGACTTCTCTATTGGAAGTTTTTAATTTACTAATTTGATCAACTTCTTTTAAGCCTGTCCAGATTTCTTGTTCTTCTTAACTCAGTTTTGGTAATTTGTATCTTTGTAGAAATGTGCCCATTTAATCTAAGTTCTCTAATTTGCTGGCATATTGTTGTTTACAATGTACTCCTCTCATCTTTTTCATTTCTTTAAGGTTAGTAGTAATGTCTCCCCTCTTGTTCCAGATTCATGAATTTGAGTCTCCTTTCTTATTTTCCTGGACATTATAGCTAAAGATTTATTAATTTTGTTGATCTTTTCAAGAATATTTGGTCTTGTTGATGTTCTCTATTGTTTTTCTATTTTATTTCATTCATTTGCTATTTCATTTATTTCCACTCTTGTCTTTATTATTTCTTCCCTTCTGCTTGCTTTGGGGTTCATTTGTTCATCTTCTAGCTTCTTAAGGTAGGGATTATATTTTTTGATGCTCAAAGGTAGGAGTTAAAGTCAAAGTAATGTAAATTGTAGCCATGGTCCTTAAACCAGAAGGAGCTTAATCCATTGGGAAGACAGGGTATGTGTCTAGGTACTCACCAGGAGTACTACTTTGTACGTATACATCAGATACTCTGCTAGGTGTGGGGACTACAAAGAGGTATAATAAGGGTCTCTGCAAAAAGCACCAGCCTTCAAGTTAGAGGACCACAGTTATTCTAGTTCTATTCTCACCAGCTATATGGCCCTCAGGTCACCTCTCTGAGGCTCAGTTTCCTCATTTTCTATTTAAGTGGCTTCATTAGATGGAGAGCCTTCTCTCGATTCAAACTTTCTATGATGACCTGGTATTAGACATCTTCCAGGACCTCCAGGGGGGTGGAATTTCCCTGGGAAGGCAACATTAATACTGATAACAACAACACAAAGCAATCAAATGGACCAAATGTTAAGAGGCGAATGGCTGGGACCAACCATAAATGCTGCAGGCATTATAAAAAGCATCAGGCAAAATCATCCTGAAGTCTTTCCCCACCTGTGAAATACAGGATGATGAGGATTATCACACTTGATACTACCCCATGGGGCTGTTTTGACAGTGAGATGAACACAAGATGATATGAAGAGATATTAAGCAACTAGAAGCTGTGTTTCTTAAGAGTGCAGAGCACAGCTCATAATAGTAATATTGTCGGGATTCCTCCTACTTCTGTGGTCTCTTACCAGCGGAGCTATTTTCTCTGAAGGAGTGACAGCTTCATGATTCTGCCATTTCACCAGCAGAGAGAGATTCTTCTCTCATTTCCTCCAAAAATTCCCTTTACTCATTTACTTTCCTCATTTGCTCTCCTGGCTCAGTTCCTATACAGATGACCTTGATGGTAAAACAGAAACCTGTATTTGCACTCCCTGCTAAACATCTTGCCATGGGGGCAATAAAAGAGCTTATGCAGGGAATACAGGGGTGGATATTGTGGCGAGCAAGATCCTACTTAGGCACCTGGGACATTGCTTACTCAGCAATCCTTGCAGATGCTGCCCTCGGTGCACCGTATGTTCAGGATGCTTCTCTCCTCATCTTTTACCCTCCCCTTTCTCACAACTGCCCAAAGAATACTCCAGAAATGTTACTTGACAGACACCCCTCCTGGCCCAAATTATTGCAAAGGCATGTCCTCATGGCCTGTATTGTTCCTCCTCCTCTTTAGAATGGCACGTGAGGAAGATTTGCCTAATTTGCAATTTTTTTCCTGTAAAGAGCCAAGTAGTAAATATTTTAGACTTACAAGACAAACGATCTCTGTTGCAGCTACTCAACTCTGCCATTGTTGCATGAAATGGCATGCATCACTGCACTGTCCTTCCTCTGACTCACCTGGCTTCCTTCCCATCCTGTCCACAGGGCTCTTCTGGGGGCACTCCCAAATAAGTGTCCTGCCCACTCAACTTCAAGTCAGAGGCTGCTCCCTGAAGAACCCAGGCCATGACACATGGGTACCTGGTTCAGCAGACGTGGGTGCATGGAGGTGGTTGTCTTATTGACTTCAACAAGTTGAGTATTAAACAAGAGTGATAGTAAATATACCAATGGAACCCTATACATCTCCCCTTTAGCAATTCTTTCAGAGTATTGTTCCATAGGCACAGGGCAGAAACCGCCACCCAAGGAAGTTGTTGCCAAGTGTGCAGCAGCAGCTATGTCCAAGCCAAACCCCCTGAGAAGGCTGGCAAAGAAAGCAGTCAGGGGGAAGGAAGAAGGTCCAGGAGAAAACAATCTCCAGAGGCTCCCAATAGGCAGGATCCAGGGTACATTCGGATGAGCACTGTGAACTGCCTTAGGGTCCAGACTCTGTGACATTTGCCTAAGTTATAAAACTTCTGTGACTCAGTTTCCTCACCTGTGCAGAAAACCTGTACAAAAAGCCCTAGTAAAGCTCAAATGCAGTGATTATATAGAAAGGTTGCTCCAGTGTTGGTAAAGGCCCGAGGTGGATTTACACTGCCTCCCTCTTCCCCATAGCGCCCACCATAGTGCTTTGCACAGGGCAACTTCCCAAATAAATAAACAGCACCCCACTGTCTCCACCAAAATTAAATTAGTCAGAAAAGGTGGGTCAGCTTGAAAAGCAACTTGCTACTCACAGGGGAGATAATAAATACCAGAAGATAGGAAAAAACTTTCTATTTTTACTACATGGTTATTTCACACAACAAACCTTCAGCTGAATTGTGTGGAAGATTACAAACAACAGGCATTCAGGGGTTTGCAAATGCTCATTTCCTTTCGAATGTACCAGAAGAGGCCTCTAAGAATGGCACCTATTAGTATAAAACAAAAGCTGGGGTGGGGAGAGTGTCTGTTTTTTTAAATAAACAATTAAATGTGGATATGGGTTAAGAAGTTTGTGGAAGCCAGACTTTAACTTCTTCAGTTGCACTTACCCTGTGGAGCCAGAAGCCAGTATTTATGGAGTTTAATTATTCTAAGGGGCTGATGTGGAAAATTCTAGCTTTAGAAACAAAACCTGTTTTTCTTATGACGGCAAGACTGACCAAAATACTTAAGGTAAATGTATCAGTGCTTCCCTCTTTTAGGAGAAACGGATCACATAAGTCATCCATGTTCATTGCCGACAAGTTAGAGAACACAGAAGGGAAAAGCTGCTCAACAGAACCATTATTAACATTTTGGTGTTTCCACGTGTGTGTATGTGCATGAACTATAGTTTTATATGGTTTATTACTTTATAATACCTTTCATGCCAATGAATATGTAACTACATCATCATTTTTAATAAACTGTAAAGAACTTTGTTCTAGAAGATGTACTAGCCCCCATTGCTAGGCATTTATTTTGATTCCAGTTTAATTAGAAATTAATTAATTAGTTAAATTAATTTCACTATTGTAAGCAACACTGCCATGAAAACCCTCATATATTTATCTATACTACTCTCATCAGTGGGATTATAAATATATTAAAAATTGAATGTGGGGCACATGGGTGGCTCAGTTGGTTGAGTGTCCAACTTTGGCTCAGGTCATGATCTCAGGGTTCAAGCCCCACATCAGGATCTCTGCTCTCAGCATGGAGCCTGCTTCAGATCCCCTTTCCCTCCATCTCTGTCCCTCCCCCACTCACACACACACACTCTCTCAAAAATAAATATTAAAAAAATTGAATGTGAGGCATCTTTATTAAAAACTTGATTCAATTTATCAAAATTGGTCAAAAATACGCATTTTCTTTATAAAGCCACAGCTAGAAGAGAGAGCACTCTCGTCTCTGATTTTCTAGCCCAGTGGATCTTAAAGTACAGTTCCTGGACCAGCATCAACATTGCCTGGTAACTTGTTAAAAATGCAGATTCTCAGGGCGCCCAAGTGACTCAGTTGGTTAGGTGTCCGAATCCTGAACTCAGCTTGGGTCTTGATCTTGGAATGGTGAGTTCAGGCCCCATACTGGGCTCCATGCTGGGCATGAAGCTTACTTTAAAAAAAAATACAGATTCTCAAGACCTACTGAAGCAGCATCTCTGGGGGTGGGGCCCAGTGAGCAGGTGATTCTGATCTTCCCACTCATCTTCACTGATGTTTACTACTTCTTGCCTGGAGTTCTAGTCATTTGGTCTAGAGATGTTCACACCACTAATTACCTGGAAATTCCTTGCAAATATGAACTGTGAATCATATTCCTTTTTGTACTCTACTGTGGTTCTGTGCCAGCAAATGCTCAATAAATACTTCATCACCAACTGATTTGTAGTTAAATGCAGTCTTACCCATAAATGAACCAGAAAAGAAACGCTCTGCCACAGAAAATAGGCGGACAAATTCCCTCTCTGCCAGTAACACAGCTTTACTGATCTAGCCAGAAGTGGCCTCAAAAAGCAACTGGTCTGGTACATAATTATTACCAGAAAGAACAGCTTAATATTGTCCCTTCCAGAACAAGTAGTCTCTAAAGTTCAAATGGCCAAGTGAATTAGTTCATTTACTGGCATCCAGGAGCAGTCACCTCACCCAGGAAAGCACATCAATGGCCATCTGTGCCGCATGCAGTCAGACATCCTCAAGAGCATTACTGAGACCCTTCTGGGGCTGGGATGGATGACCGAGGGTCTGGGTCCTGACCACCTCTTGCCAGCTGAATAGTGTGGAACTAGGGTCTCAGCTGAACACTCAGCTTAGCAGATCCAGGACCAAATGTCTTGGATCTGCAAGCAGGCACTCCCTCTGTGGAGTTTAACCCCGCTGGCTTGGCTGTGGTCCTCTATCCAGGACAATTTGCACCTTTTATTACAGTGTCACTCCTGACGACTTCTGTCTGAAGCAGATGGCTCCCTCTACAGACAGCAGCACAGAAGATAAAAGGAAAAGAATTCTCTTGAATTGTCTATTCCTTCTGTGAAAGCCAAAGGAGATGTTTCCACAAAACACTGCAAGGGCCACCTCTCCTTCCACATCTCCTAGAACAAGAAAGTTCACTACTACAGTAGATATGTATTATTCTTTGGCCTCACATTCTTCTTCCTTTGTTAGAAGAATCTTCTACTTTGTGAGACAGAGTCTGGCTCTCACTAAAGAAGCTAAAAATACTGGACATTCATTTTCCCAGCCTCCCTTATTGTAGGCACATTGTGTAAGTACCTGACCAGCCTCTGCCAGTGAGAGACATCTTCCACAGAGTGTCCATAAGAAATTAGTAATGTCAAGGGATAGAGATCACATGGAATCCATCCAGACAGGGGGAGGGCAGGAGTGGTGGCCATAGCCAGGTTCCCAAGATGGCAATGGTAGCCAGTCTAGCAATGCTGCCCAATGTCCGACATTAGTGGCCTTGAGGATTCTCAAGTCGCCCTGGGAAAAGGAAATGCATCCTCCAGTGTCAGTCCAGCCTTCTGTGGTCCTGCCATCTGACTATAGTCTAGTGAGAGCCACATGAGCCACAACCACCCAGCCAAGCCACTTCTAAATTCATGATCCACAGAAACTAGGAAAAATAGTAAAAGATTATTGTTGTTTTCAGCCAAAAAGTTTTTGAGTAATTTTTTATGCAGCCACAGATAAGCAATATAGGCCAACTTTTATGAAGCATCAGGAGAAGAAACAAATATATGAAGACTGCTTCTGCATTTACCTTACCACCAGTTTTGAAATTCCTGTGTATTGCAGCACGGTTGCTTTAGAAAGCTCTGCTACTAGCTTTGTAGAACTTATTAATAGAAAACAAAAAGGTGTCCTTTGGAAATGGATAAATGATCTTAAAAATCATGTGGGAAAATAAATGTCAGAAGATAAGAGCATTTTGAAAAATTAAGAAAATTGGAAGGTATTTGTCCTATCAGATATTAAAACATTCCATAAAGGCAGTGTAACTAGTATGCGCTGGTATTGACAGAAGATTAAGATAACAGTAGACCAAAATAGAATCAGAAATGGACAATATCCAGGAGTTGCAGTATGAAAAAGGAGAATTTAAATTAAGTGGAAAGGAATAATTCTACCGGTGTAAAAACTATGAAAAATAAGACAATAAGAATCCTAGAAGAAAATTTAGGAGTCCATATATAGGACTCTCTTTAAAATTAACAAACAGGAAAGCTAGAGTCTATCAAAACAAGATAGAAAAGGGAGAGTAATATCTTTATAATTAGTTAGCTTAATATATTGAACACTGAATCAAGTGCAAGTAGTAGGAATATTTCCCTCTACATAAAAGGGTACTGGATATTAAAGATCCTAGTAAATACTTTTTACAAAGAAAAGAAGACCTTATTTGTTTAAGAAAAGCAATAAAAACTAGCTGTATCAATAGTTCATGCTGTATTAACAAGGGTGATGACTCAGGCAAATAACACCAAATAGAACCACTCACCATTCTTGAGCAAAGTCTGTCTGCTACTGCCTGTTCCTGCCCCTGTGTTCCTTCTTACCCCATCCCTTCCACCTGCAGGGCCTTTGTCTTCCCGTGGCCAAATCTATCCTTATGTCAGGAATGATCTCAGTACCTTCTCCTGGAAGCTTCCTTGATGACTTCTATTCCCCCAACTAAAAGCGATATCCCCATCTTCTGAATCCTTACTTTTGTATAGTTATTTATGGCTCTGAAATCATAAGTCTTTAATGGCAGGATGCAGGCCCAAGATATCATTGTGACCTAATATCATTCCTCTACAAAGTACACTGTTGGTGGAGGTCATCAAGAAGACCTGACTGCTGGTTGACCAGTGAGCTAGATCCTGGCAATGAGAGGCTCCTCATCCCTTCCTCTGTCATTGGAATGTGCGTTCCACTTGCCTTCCCTGCTCCCAGAGGCTCCTCCAAAGATGCAGTCTTGAGACAATGATGTGGTATTGAGACCATCTGGATAGTTGGTATATGTGACTAGACCCAGTTAAGACTTTTATATAAATTTTTAAGATTTGGTGGATGGCTGTGGAGATCTAATTGTCTTGCAGCCACCCAAGACAAGCCTTGTATATAAGTTCCCTTCCTTATTAAACCTGCCACCTACCAATCTGGGCTGGCCACTCCCTTCAGTCTCCCCTTCCCTGACTGGGTTTAGGAGCCGGTTTCAGATTATACCTAGGAAGCTCCCAAGGAGCTTACAAACCAATATATATTAACTTGGTGAAATCATGATGTGTGAGTAATAAATGAGTGCATGATTGCTAAGTTTCTCTCCTAGGTAAATTCGATCACTGGAACTTTTTTTCTAGATAGTATTAATATACAGAATGTTCTTTGCTAAGAGTATACCAGTAAGAATGAATTATACTATAGTTTTAGGGATTTATTTATAATACAAAGCCTTTTCCCTACCCTTGCCTGTTTCACCACACATCAGTCGAATGAAAGTGTCTGGCATGGTAGCAGACACATAGTAGGTTCTCTATAAATTGCCACTAATTCTGAATCTGTTACATCCTTTCAAGTTTTAAAGAATTTACAGAAAGTATTAAATTTCTTTAATATATAAACAGAAGGGATAATGGCAAACAGAGATTGTGTATAGTGCACTCACATCAAAATGATACAAGTAGTTTATGATCCAAAATATCCCTCCCCTCCTCAAATGCAGTGGTTTCAGTGGGCCAGTAATGAAAGATAAAACATTATGTTGAAATCATTCTAATTAGTATGAGAAATGAAATTCATTTCTTTCAAGGTGAAAACACAATAATACAAGTTTAAATGGCTATCAGTCAACCCTACAGTTAACAGCTGAGAGTTTGAAGAGCTTAAGCAAATAAGTTTCTAAAGGATTCAGAAGCCCTGTGGCCTTCTCTGGTCTATATCAGTCACATTGTTTAGTAGAGATTAAGTAGTTGTTACCAAGGTTCAATGGAAGAATTGTTAGGCAACAATTTTCAAAAAGCCAAACTGATCAGATATCTCAACACATTAACAGGTTGGTTCTTAATGGGCAGATGGGTCTTGAAGCATCTGTTACATTCTAATGACTTCTGTGACAACATCCAGTTTGGATCTACAAAATAAGCCTTTCTATAAATATAGTTTAACAATGACTTGTATCATTCTGCTGACGACTTCTTTCTCTAAAAGTACAGCCAATTTCACAAACATTTAAAACTGTTAAATTTTAGGGGTGCCTGGGTGGCTCAGTTGGTTAAGCGACCGGCTTCAGCTCAGGTCATGATCTCATGGTTTGTGGGTTCGAGCCCTGCATCCAGCTCTGCACTGACAGCTCAGTGCCTGGAGCCTGCTTTGGATTCTGTGTCCCCCTCTCTCTCTGCCTCTCCCCCGTGCATGCTCACTCACGCGCGCTCTCTCTCTCTCTCTTTCTGAAAAATAAACATTAAAAAATTTTTTTGAATGTTAAATTTCATATGTTGCCGTGTTTCATAATCTGGTTATTAAGAAATATGGAGACATAATTTTCTAAGTTTGATGAAAAGGAAGTCAGAGGTCATCTCCTGTCCTAAGTAGAGATGGGCCTCAATAGTTATTATAGTAACAAACACTATCTATTGTCTCTGTAATGAGAGCCCATAACCTGTTCCCCATCTCAAATCACTCCTTTCAAAACAACCTCCTTATTGTTTGTTAAAGGCCATCTTTTCTGACCGTGCTTAAAAACTAATAGTACCCTAATCCACAGGATAAAATTCAAGCTCCTTAACCTAGCATATAAGATTATCCATGGGTTTGGCCCTACATAGCCAAGTTTGTTGATCTCTTCCTCAGATCTTATATCCCAGTAATAGTTCCATGAATATACCCAGTTGTTTCATACCTCTGAGCTTTCATGTTGCTTGTTCCTTTCTAGAGAATCTTTCCCCCTCCAACAACTTGGCAACCCTACTCATCCTTCTATTAATTCATCAAACGATTATTGGAAAAATACTATGTGCCAGGCTATATGTTAGACTTTGAGAATACTATAGTAAATAAAATCTTGTACTGCCTTCACTGACACAAGAAATTACAAACCTCACCCTCCTCTGTAAATTCTTCCAAGCTGCACCCCAATAGTGGACCCTTGTCTTCCACCTGCCTTGTTCATAGTCTGTGTCATCCTCATCACAGTTGCCCTGTAATTATCAGCCTCCCTGACTACACTCAGAGTTCATTAAGAAAGAGGCCTTGTTTTCTTTGTCCTCTGTGATACCTGGCTTATTGTATGTACTTTATAAACATTTTGAGGAAAGAAAGGAATGGGGGGTGGGGAAACAGGATACACATTTAAACCATGGAAATTCTATGTTTTAAAGTATTTGCCCTTGGTGAAAGGGCCAAGAATGCCTACATTCTTGGCTGTCTCTCCCATGTTCTCATTTCTGGCTTTTCCTGCTCTCTTTTTAATTTCTTATCTCCCTCTCTCTCCTAATTTCACATGGGATCACTCAGCATCCAGCTCATGACTAGCCTTGTGTCTTATTACCATGGGAAATTTCAGGGGGGATTTAGGGCTTCAGAAATGAGGTGTCTCCATTTGGAACAATAGGTCCTCTATGTGTGAAAGAAGCACCTAATGGGTACTCTCTGGTATCATAAAGTTTTGCCCTGGTTTGTCTAGGATCCCACCTGGTAGCTGGGACCATGTCCCAAATAGGTCTCAAAATCTGACTCCTCAAATAGTGCCTTGAACCCACCAGCTCTCCCTAAATATCTGATGCAGATGCTGAGGATGAGGCAAAAATACAATATTGCTTCCAAGGAAGCTCAATGACTCTCACATACAGTGCCAATGGCTCAGCACACAGACAGCATCACATAAAGAAGAAAAAAGTATAGGAAGAAGCTATTTTCAGTTTAGCTTGTAGGCAAGGTCTCTATAATTTTAAGAAATAACAATTTTATTTAATACTTCACTAATATTTTATTTGCACTATAAATTGGGGTGGGTGTACATGGTAAGAATTTCAGGACTTAACAACTTTAAAGCTATGGTTCTTAGAATATGGTCTGGGGCGCCTGGGTGGTTCAGTCGGTTAAGCACCTGACTTCGGCTCAGGTCATGATCTCACGGTTTGTGGGTTTGAGCCCCGTGTCGGGCTATGTGTTGACAGCTTGCTCAGAGCCTGAAGCCTGTCTTCAGATTCTGTGTCTCCCTCTCTCTCTGCCCCTCCCCCATTCATGCTCTGTTTCTCTCTGTCTCAATAATAAATAAAATTAACATCAAAAAAATTAGAAAAAAAGAATATGGTCTGGACCTGGACCATCAGCATCACTTGGGAACTTGTCAGAAATACAAACTGTTGGGCATGCACCAAGGCTGCATTTTCACAGGCCATCTAAGTGATTCTGATGCATGTCCAAGTGTGAGAACCACTGGTCTAAGGGCTTTAAAATTACCTTCATGAGAGACTCCTGAGTACTGAGAACACACTGAGGGCTGATGGGGGTGGGGGGAGGGGAAGGGGGGTGATGGGGATGGAGGAGGGCACTTGTTGGGATGAGCACTGGGTGTTATATGGAAACCAACTTGACAATAAACTATAAAATAAAATAAAATAACCTTCATGTTTAGAGGAAACTAATATACTGAACTTGGAATTCAAAAGGGCACCTTCAAACTCAGGATCTTTTGAAGCTACACAAATGCTAACTCATTTATTCTCTCTACTTTCCATTGATACAGGCAGGGGAATACTACAAATAAAACTAAATCTGGGGTTGGGTTGGGGTCAAATCACTTCATATAACATTTTCAGGGCCGCAAAGTTAAAACTTGCATGGTCCAAATAACCAGAAAGGACATTTGCACCGGTTGTTTCTCTTCTCTTGTTGAGGGTTGGGAGAAACTCTTGAAAATATTTGGGGAAGCTACTCCAGATCTTAACATGCTCAACAGGCAACTGGACATTTCCAAATGCACAGGCTGATGCTGAATGTGAGCAAAGCCTCGCTCAGTTCACAGAGGTTTGTTTCATTTCTAAGTGACAAGGCTTATACTCCGACATAGTTTAGTTTAAATTGTCCCTTGGATCCTGCTAACATTCTGACATATATTAACACCACAGTGATTATCGTAGCTGTGAATCTCCCCAAAAATGTAGTTAGAGCAATACAGGTACTGGCTACCGGAACAGGCTCATGTCCTGTGAAACTGCACAAGGAGATTTCTTCATGGCTTCTACGTAATGATGGAAGCCCACAGTTCTGAAAGTAATAATATTCTCATCTGCAGTGAGGGCCCCGCTCTGAGCATGTCCCCAGACAGGTATTTCAAAAGCATGCTCCTCCATCATCTTTAAGTCTGGTAGCCTGCCCTTTACCTGCTCTCCTTTCCTGCACACATCTTAGGCATTTAGCTTTCACCTTGTGTCTTCTAAAATGCTTACCACATATCCATCTGCTTCCTATCCTCTCAAATGAGCTAACAGTTCCCACCTGCTCCCATCTTTACTGTTCCCTTTGTCCTGTAAATTTATACCAACTTGATTTCCTTTCTGTCACTTGAGGGGAGCTCTAGGTAGAGATAAATGCAATTTTTTTCAAGTCTTTATTTAAATTCCAATTGGTTAACATATAGTGTAATACTGGCTTCAAGAACAGAATTTAGTGATTCATCACTTACATACAACACCCAGTGCTCATCACAATTGCCCTCCTTAATGCCCATCCCCCATCTAGCCCATTCCCTGCCTACCTCCCTCCATCCACCCTCAGTGTGTTCTCTTTAAATGCATGTTTTTACTCCATGTTTCTAATATTCATTTTCATAAAATCATACAGTCTAAAAGGGAATTTAGATATCATCTATCCAATCCAGTGTTAATTTCTTTTTTGCAGTAGAATCTATCTTTTTCAAGACACAACTGTATGTGTAAATCTAATTTATAAAACAGATAAGAGTGGAACTATTTTGGTGGAAGCTGGTAAAGGAGCAGGGTATGCATCTCATTTCTCTTAAAAATATTTTAAAATATCTGTTAAGGGCCTCCTCTGCACCAGACACTGTGTCAGACTCTGGAGAAACACAGATGAGCGGTGCAGACATGGGTTCTGTTCCCCAGCTGCTCAGAGCCTCGCCCGCTCTTCTCCAAGGAACCCAATTCAAAACTTTCTGTTCTAATCTGAGGTCCAGAGAAGAAAAGTGACTTAGCCAGAAGAAAGACTTCCTGGTCTTCAAATCCACACCTGGGAACTAAATGTACCTAGAAAGTGTTACCGATGTGCAATTGAACAGATCATAGCGTGATGATCAGGAGAAAGAAAATCCAGGAGCTATGTTATGACTGAGGCTTCATTCATGCAGAGAAGTGGAATAAACTACAAAAGTCTATGATTGTGCATCAGGCTTCTAATAAAATGCTGATGAATGCCTGCACACCCAAACTTTTTTTTTTTTGAGAGAGAGAGAGAGGGTGCAAACGAGCAAAGGGCAGAAAGAGAGTGGGAGGGGAGACAGAGAGAGAGGAGAGAGAGAGAGAGAGAGAGCATCCCATGCAGGCTCCATACTGTCAGCGTGGAGCCCAAAGCGGGGCAGGAGCTCACCAGAAGCAGAGCTCCAACTCTCCCGACGCTGGGCTTGAACTCACGAATCATGAGATCATGACCTGAGCCAAAGTTGGATGCTTGACCAACTGAGCCACCTGAACACATGACCTTTATTCCTGCTACTCCCTTTGAGGAGATTGTTTTTGGTCATGAAATTTAAAACTCTATTTTAATTTTTATTTTAAACACTCACAATCAAATTTCAAAGATAAAAATCTCAGCCCTTTTCACCAGGGCATGTAGGTACAGCCTCTGCTACTCTACCAATATCAGGTGTGACAATTTATCATCTAGTGCTAGAAGCTATCATAGCTGGGCTTTTCAGATTCAAGAAAAAGAAGAAGAAACTAAGAAATAGGGTTTTATCCTCGAAGCTCAGCAATCCCAGTTATCACACAGACAACGCTAAAGAAATTTCAGCTTTGTTTTTCAGACCAAATGGCTTCCAATAACTGGCTGACCTTTAGAGTGATGGTCACTTGACTGCATGCCTAAGTGCACCCCGTTTCTAAAGGAAGAGTGAGGGAAGGAGATTCCTCTTCCAGGGAACCTGGAAAGCCTGTTACTATGCATTGCCAGGCCACCGTTTGATCACAATGGAGCACTGAATCTCAACTATTTCATCCTTGAAGACTGGAGGTCACTTACAATGAGAAATTTTGAGTTGCTTAGCCCTGTGCCAGACTTTCAACTTCTCTTGGCCTCAGTTTCTTCCTGTATAAAATGAAGACGCTGGACTGAAATATCTGTAAGATTCCTTCCAAGCTTTCTACTCCTTGGATATCCCATTAGTCAGCAGGTATCACTACATTTTAGAATCTGAAGCAACTTACCCGGAGAGGTACAACCGAGGACATGTTCCAAACACCTGACCAGTGCTTCAATATCACTGTCCTGTCAAAACAAGACAGATGTACTTCCATGTATGACAGAAGAATATTTACTGACATAGAAAAAAGCTCTTGCTACATTTAGGCAAAACAGAACACGCGCACACACAATACTGGTTGCAAAACTGTTTGACAATAGGATCCCATTACATTTTTTAAAATTGAAGTATAATTGATGTACAGTGTTATATTAGTTTTAGGTGTACAATACAATGATTCAACATTTCCATACATCACTCAGGTCTCCAAGATAAGTGTACTCTCGATCTCCTTTATCTGTTTCACCCATCCCCCCAGCCACCTCCCCTGTGGCAGCCGCCAGTTTGTTCTCAGTATTTAAGAGCAGTTTTTTGGTTTGTCCCCTTTCTCTTTGTTTATTCATTTGTTTTGTTTCTTAAATTCCATAGATGAGTGAAATCATATGGTATTTGTCTTTTTCTCACTTAGCATTACACCATCTAGGTCCATCCATGTTGTTGGAAATGGCAAGATTTCATTCTTCTTTATGGCTGAATAATATTCTATTGTGTATATATACCACATCTTTATCCATTCATCTATCGATGGATACTTAGGTTGCTTCTATAACTTGGCTATTGTAAATAATGCTGCAATAAACATAGGGGTGCACATATCTTTTCAAAGTAGTGTTTTCATTTTCTTTGGGTAAATACTCAGTAGTGGAATTACTGAATCTTCTGGTAATTCTATTTTTAATTTTTTGAGGAACCTCCATGCTGACCAGTTTGCATCTCCACCAACAGTGCATGAGAATTCCTTTTTCTCCCCATTCTCCCCGACACTTGTATTTCTTGTGTTTCTCATTTTAGCTGTTCTGACAGGTATAAAATGGTATCTCATTGTGATTTTGATTTGCATTTCTCTGATCATTAGTGATGTTGAGCATTTTTACACGTTGGCCATTTGTATGTCTCTTTTGGAAAACTGTCTATTTAGGTCCTCTGCCCATTTTTAAATTGCATTGTTTGTTGTTTTGGTGTTGAGTTGTGTAATTTCTTTGTATATTTTGGATATTAACCCCTCATCAAATACATCATTTGCAAATATCTTCTTCCATTCAGTAGGTTGCCTTTTTATTTTGTTGATGGTTTCTTTCACTGTGCAAAAGCTTTTATCTAGGTGTAGTATAAACCAATTTTTTTAAAAGAAGAACATCTGTATATATATATACATATATATATATATGTATATCTGTATCTCACTCTCTCCATATCAATCTATAGATCTATTCCTCTATCTCTCTGATGGGAAGAACATACACTGAAAGTGTTAACAGTGCTTTTGACTATAAGGAAAGATATGGATGATCTTTCTTTTCTTCTTTGTGGGCTTAAGTCTTTTCTAAATTTTCTATAATAAACAAATATTACTTATTTAATCTACAAAATAGTAATTGCTACTTAGAATGGGGAAAGGGATTTATTCAATCAATAATCTATTCAATATGTTAAAAATCAAGTGGGCAAAAACCCCACTGTGCTAACATGGAATTGTACAACATAATGATACTTGTTGTGTGCTATTACTGAGTAGCGGAATTTGTAGTTTTAATTGGCCATGATGTAGATGTAGCTCACAACTCTCAAGTCACCCTCATGAAGGAGAACTATTAAATATTAAGACTAAGACATTTCACCTTCCCTGCATGGTGGCAAGAACACGATGCCCTTTCATTCCTGAGCTTTACATTTAGAATAGTGGGATGTGTGTGTCCAAACATATATGTATGTGTGTGTGTGGGGTGGGTGGGTATAACCATAGAACTTACACTGAAACCACAGATATTAATATATCAGACATATTATACATAATATATGTTTAAAACAGTAGCAAAATCTCCTCCCTTTACTCATTTTCATTCAGGAAATACATGCTGAACTTTGGTATGGAAAGTATGGTACTAGATATTTTCATGATGAATTAGAACTCAAAAGAATCATTGAAGTGTGCAGTGTCAGACACTTTAATATTTTGACTCTTGCATATACTGCAAATCAAAAGTTCATTTAATTTTTTTAAATTTATTTTTAAGAGAGAGAGAGAGAGAAAGAGAGACAGCACAAGCAGGGGAGGGACAGAGAGAGAGGGAGACACAGAATCTGAAGCAGGCTCCAGGCTCTGAGCTGTCAGCACAGATCCCAATGCAGGGCTCAAACCCACAGACGGTGAGATCATGACCTGAGACGAAGTTGGATGCTCAACCAACTGAGCCATCTAGGTGCCCCCAAAAGTTCATTTAAATGTTAGCTTTAACACTTTTTTTTTTTTTTAATATTCTGAAGCCTTTCTTTGGACTGTAAAAAAAAAACACCAAAACCCAAAACCCCTATCATTGCCAACCACTTCTGTTGGGTTTCCCTAGTCAACTTACTATTGTTATAATTAGAGAAGTCTGACTCCTGGAAAACATAAAAATCTCCCAACTCTAAAGAATTTAGTGATGTAGAAAAAGCAGTTTTCCATTCCAGGAAGATTTTCTATGAGCATTATTTTGTTGGAATGTAATATTCTGATAGATGCAATGAACCAAATTCTTAATAACATTTGCACATGGATACTCAATAACAGGAGAAGGTAGTCAAAACGTAGTTACAAGATTTATATCAAACCAGAACTATAGGGCATCTTACATTTTCATAATTAGTGCTAAAGGCAAGCCCCAGATACTGTCATCTGTGCGTATCACAAGCATTGCTTTGTTTTTGGAAATTCAAACTTTTACTTGGAAGTCGACAAGAAGCTGTTTTGAAAATATAATCCAATAACTACACCACCATTTCCCTATGCCAATATTCCTGCTACAAAAAGAAAAAATCTTAATTTAGCATCTATATTACCCAGGACAGTTTCAGCTACAAGTAACGAAAAACCTACATAAACTGGCTTAAACAAAGAGCACCAGTATGTTACTTTCCATGCATTCGCAGACCCCCCACTACTGCAAGAAAGTATATCCTCACACTGTTTGGACAGAATGGATTGCATATTCATCTTAAACAAATCCCTGGCAAGTGGAGTCTGATCCCAGTGGCCAGACTGGGTGGAATGAAGCAGGATTTAGGATTTATCCAAATTATGAAGGGAGGCTGGCCACCGGCACAAAGTGGAGGCTCAACAGAATGGACCAAGGGAGAGGAGCACAGCCTAGTGGTTAAGAGCATAGACTCTGGAACAAGCCTGCCTGAGTGTAAATCCGGCCTTGCCATTTGCCAGTCATGTGTCTTGAGCATATTACTTAACCTATTCATGCCTCCATTTCCCCACCTGTAAAATGGGTTGTGGGAAGGATTAAATGTTAGCATCTGTAAAGTGCATAGATCCATGCCTGGTACATATTAATTGTAATATGTGTTAGACAAAATGCTCAAAAAGGTTTGTTTGGTATACAACTAATATGGTTCAGTATCTTGGAGTGAATCCAGCTTAACTCTCTGCTCAAATTGTTGGAATGGGTAATGCAGTTGAAGAAATCTCTGAAACAATTTGCTTCTTAAGCTATTGCAGATAGTCACTTATTCCCCTGAGGGAACAAAACAATGAGAACCCCCTCACAGAGAAGCCTAGTCTCATGAGGTTTGTTGTCCAAAGTCTAAGGACATTTGACCTTTATCTGGATGAAGAAGAGACTGCAGAGGAAGGAGCCAAAGAGAGGCAAGGCAGAGACATAAAGACGCTGTGTCCTTCACTCCTCCAGTCCCCACCCCACCACCCTGAATGTCTTCTTCTCATTAAGTGAGAGAAAAAGAACTGCAAGCTGGCTAAAAAGAAACAGTACTTATTTAAGAGAAATGTTACACAAGTCTGAAATTTGAGCAGTTGAAGGAGAGAAGAAGCTTTAGTTACAAAGAGGTAAATGAAAACAATTTACACAGCTCTCTTTGAAGCTGAATATAGATAGATAGATAGATAGATAGATAGATAGATCTAGCAGTTATATCAGTAAAATGGAAGCCAGTTCACAATATTGTGCCCTTCTTGAAATGAATTCTGAATGAGTGAATGAATGAATGAAAGGAAGGCAACTAGCTGTCAGAAGATCTTATTTTGAGAAAAGGGCTCAGTTTGGGCACCAGGAGCCTTTAGCGATTGTGTGTCTATCTTTAGACTTTCTCAAGGACGTCCCAGAGGGTTCTTCTCCTGCACCCACGCCTTGCGGTGGTGAAAATCCCACCATCTGTCTACATCTAGCACCGTCAGCGCTCTGCTGGCAGGTGGGCTATGCTGACTCCCAAAGACATATCCAGAGAAGGCTGGGCGCATAGCAGCACAGACATAAACAGTTTCACAGTTATGAAGTGTCTCATGTCTCCAGGGGCTGAAGGTTGCCCGGGATAAGTGGGAATGGATATCTACATGGTATGCTGCCAGGCCTGACCCCATTTCTGTCACTGGAACGATCCCAAGCAACGATCTATAAATGCATGCACAAAGTGGCCATCACCTGCCCTTACAGCTCCAGCCACACAGGGGACCTCACCTGCATCTGACTCAGGCCCCTGGGCACATCCTCCCACTCACAGGTCCCTATGTCAGCATCTGTGAGAGTGTGAAGGGGCTGGTTTCTTTTACCTCTTGGTCACCTCTTGTCAGTCATCCCACAGGGTGAAACCAAACCATAAAGAAACCTTTTCCCCACTCATGCTCGGTCACTCTGGACTCAGCTTTTTTTTCCCTAAGACACCTCATTTGAGTGTACCTGGGATGTCGCCGAAGCTAGGCCACAGACTGCTGAAGAAGCAGCCTTCAGATAGGCTGATTTACAGGTGCCATCATATATGTATGAATATCACAACTCTGTTGTAGTTTTTTTTTGGTAGTTTTTCTTGTCTTGATGACTTTGTTGATGGCATATTATTTTATCGAAGTAAAATTTGCATGCAGTGAAATGCCCATATCTTAAGTGTACAATTGGTTAAGTTTTAGAAAATATATATACTCATGTAGCTACCACCCCAAACAAGATAAAGAACACCTCTGTCATTCCTGAAATTTCCCTCTTGGCTCCTTCCAGTCAAGCCCCACCTTCCACTGCCACTCTTATGCCGACTTCTACTGCCATCAATTCATTTTAAGACTTTACTGGGGCGCCTGGGTGGCTCAGTTGGTTAAGTGGTCAGAGTCTTGATTTCAGCTCAGGTCATGATCTCACAGTTCTTGGGATTGAGCCCCGTGTCAGGCTCTGCACTGACAGCGCGGAGCCTGCTTGGGATCCTCTCAGCCCCTCTTCCGTTCAAGCTCTCTCTCTCTCTAAATAAATAAATGAACTTAAAAAAAAGGACTTGATTTTAGCTGCCCTTCACTGGATTGGTCTGGCACTTAAAATAAAATCCGCCCTCCTTACAAGACCTTCATGATGTAGCTACTGCTAGCCTGACCTCTCCAACCATATCGGTCTTCTTGCTCACTATGCCATTTCGCAAACTTGCCAAGCCCTTTCATGACCCTGGGCCTTCCAACACACCCTTCCCCCTCTCTGAGACTCTCCCAGCTGTTTCCTTACATCAAGGGGCTGGCTTTTTCCATCCTTCAGGTCACAGCTGAAAGTCCATTCTAGAAATTCTACCTGACTCTCTCCCCTCAGAGGGCATCCCCACCATTCCCCCCAAAGCCCATTTACTCCATCATTTCCACTTCTTCCTTTCCTCATTGCCCCAGCTGTGTGCATGCTGGCTTGCTGGCTACCTGTACCACTAGACCGTCCACTGCAGGCATTCACTCATCCATTGATTCCACAACATCTGCTCAGTATTTGCTCTGTGCTGAACACTGTTCAAGGTGCTGGGAATGCAGCAATGATACAAACAGAATCTTTGCCCTACTAGCTTCCATTCTAGTAAGGGAAGACAGACCATAAATGAATAAGCAAATAAGCAGTGGTAGGTCAGAGGATGATAAGACCTATGGAGGACAATAAAGCAGGGAAAGGGCAGAAGGACTTCTCAGGCGAGCAAGCGCTATTTTATATAAGTAGTCTGAGTCCTTCCAATATGATGACATATAAACACAGACTTGAAGGTAGAGAGGGAGCAAAATAATTGTGTATCTGGGGGCAGGGGTGTGTTCCAGAATGGCAGGAACATGCTTGGTGTGTTCCAGAAATAGGACAGAGGCTAATATGATTGAAGGGGGATGCATGAGGGTGATTCTCCCAGTGATAGAGGAAGGGGCTCTTCCATGGGCAATGACAGAGGCTGCAAGGCCATTTTGAACAGACAGTGCTGAAGTATGGGGTGTACGTTGAGTGAGGTATGGGGTGGAGAGAAGGAGTGTTACTGGGACTGGGAGGCCAGTTAGAAGCTATTGCAATCATCCACTGGGGAGGTGATGGCGGCTCTGGCAGTGGGAATAGAGGTGATCACATTGAGTCAGTAGGTTTTGCTTCTGGACTGGATGTGGAATGTGAGTGAAAGGACATGAGTCAAGGTGGAGTCAGGAGGACTGGGGTACATTAGTTCACTTTGGGATGGGCTTAATTCAGGGTGTCTGCTGTAAGTCCACATGATACCTAACCCCACTCCCAGGAACACTGGGTATATGAATCTGGAGTTGTGGGGAGACTAAACTGAAGGATGAAGACACATTTGGGAGCTGACAGCCTATGGATACTCTGTACGTACACGGGACTGAGTGGGATGTCCATGAAGGTGGCATTGTGTCTGTTTTGTTCATTGCCTCATACCAAGTGCCTAGAACACTCAGATATTCAATGTGTAAATTAATGATCCAAGCAACAACCCACCCACGTTCTTTCCTGCAAGTTGCTTTACTCGGCTACTGTCTACTCTCCTACGAACTATATCCTGAAAAATGTCACTAAGTTACAGAAACCAAAACACCTCAAGGTGACCTTATCCATTTTCTGCACACTCAGATGTACCTTTCACATCTCGCTTCCATCTCATTAGAAGGCAAGCCCTTGCTTATTTGCATTCATAATTCATAGGGAGACAGAGGGTGCCGTTTAGTACAAAGCCATAGGACAGAGTGGATGGCACCTTCATGGAGGCTGCCCTGAAATCAGGAAGCTGATGCCTTCACTCTTACCTCACTGCCAGTAGTTGCCTTCTGTCAAGGAAAAAAGGTCTCCAAGTGTGTGTAGTGAAGGGAGCACAAAGCCACATCTGCAAAACTCAAACTGCAAACAAGCCCCCAGGCTCCTGTAACACTAACCCCCTCTGTCACTGAATTCGGAGTCACTGAAACGTGACTGTCAATGTGTCCGCATTTCACTGCTAATGCCTTGTTTACTCTGCATTATTAAAACCTTCTCACTGCAGCTGTCTCTTATTAATGCCCAGGTTCGCAGCAAGTTGATATCTGCGGGGTTTCGTTCGGGTCAGGAGAATTCCTAGGTTTCCAATACAGAACTCTTAAGACATTTGGGGTTATAGTTTGGAAATGTAAAGGACGGAGAGAAGAGAAAGGAGAGCAGGGCCATCGGAGTGGCTTCATGGTGCCCACCCAGGAACCTGGGCAATGAATTTTTCAGGAGTCGCGAAGGCTGGTACCTTTGCTGTGATGCATTTCTCGAGTTGCGGCAGGTGCAGAGGGGCATGCCCCCAGCCCACCCCCACCCTCCCAACAGCTCACTTGCTCTTGATGACCTGTTGTTCTCTTTTCACACCACATGCCCAATAGTCTAGGGAAGAAAGTCCTGAAATTTAAGGAACGTTTACTGGCTCATGTTCCAAAAGGTAGCCCTTGCAATACACACTTCATTAGAGCAGGTTAGTTACAATTTTTGACTCCAGTTCTAGCTTTATTCCTACATAAACCCCACAGAAAAGTGGAAAACTCAGCCCTGTGTTTCTAACATGATTTAAAATCATCTGGTCATGTTTCCACACCTTTTGGAACTGTCCCTTAGGTCCCGAGCATCTTCTTTGCCTCTCCTTTGCTAACTTCTACATTCAGTTCTATACTCAGCCCAAATGTCTGCTAGTTGACAAGGAATATTTGCTGGTTTGAATTCCAACTCTGTCAATGGACTGGGTGACTTAGGTCAAATTAGTTATTCTTTCTTTATGTTTCGTCCTCATTTGTAAGGTGAGATGGAAGATGTTAACTCCACAATGTGTATGTGACCATAAAATGGGATAAGGCACGTATAGGACTCGGCACGGCACTGGACATGCTGCTAGACTGGCCCCCATGCATTAAGAAGGATTATCATTTTCTCTGGCATGATGTGGACCCATGTGCTTCCAGATTAGCAGGTTATGTAGAAAGGACAGTCCCTCCAACAATGTCTCAGCTGTGTCACACTCCTTTCTTCCTAGACTACACACCATGAAATGGTGTTCACTCTCTATTCCCAGATGAATAAAATATTTAGAAAATAAGATTTAACTTCTCTGTGTAATTGAGTCACAGGGATGGGACCCATGCTTGCAAGGGCTGTTTAGGAGGACCTTCTTATTCTTTGCAGACTCTCTTATACTCTGTATGGTCAGGGCACTTGAGCTCAGATGATAGCTATGGACACAGGAATTGGTGTTGGCAGAGTGGTGGTGAGGGGGAGGGGGTTGTTGGAGAGGAAAGCTCCAAAGGTGCCATTCCAAGTAGGCTTGCCAGCTCTGTAAAATGGAGCATACACCACTCCCTCACACGGACCCCCAGCTCCAGGAGCAGCGTGGCAGAGCATGGTGCGGGTTACCTGCTGTCCCCTCACTCTCCCAGCCGCTGTGGACTTCTGCTCAGCCACCAACAAGGAGGTGGTGGAGGCTGGCGGGGGCTCCCACCACCAACACTGAAGGGAGCACACAGACTCATTATACTCCTGCTCAGTGTGGCTTTGTCTTTATCCACACTATCGCCTTCCTTCTCTTTCCTCCATTCTTTGGGATTGGGGCAAAAAGTGTAGGTGTGATCCCTCAACACGACAGTGGATCTAATTTAAAAGATTAGGGACTTAAGGCCTTCTACAAAGCCCACAGTGCTACATCCCAGAGCAAGGTGTTGCCGGTCCCTGTCTGACCAGCAAACGAGCTATACTTTATCCTGGATAAGAAATGGTAGAGAGGGGAGGGAAAACAGCCATGATGGAAATGAGGGCTGAAATAGGGGCGGGGGTGGAAACTGTCCCATCAAAGTCCACTCACACCTCAGCAAGGTTGGCTGCTTTATAGTCTGGGACACAGGCCAGGGGGATGCTGATGGAGAGTTGATTAAATAGTAGAGCTGGCTGTTTCTTAGAACTGATGCCATCTAAGGTCAATTCAAGACCAAAACTGTTTCCTCCCACCCATGAAAGTAAATTAATCCAGGCATGCAAAATAGCAGTGAACTCAGCCCTACAGCTTGGACTCGTTAAGAGCTCTGGCCTCTTCTTTTAAAGCAAACAAACTAGAAGATAGGAGGAGGAGAGAAATCTGTATCCCACATCAGATTTGGGAGGCAGGCTCCTTTTTGGTTTCAATGTTCACAACTCAGCACTTTTCTTAGAACCAGTATCAATTTTGCTTTGTGCACAGGTCAGTAATTCTGTTCAGTAAAACAGGTCAGATAATGCAGTGGCCTCTCAGCTATTCCCTCTCCTCCATGATGATGTTGATTCAATTATCACGGAGGAGGGATTATAATTGTTATAATTAAACTGTTGTACCAGGAGAAGACTGTATAAGGGAGCGGCTTAACAACGTGTCAGACTCTGTGGCTCTGCAACTTGCTAGCTGTGTGGCCTTGGAGAAGTCACTTCGCCTCACTATGCCTCAGTTTCCTCTATGTGCAGAGTAAGGATCTCACAGCAGTCTCATCTTTCAAGGGACATAAGTTTTAAAGTCAGTGCTTAATATGGTAATGAATTATAGACAAAATGTGCTATTTAGTTTACAGCGCCAAATGAAACAGTTGAGCCGTACTTAAGAACTGCTGATTATGAAGAACAAGTAGTTTTAAATACTGTGAGTCTAGGACAATAATTCAAAGCACCAAGTGTTCTCAATCTGAGACACATGGGCCCTGAGAGGCAGTGGGAGACTGGGTTTATAGCTCTCAGCTCTTTTTCCACTGGGGACACCCACTTTTTGGTTAAAATGTCAGGCAGAACTGCCTGAAATCACTAACCCACACTCTCTTCCTTTCTCTCACCCTCCCTGGTTCCTCACCCTCACCTTCACCATTTTTTGAATTCCAGCTAGTTAAATTCCAGTTTGATGCAGTTCGACTACAATACATGCATCAAAGGGCCTTTGCAAGAAGCGGCTGTGACAGTGGGGGGGTGGGGGGTGGGACAGCATTTCTATTTCTCTTCAAGAGGCAGCCTGCTGCCAGCAAAGCTGTGGAGCCAGCTGACTGCCCCCAGCCACTGCCCCTTCCGGATCCGCTCTTCCTCTGCAGCTCCCAGCCAGGTTGAGCTTGGGGATATGAGAGCCAGGTCATTCCTGCCCAGTCGGGTTTCCTCTGATGGGCAGAGCAGTCTTTGCCCTGGGGCTCTCTTATCAATTGCCCTGCACGCTGAGGATGTCATCCAATCCTTCTTTCCCTTACATCCTTACCCTCAAAGATGAAGACCAGCATTGTGGTTTGAGGCTCTCCCCAATTCTGTCTTGTCATCTGCTTCCCAGAGGACCTGGGCTGACACAACGTATAAAGTACAGGGCATAGATTAAAGGTTCTGGAGATGTTAGGTGTTATTGTTATAATAACCATTAGGAGTTGATAAAACTAATAACTCCACTAACAGAAGACACTTGTAGAGGCACATATTCTCATGGTGACCTGATCCAAGAGTCCTCAGTAGACTCTTAGGCCTTGGCTCGCCTTCATCCATTTCTCTGCTCTTCCAAGAAGACCATTCTGCTCTTTCTAATGCTCCACTGTGTGGAGAGAATTTCAAAACCCTTAGAGGATTTGGTGAAAGCTACAGAATTAGTTGGAAAAATGGGCCTCCAAAGCCCTTCGTCTTGGCAAGAACAAACACCACGGTCCTAAGAGCCTTCTTAAAACAAGTATTGATGAAAGCCACATTCATTAAACAACAGAGCCTTTCCCAGGGGAGTTCTGTGTGAAGTCATTATGGTCTACCCAGCGTGTGGATTCCTGAAGCACACGGGACATTGATTAGTCTTACCGAGGGAAATGGTGGTCAAGGCAGCGAGGGAAACACATAAGGTCTCTGAACACACCCATCAATCTGCAGCCCTAAAGCATGTCTGTTAGAGCAAAACCATTTCAGTGACAGGTCCCACAAATACTGTTGAAAACCCTGTGATGATGACAGCTATAAACTCCATTCTCCTGAGACCTATGAGGCTGGTTCCGATTCAGTGACCACAGACTTCACAGAGTAGCTATCAACAATATGGTAATGGTTTGTGATAAAGGTGCAGTTGACGTTCTGCTGAAAGTAGCAGAGAAGCAACTGAGGATCAACAGCATTTAGGTGCTTAATAAAACTGTTTTGGAGACGCTGCTGCTGAAAAGATTGTCATGGGTGGCACAAGGGACTCAGCAATCAATCCCAATGAAGCCCGTGCCTGTCTTTATTTTGAAAGCACTTCTTCCATCAAACACAAATTATGAGACTTTTGTTCCCTCCGAAGGAAGGGGAATCAACTTTGATCTGATTACTCACATAAAAGCCATGGGCACCATGATCACCTAGGCAGACCCTGGACACACTTGGGTTAAGGGCGGGACTGGAGAGAGGGCAAAAGGGGAAAACCCAGCGATGGCTGCAGGTTTCACCCAGTCCACAAAGCCAATGGGGACTGGGTCTTGGCATGGACTTTTGTAACTATAATTTGTATGTTGCTAATAAAATAACCTAGAAAGGGCAGAGTAAACAGCCATCACAACCCCATACTTACCACCTTTGGGGAGGGGGAAATTATATCAAATTACTAGGCAAAACAAAAGGGACTGTAGTTACCTATCTCTAATATGAATTACTTAATTGAGATTTCCACTCCTGTTTCTATATCATACCAAATACATTCTAGGTTGATATACCTTTTGTACCAGAAAAAGTACTGGCTTGAGGAAATGACAGACCTGGGCCTGGTTCTGAGCCTTCCCTAGCTATGTGGCCATGGGCAAGTTACTTCTCTTGGAGACTCGGTTTCCTCATCTGGAAAGCAGAAATAAGAATAACTCCTGACTGGATCTTGTGAGATGAAATACCAACATGGATGTGAAAGGCCTCAGCATCTTGTCCCAACAGATTTAAAATCAATTCACAAAGCCTCGCCTGTATCTGTTCCTCTATCCCTGTGGCACCATTCCAAGATCATCCTGCTTTTTCTCATGCTTCACTGTGTGAAGAGAATTTCAACTATCATATCATGTGTGACAGATGTACAGCCCAGAGAGCAAAACTGTTGTCCTATATTTATCATTGGTCCTAAGAAATAGAAAGAAGGGGTTTTTAAAAAATATTACAGTTGTAAAATCTCACTCTAACATTAAAGAGTTTTGGAAGCATGGTAAAAAAACCAAACACAAGATGGCTGGGTAACTTCATCATAATAATAGTTAATATCTCATTATTAATTACTGCATTAAATTCTAGACACCATTTTAAGTAATCTACATTGATTACTTAATTTAACTCCCAAACTACTCTATGAGAGTAGTCTATCATCTCTCTCTCCCACTTTACAGATTAGAAAACTGAGGCACAGTGAAATTTTTGTTTGCACAAGGTCACACAACCTGTAGGTTAACAAAGCCTAGTCTCTTCTACAGGCACTTTGATTTCCAGCCCTGTGTTCCTACCATTATGCCAAAGATAGGACTTCTAGAGTGGCTAGCAAAGTTCTATTTCCTGACCTGGGTGTTGTTTGCTGTACATTTTATTCATGTGATTTTCTGAATCAGTTTTATACTATTAAAAAAGCATTTTAAAGTAATAGTACTAGTAGTTAAAATTTTGCCACTCAGTGTTCTGGGCAAAAATGGATGTGTTTTTGCAACTATACACACAGAATTATGGTTCTATAATATTATAATATTTGTTTCTCAGAGCACCTGGCTGGCTCAGTCAGAAAAGCGTGCAGCTCTTGATCTCAAGGTCATCAGTTTGAGCCCCATGTCAGATGCAGAGATTACTTAAATAAATAAAACTTTAAAAAATACAATTGTCTCTGTTGCTTAGGACAGTGGTACAGAAGAAAATGGAAATTGTATTTTCATTTTATGGTACGAGGTGCTATTTGGTCACCAGAATCCATTGGAAAATGGGGAAATAGTATAAGGAGAGTATTTTTATTTTGGCACGCTGAATCACTCCCTGCCTTGACTGTATTTTTCTCAACATTGATTTGTTTGTCTTTTCATGTATTTGTCTCTTAATTTCTCTGATTCATACTTTTTCTTTTTCCTTCTCTTTCTCTCATCCCTTTTTCTTCTCAGCCTCATATCCATACCCTTCTAGTTCCCTTCTCCATGCCTCTCTCTCCTTTTTTTTTTTAAATGTTTATTTATTTATTTACTTTAGAGAGAGTGACAGAGCACGAGTGGGGGAGGGGCAGAGAGAGAAGAAGACAGAATCTGAAGCAGGCTCCAGGCTCGGAGCTCTCAGCACAGAGCCCAGCGTGGGTCTCAAACCCACCAACCGTGAGATCATGACCTGAGCCAATGTTGGACTCTTAACTGATTGAGCCACCCAGGTGCTCCCTTTTCTTATACAGAAATCATTTCTTATTGGACTTATTTATTGACTATTTTATGCATTGCTTAGTCTTCATTAAAAATTATTGAATAGATTATATATAAACTTCAATTAATCCTGCCAACTTAAGTTTCCATTGCACATGTACTCCTTGATTGATTTCTATTTTAGTAACTTAATGGTTCCAAGTTAATAAAAACCTTTTGTACCTCAAGAAAGCTTAGGACTGGAAAGGTTAACATGTCATGGCCTAAGAAGAAAATGAAGTATATGAGCATAAGTTGCCCAAAGTAATCTGCTTTCTCATCACATACTTCTTGCTTTTTTCCTCTCCTATAGACACCCCACAGAGAAATCCCATGCCAGGACTGTTTCTTAGCCTATGACCCAGGTGGAGCTTAGGCTTGCCCGTTAAAGAGATCTATGGACACTGAGAGACTCCAGTGCTATATGTAAGGATGGGCCTGCAAAGGCTGGGAGTGGCCAGAAAGATCATCCCCTGAGCCCAGAATCTCTGGGCCTCCTCTCCAGAACTAATTTGTGCATTAGGACATGACTCCAAAATCTTATAACCAGGCAGAAAAGTAGTGTGTGTGTGTGTGTGTGTGTAAATTTTTTTATGTTCATTTATTCTTGAGAGAGAGGGAGAGAAAAAGTGTGAGCAGGGGAAGGGTAGAGAGAGAGGGAGACACAGAATCCAAAGCAGGCTCCAGGCTCTGAGCTGTCAGCACAGAGCACAACACGGGGCTTGAACCCACGAGCTGTGACATCATAACCTGAGCTAAAGAAAAGTCATCCACAGGAAAGTATATTTGAAAATATCCCCTTCTCTCTGCTAAAGAGACACTTGCATTCTTTATTCAACAGCTGTATATAGGGTGCTCCTCAGTGTAGTACATATCATCTTCCCACCTAATAAGTACTGGGTACTCTAGCCCTTCCCTAGTCAACATGGTCCACACCAGACTCTAAGAATTCCATGGGGCCCTGCCTGCCCCTTAACCCTGGAAATAAAGACCCATCACATGGCACCTTTGTAACAAATCCCAGTCCCCATCTCCCACTTCAGGTTCTAAGACTTCCTGGACTCTCTGGGAAGGCACAGCCTGATCAGTACCTCGGACAGTTCCACTATAGCCACTGGGGAGCAGCATATACCTGTTGGATTGTTCGGTAAGCAGGCTGGGGTCCTTCATCCTTGACCTCTTTCTCCGGTCCCGAAAACGCTATTTCTTCTTCCTCCTCCTCACTTTCTTCAGAACAGGAATCAAATGCATCAGCATAATACTCTTCAGCCACAAGCGGGTCTTCTGGGATGTCTGAAATAAAAGAATAAACAGCAATCAGGTCCTACCAGTCATTAAAATTATAACGAATCTAGGATCTCCCATATTTTCCCAGAGATGTATATTATGTTTGTGCTGATAAAGCTTTCATGGAGTGTAGACCTGAATCTTAGCTTCCTGAAAGTATCCAATTGAATGTAATAAATACTCAGCAAAATTAAACCGGTAGAGAAAAGGAGGGATAACTCTATTGGCAACCATATTTTGAAGGTGGAAGAATAAAGCCATGAAACAAGAAGAAATGATCTCTTGGAGGCATGAATCTTTCTTACAAAGGAGGGGATATAGGAATGGAAGCAGGATGAAATGCCTTGCCTGCAGGGCCCTCTTACACACCCACACAAAACTTCTGCAGAGGGAGCTGGAGTAGAACAATGTCAGCACTCTTCCTGGGAATTTCTTTTTTAAAGAAAATAAGTGGTGAGACCGGGCAAGATCCATAAGGATATATAGCAATGGCATTTTGGCAAGCTGGGGAAAACTTTACAGCTCCTCTTTAATAGGATATGAAGGATTTTGAAATGGAGTTCACTCTGTGACCCTGGTTACTTACATCTATACGTGGCACTTATTTTTTTTTAAAGGAAAAAATCATCCACTTAAGTTGATGCCAAGAAGTGGCTACTTAAGTTACACGATGCAATGCTATTACTAACTAAGAATATAATTGGTGCTTATAAATATTTTCAATTAAGAAAGGCCAAGACCGGATCACAAAAAAACATTGTGATATCAACCCTAATTTACTAATGAAGGCCTAGAAATAGGGAAATATCCTCGGGGAAAGGAGTGAATTACAGAGTGACATCTCACCATATTAAAACCACAGGCATTTTAGGCTTTGCACCATTGTCTGATTTATAAACAAAATAATTCTTCTAAATAAATTCTACTAAATCAAAACAAACAGCACTGTTTTTTAACCCACTGTTGCTACTCTGTGTTTACTGGGGGAAAATATGGAATTTGGGGTCAGAGAATCAGCTTGGAATCTAGTTCTACCACCTCTTACATGAGAACCTAGACAAGGTATTTGAACTTATTGAGCTCCAATATCTCCAGTAAAACTGGCATAAGGGTAACCTGACAGGGTAGCTGTGAAGATTCAGTAAATATTCCTATGAAAGCATTGTATATAGGGAAGCTTCATAAAATGTTCACTCAATTTCCTCATCTGTAAAAATGGACTTTTCATTAACTGATTCCAGAATCCTCTGGAAGTAAGATACTTAGTGGAGGTACAGTTCCCTGACAGTCTGACAGTGGGATACTTTAAAATCTTTGCTAACTATGGTTTCCCATAAAGCACAAGAGGCCAGTGCCACGTCCTCAAAATTAGCTCAAAAGACAAAAATTACATATATTAAAAAAACTGCCTTTGCCAATCCCTTAAGAAGGGGCACACTGGGGATCCATTACTTTTGGTAACTTAAACACAGACTGTTTTCCCTTCAGATCACTGGTTTTCTGTTGAGCAGCAGATGAAATAGGTTATTTGTATATAACAGCCATGTTTTATAAAAATCTTTATTCACCTCGCATTCAGATGGCTTCAGAAGTATATAAAAGTATATGAAGCTATATGAAGTATATGAGCAAGAGAAGTATATGAAAACTAACATCTCCTGAGCAGTAATTCAAGTCTCTAGTTTTGTCCTCAAGTAGGGGCATTTGCTCACTCAATGGAAAGGTGGACAGGACTACATGACTTCCTGCCTCTCTTCCCCCCTCCCCCCCACCTCTCCTTCCATCTCTGTGTCTCTTTCATAGACGTGTCCATTCTGTCTCCCTCTTTCCTCCTCCTCCTTTTCCCCCCACCCTCTCCCCCCAGAGGCTTTCTGTCTCTTTGACAGTTATTCATTCATTTATTTATTCCTATTTTTCTTTCTCTTTCCCTCTATTCCTCCTTTCCTCCACCATTAGGCCAGATATTTGCTTTCAAATTTGACTGTGACACAAGAAGAAATGTCATTTACATTGTTGCCCAGTACACGGAAAAGTGCTTATATTTGTGTATGCATATAAATCTATTTGTAGTTGAAATGAAAGTTTCATGCATCTAGATTTACCCATACTAAATATGACAATTCTGGTCTTTCATGGTCTATTCAATTTTTTTTAAGTGCTAGTTGCAACTTGTTGACTTCTCACCACACAATTTGAAAAACACTGGTTTAGAATGCTGGCTTTGGAATCAAAAAAGAGCTGTACTTAAATCAAGGCTCTAATATCAGCTCTATAGCAGCTCTATTCCTACCCTTCAGGTTTCTCATCTGTAAAGTGGAGATGATAGTGCCCACCTCTTAGAATTGTTGAGACCATTAAATAGTATAATGGATGCAAAGCACCGTGCACATGGTATGCACCCAATAAATGTCGTTACTAACATTTAGCATAAAACTCTGTACACGTTTTGCCTGTAACACACAACACCAGGAAGAAACAGAAATATTGGACAATCACAAATATATACCAAGGTTAATTACATATATACACAAAATGGAATCACTTCTCAAAATCCATACTGTACCCAGCTCAAATGGGCAATAAGGCAACAGGCCAAACCCTACAGACAAAGGGTTCTCTTGATAAATACTGAGCCCCACCTCCCATAACATGGCTCCTTGCACACAGAGTCTTGGTTTTAGAGGAAAGATTCCCTCTTTTACCAAGGATCCCCTCTCAGGAAGGAGAGGAAGGAAAGAAATGGTCAGGAGGAAAGTGCCCTCCTGCCACTTGTGCCCAAGTCATGGAGCAGATGGGGTGAATCCATCTCCAGTATTTCTTAAATGAGCACCACTATCTTGGTGCAGCTCAGAAAAGAGACCATTTTCAAAAGGAAAAGTCAAAAGAAATGTAAGTCTGCTCAAACTGTGTTTGTCAAGCTGTGTGTTTTTTGTATGCAGGCCCAATTTGAAGCCTTGTTAGGCTAAGGCTCATTTCTCCTGTCATTGAGGGAAAACGGTCTGTGATAAATAGCTTTAATGTCCTCACACCCTGAAGTCAGCTTCATAACAGATGCACTGGAGCGGCATTCCAGATCTCTACTAGGCTGGGTGGGCAGTGACAGCGTGTTTATGAAGGAATCCAATTATGGCTGCCTGAACTTGGGCACAGTTGTTACAGATCCATGCTGGAGAAAAAGAGAAGCAATCACCCTCTTCCAAGAAAAGGAGGCTCCTTGCCAGACCCTTCAATTAAGACCCTAATAAATCCCTTCCTCTAAGACTTAAGTGAGTATCAGGACCACCTGCAGGGCTTGTTATAAAACACAGATCACTAGGCCCCACCCACTTGCTGATTCAGTAGGTCTGGGGTGAGGCCTGAAAATGTGCATTTGGAACAAGTTGCCAGGTGATGCTGGTGCTACTGGTCTGGAGCCACAATGTCCAAACCACTGCTGTAGGATGGGATCAGTTCAAAGAAAAGTACCATCATGTATTAGTATACAGAAGCACTATAATAAGATATATAAGACTGTAATATCTTTACATCTTCCAACCTTATATGTTATAGACCAAAAAAAAAAAAAGAAGAAATAAGCTTTACTTTAGAAGAGTTCAAATTGTTGTGCCATTAGCTGTCACGATCTCTGTGAGGTGGTAGGGCACTTCTCTCATTTGACTGATGAAGAAGAACAAAGCTGTGAGTGAGCAGTCCAAAGTTATAGCACTTTACAGTTTGCAAAAGTACAGTCATATCCATCATTCCATTTAATCACTGCAACAGTTATTCAGGTTAGACCAGGACATTTCAACCTCATTTTTTGGATAATGAAAGTGAGGCTCCGACAAGCTAATAACCAATTGAAAGTCACACAGCTGTACACAGGGTGGACACTAGACCAGAATGTAAATAACCTGACTCCTTTTTTTTTTTTTTTAACTTTATAGTTTGTCAGGTTGGTTTCCATATAACACCCAGTGCTCTTCCCCACATGTCCTCCACCATGACCATCACCCCCCTTCCCTTTTCCCCCTCCCCCTTCCGCCCTCAGTTTGTTTTCAGTATTCAAGACTCTCTTGTGCTTTGCCTCCCTCCCTCTCCCTAACTCTTTTTCCTCCTTCCCCTCCCCATGGTCCTCTGTTAGGTTTCTCCTGTTAGATCTTTGAGTGAAAACATATGGTTATCTGTCCTTCTCCGCCTGACTTATTTCACTTAGCATGACGCCCTCGAGTCCATCCACTTTGCTACGAATGGCCAGATTTCATTCTTTCTCATATTCCATTGTATAGATAAACCACATCTTCCTGATCCATTCATCAGTTGATGGACATTTAGACTCTTTCCATGATTTGGCTATTGTTGAAAGTGCCGCTACGAACATTGGGGTACATGTGCCCCTGTGCATCAGCATTTCTGTATCCCTTGGGTAAATGACCCTATTGCTGGGTCATAGGGGAGTTCTATTGATAGTTTT
>CM053573.1:123784678-123854668 GCA_028646485.1 Cryptoprocta ferox
GGGTGCCCATTTCTCCACATCCTCACCAGCATCTATAGACTCTTGAGTTGTTCATTTTAGCCACACTGACTGGCATGAGGTGGTATCTCAGGGTGGTTTTGATTTGTATTTCCCTGATGATGAGTGATGCTCAGCATTGTTTCATGTGTTTGTTGGCCATCTGGATGTCCTCTTTGGAGAAGTGTCTCTTCATGTCTTCTGCCTATTTCTTCACTGGATTGTTTGTTTTTCGGGTGTGGAGTTTGGGGAGTTCCTTGTAGATTTTGGATACTAGCCCTTTATCCGATATGTCACCAAATAACCTGACTCCTATCTTTTTCCCACCGAATTGGTGGGTAGCTATTTCATGGTTAGCTAGGAATTTTCATCTTCGTTAGTAAAACCATGTCATGGATAAAAGGTGTGTTGTCTTTCCGCATCACTCTGAAAGATGTTGGAAACAAGGGATAGGCTTTTCACTTATGAGATGGGGAAACTGAAGGACTTACTCATCCTGGTAAATTGTCTGAAAGGAGTTGGGAATACTGAATGCCAGGGGCCCTCCCTCAGATTCAGCCCAACTGTCACTACCCTCGACCTCAGATGTGCTCAAACTGGAGTGTGTATTGGGATTGCCCGGAGGCCTGTTAAAACAGATTCCCGGCCCCATGCCCGGTGTTTCTGACCAAAAGAAATGGTGGTCTGGGATCGGGCCCGAGAGTCCACATGAGGGTGCCGTGTTGGGCTCTGCTGGGCTGCAGCAACAAGATGCCACAGACAGGGGCTAAAACAACAAACATTTACTATCTCATGGTTCTGGAGGCTGGAAGTCTGAGATCAAGCTGTTGGCAGGTTTGGTTTCTCCTTGGCTTGTGGGGGGTTGGCTCTCTAGCACTGGTGCTCCCGGTGTTTTTCAGGGTCCTAATCTCTGATCTCCTCTTCTGATAAAGACACCAGTCAGATAGGATTAGAGCCCATCTTAACAGCCTCATTTTAAGTTAATCACTTCCTTAAAGGCCCCATCTCCAAATACAGTCACATTACGAGTTACTGTGGGTTAGGGTTCAACATAGGAATTTTAGGGGAACATAATTCAGCCCATAACAATCACTAAGAAGGTCAAAGAATTTCCTTATCAAAGAGGTTATGTGTTATGTCCACCCTGGAGCGCAGTCCTGGCCAATTACTGAATGACCCAGGTGGACCCGGCCCCCTGATATCGCTCATGCTCCAGAGCTTGCTGTGGGCCTGGGCTCCTTCCACTACCCTGTCTAGACATACCCTCCCCCCGAACTCAAGAGCTCTCCCTCAACAAAACACCAGAATAACCATCTCAGGCTCTGCATCTAAGGAGCCCAATCAAAGACTTGGGCATATTATAATAATAATACCTTAATTCATAGCTGTAACATACAATTTTATAAGACATAGGTGATGTTATGCATGTAAACACCTCTTAAAGGAAAACAGATGTCAGCAAAGTCACATTCTTTTATGTTTTATTTATAAACATAAATATAAACATTTATGTTATATTTATTCCTCAGACTTTAGAAACAATAGAGCCCACACCTACAGACACTGCTAAAGTGAGTCATTTGTCAGATACCAATTATATCTTAGACAGCTAAATTTTTTATCTCTTGAGGTCTAATATACTTGTCCTTCTCAAAGTTTTCTTTTCTTTTTAAGTTTATTTTAATTTTTTTTTTGAGGGAAGGAGAGAGAGCGGGCACAGGAGCAGAGGAAGGGCAGAGGGAGAGAATCCCAAGCAGGCTCTGCACTATCAACGCAGAGCCTGATGCAGGGCTCAAACCCACAAACCATGAGATCATGACCTGAAGTGAAATCAAGACTCAGATACTTAACCATCTGAGCCACCCAGGCAGCCCTTAAAGTTTTCTTAAAATGCTCTATCTAGCATAGCATCCAGAACATATTAAGTACTTAATAAATGACCACTACTATACCCTTAGCAGGTAGAAAATGTTTGTTTACTTCATAGTTCTCATACCAAATATAAGTACCTATTATTCTACTATTAGTAAATGTGCTGCTGAAGCAAGCACCCCACTGTAAGTATTTAGAAAGACACCTGAAAGAGTGCAGAGGAAGAAAGCATGATCCCTCTGCCAGAGACAAGAAGAGGGCTTTGGCTTTACTGCAGAAAAGGGGTAGGGAAGGAGAGTGGGAGGGGCCCGAGCCAGCAAGCTGGTAGAAAGTCACGTGCTCTGTGAGATGCTAAACTTGTGAAACACTTGGTGTAGCAGGCAAGAGAGTGGGTTTGCTGTGTGAATCCAAAGGTGCCAAAGAAGGCCACCAGCCTCAGAACATGAGATGGAGGTAGAGGGAGCCTGTCCATCAATTATGAAGAGAGCTCTGGACAAGCTTCCGTCTGAGTGAAGCCTCCCAAATCTTGGGACAAGGCATCCAACCTGATGTCTGGGTTACATCATTCTTGGTACGTAAAAGAAGCACTTATGCATAAAGGGCCAACGGCGGAGCTACAGCAAACTCCTCAGGCAGAGGCAACGTGTCTTTCAGGGAGACAGCTGGGCTCTACCACGTGGATAGATACCATTGCTGAGACCCCAGCCATTCATTCTCCCAGAAGCTAATAAAGGTACTCAGTCTGTCACCCTTGGGCATATCTTCCCTTGCACTGTTAGAAGAAAAGAACTGGCTTGGAAACTTTGCTGCTTTGGAAAAGGTATTTTGCCAATTTCTAAACTTCAACATATACTGGCTTTATTTTTCCTTTTCAATTTTTAAAAGCCATCTCTCCCCCCTCTGTGAACCATGAAACGGGTTTTCAGGGTTACGCAGTGAGTCATCAGTGGGGCCAAGTTCTCAGGGTGTCCTAGTTCCCATCAGCATCCACTAAGATTGTTCATGGGAGCTCAGAAGTCCTGGAGGGGGAAGGGTACACTCGGAGGGCAGCGATCATTATTTTCCATGGTGAGTCATCCCCTTTTATGGATACCATGGGCCCCTGCTGGAAGTCCTGGAGAGGCTGTTACTTCATATTCCAAATGCTGCTGCATCTCTATTTCATTACAAACAGCCCCCTTCTGGGCCTGTGGGAAGCAACTGTAATTTTCAATCACCATAGCATTTAGTGGGGCTGGAGGCTTACAGCAGCACATTTGCTAAGGAACATTTTGAACCAATGTTCAGTCTAGGGAAGAATATGGACAGTCCCCAGTTAAATGAACATACTCATACTCTGAAGCAGAAATGAACACTCCAGATAATGTCTTAACACGCAGCTCTTGCAATCATGTCCAATCTTAACACAGGAGGCCACAAATCCTGCCTGATGCACTCACTACCATGTCTCTCTTTCCCATCCGGCTCCCTGACTGCCAATGAAATTGAGTATGAAATCTTCAGCTTGGCAGCCCAGGCCTTCTATCACCTGGGTGTACTCTCTTTCCCGGGCCTGCCTCCTCCTATCAATGAATTCAGTAGGTCTCAGTTAAAGGTATACACCAAAAGGGATTCTGATCAGGTAATCCTGGGCTGGGTCCAGGCACTTTTATTTTTCTGATGCTTTCCAGATGGTTCTCTCATGTACCTTTAGACCAAGACCTTGGCCTTTGTAATTCGGATTCTACATTTGCCCCTGAACTCACTTTTGGCTTTCTAACTTGATTCCTTTCAAGAGCTCTCCTTCCAGAACTGCCTTGTCCTATATGGTAGCCACCAGGCACATGTGGTTATTTAAATTAAAATTAATTATAGTGAAATAAAATGACAAATTCAATTCCTCAGTCACACTGGCCACATCTGAAGCACTTGAAGGCCATCTGTGACAAGATCATAGAACACTTCCATCATTGCTGACAGTCCCACCAGACAGTGCTGTTCTAGAGTGTCCTCCTTTAGATGTCTAGCTGTGCTGGACTGCAGCCTCCAGTTTGGATTTGCCTAGACTTCTTTGAGACCCTGGGATGTGGGTCATTTCGCCTCTCTGACCCTCTGCTCCTCCTCTGGCCAGCACACTCTCCACCACCACCAATCCTGATCCCTGCAAACAAGAAGGTACAACCACAGGCCCAGAGGTTTTCCGACTCTTCCAGTCCTGGACTTAGCAGGCGGAGAGGCAGTGACTTGATCCTGCCCTAACCCTTGGCTTCCTTTGAGTGTCTCCAGAGCCACTTCACAGGACCTATCAAATCAAACCTCATCTAGAGGATGCCTTTTCCACCTTCTTTTATATAGGGCTGACAAGTAGAGCTTTTTCCCCCATTTTTAAAGTTTTTATTTAAATCCTAGTTAGTTAATATACAGCATACTATTAGTTTCAGGTATGCAATATGGTGATTCAACACTTCCATACAAGTGGAATGTAGAATTTTAGCAGATATTCATCTCTCACCCTTCACCCCAGAGAAAGGTGGCTCATGGACCTCCTAGACCCCCAAAGTAGACAATATCTTTCACTGCACAGCAGGGATCATGTCTACTTTATTAATAAGATCACTAACTGTTAAGTGGAACTAAAGCTCAATTGCAAACAATGTTTACAGTTGGGGGCATGGAAGTTGCTTGGTTTTATATCTTCTGATGCTCTCTTCTCTCACATGATAAGCTATAAGTTAGTACTAGTAGTGTGACCTATTCTAAAATAAAACTTCAAAAGTAAGGCTAAAATTAGCCTTGTTGATTAGCTTAGCCTGCAGCATCACACACGAGGCTGCGAAAAAATTTTCTTAGCCAAAATGCATATTCATGACCCTTTCTGTAAGGAGAGCTAAATTAAGTACAGTACAGTGCTTTTCTTATATATAGGACTGCAGGTTCTGCTCTGAGAATTTCTTTGGGTGACATCTATCTGATTGAGTGTACAAAAGCCTCCCCCTATACACACACGCGCGCACACACACACACACACACACACACACACGACAGAAATAAAGTTCCATGATCCATTTGGAAACAGGTCTCCCTCAGGCCCTGAACTCTGCTTTAATTCTACATGTCAGTGTGATTCTCCCTTAGGCAAACCTATAACATTTCTCTGAACTTGTTTTTCTAGTTCAGAAAGCAAAAGTCAAAATAAGTAGGTGAGTTTGTCTTTCTTACCAGATTCAGAGAAATAAATACAGGCTGGAGAATCTCCTCTCTCAAGGAGAAATATAGGGAAACTAATACTGATTAGCTGATACTAATACTGATCAGCTATCCCTGAGCTGATACTTGCTATGTGGTTGGAGGCAGTGTTTGATGGCAGGAGCCATTGAGTTCTGTGACTTTAGGCAACTGGTTAAGGTCCTGGGCCTTAGGGGTCTCATCTGTAAAGAGGGGATAGTAGTAACTCAGCACCCTAAAGGTTGGCCCCTGAACTAGATGATTTCAGGCTGTTTTCCTGCTCTAAGGCTTGCAAAGGTAAGACATGGGAGACTCAACTAGATCAGTGTATCTATGAATCATCTGGAGAACCTGATGAAATATGAATTCTGACTAGTAGGTCTGAAGTGGGATGTGGGAGTCTGCAATCCTGACACGCTTGGGGTGATGGAGATGCTGCCAGTCCACGAACCACACTTTGAGTAGCAAGAAATTTGGCCACAGCTTTCTGCTCCTGGCCACCAAGTGTCTGTCAGGAAGTGAGATTACAACTAAGATTTCCATGAAGCTGAAGAATTTAAAGTGCTATCAAAAGGAAGCCTCTGCCTTTGTCTTATTTTTCTTTGGCTATATTTCCTCGTTAAACAGAGGCTCAGTTGCATGGAGTGCATTTAGCAATTTGTTTGTTGGCAGAAACAACACCTTGTGAGCCAAATAGGATTTCCTTTCTGATGAAATCCTGAAGTTATAATTTCTCTTTTCCACCTCTATTCTCCTGGAAAATGTTTGCTTCCCATTGGCAGTACCCCCCAGTTAACTGGCCAGCTGGTGACAGTCAGGAAACTGCCAGAAGATGCCTGCTGGTGTGGACGTGCTTAGCTCACCAATGTGAACAGGGAAACTGAATATGGGAAGATGGGCCAATGATCACAAAAACACGAGGGAAATCTACTGCATTGATACTGTGGGCATGGCATTTGTTTAAATGTTTTAATTAAAGGAAGGGCATATTATACATATCAATTCAGGCAAATTTTTATGGTCCTACTGAGGAAAAGTTTCTAATGCAATGTTAGATTTCCTGGGTGACCTGCCCTTTCTGGACCTGGCTACTTCTTGTGGGAGAGATATGGTCTTAGCAAGGTAAGCCCATCTGTAAAAGGAGCTGTTTCACAGTCTATAAAATCTAGACCAGCTTGCATTTACATATCCTCAAAACAGTAAGTAATAATACTTATTTACTTTTGGACAATCCTTCACAATTAAAGTGCTTTCAAATATTTTTTTCTCACTTAAGCCTCCCTCACAACACAGTATGATATGGGTAGGTGGTGTTAGCCCCCCATGTTGCAGACAAGGAACAAAACATTTAGAGCTGCTTGACCCGTTTTAAGTTAATTTCAAAGTGGCAGACCCTAAACCACGTCTTCTGATTCCAAATCTAGTGCTCATTTGTATTAAGTTGTGTTGACTACAGAATTCTGTTTGGCTGTTCCTTAAAGGTAGCTGCTCGATTCAGTCACATACTCACAAATGCAACAACAGTTGCAAATGGTGACTTTTTAAATTCACTGCAGCCTCCACGTCTTACCCATATGCCAGCTCTCCCTCTTCCTCTTCCCAGCCACAATCTCTACCACAGGCATACCACCAAATACTATAGAGCACTTTCAAATAATGTCTAGAACCCTGACCAGAGGTTGAAATGTAATTTTTTACACATGAAGTCACTGGAAAGAGCCATTCAGCAAAAATTACTGAATTAGTTATCTATTGCTGCCCCAGACTATGACTTAAAACAATACACATTTATCATCTCACACATTTTCTGTGAATTAGGAATCCAGGAAGGGCTCAGGCTGGAGGTTCAGGTTCAGGGCCCATCATGAGGTTTCGGCCAAGCAGTCATCTGGAGCTATAGTCATCTGCAGGCTTGATGGGGACTGGGAGATACAATCCTAAGCTCACTTGTGTGGCTCCTGGCAGGGGACCTCCGTTCCTTGAACAGGACCTTCTCCATAGGGGAGCGTGAGTGTCTTTACAACACAGCAGCTGGTTTCCCTCAGAGGGAATGATCCAAAAGAGTCAGGCAGAAGCTGCAATATCTTTTGTTATCTAGCCTTGGAAGACACATTTTTCAATTTCCACACTACCCCAACTGGTTACACAGGCTAGTCCTATTCAGTGTGGGAGAGGACCATTCAGGGGCATGAACACCAGGAGGCTAGAATCGTTGTGGGGTAAGTTAGAGGATGGCCATAAAAAAATATGTAGAAGTTTCTAACTTTTCTTTCAATTTTTGAGGAAAATATTTATTTTATCATCATATATAAATAGTTGGGTTGTTATATTGAGGTTACATAATGAATCATGACAGACTTTACCCTAGAACTCTCCCCCAATATCCAAGTTGGTGATATCCCATCCTTTAAATGATAGTAAAGAGAAAAACATACATGTAACAGGATTTGGCTCATAATTAGGATGCATATGGATTTGAATAGTCAGATCCTATTGAAATTTTACATTGTTCCTCAAGTGGTTAAAGTCATATTAGGGGAAGTAAGTATATAATTATTCTTAGCCTCACATTATATTGCTAGAATTCTAAGTAGTCACAAAACTCATGTGGAGAAAAATGTCACAAAGCTAAGATATGCCATAACCTCCATGAAGGAGGGCATGAACTGATTAAACAGAGAAATGTACAGAATAGGGGACTCTGACTGGGGGACATTTAATGGGATCTATGTCAGAGTTCTCTGAAGAAATAGAATCAATAGGATATGGGAAAAAGAAAGACACAGAGAGAGAGACAGAGATAGAGAGACAGATTATTTTAAGTCATTGGCTCTCACAATTGTAGTGGGAGGCTGGCAAATCCAAAGTCTGTAGGGCAGGACAGCAGGCTGGGGACCTAGGCAAGAGTTAGTGTTGCAGTCTTGCGTCCAAAGGCAGTCTGGAGGCAAAATTCTTTCTTTCTCAGAGGGGACCTCAATTTTTTCTCTTAAGATCTTTAACTGATTGGATGAGGTCCACCCACAGTGGTGTTGGAGCAAATGTCTGTGTACCATAGTATATCCAAGTTGACACATAAAATTAGCCATCATAAGATCTAACAGGAGTATTCTTTCCCAACTCGGACTCTGACAGAGAAGATGAATGGAGCTGGCAAAGATCTCCCATGTAGGTTGCAGAAGTCCCAAAGAGTAGCATTCCAGGACACTTCTGGGATGAAGTGCCATCCCAACACTTAAATGCTGACTTGGGGACCAGTTACTTAACGAATGGAAACCAGAATCTACTGTCTACCTTGAAAAGCTCTTGGTCTCTAAGTATTCATGGTAAACTGTCCACAGATCTCTGGTAGAGTTCTCTTTACAGTCATGCTCAGAAAATCCAGTCGTCTTCATTCTGTTTGGAGTTTTCAAACCTCTCTCGTGAGCCTGACTGACTATTTGGGTCAAAACACTGATGGCCACCACAAACAACACAAGGCCACCATGCAGAGTGGGATCTGTGCAAGGCTTCCTTCTGGCAGGTGTGGATACCTGGTGTTGCACCATGACCATAGAGCAAGTATCTGCAGAAAAGACTCAGGGGGCTACTCAAGTCATTTTTCCTTAACTATTACTGATGTAGTGATTCAAATGGGGGGCCTTTGACAGAGACAGCGGACCAATAAAACCATCAAAGTGAATTTTTAAGAAAGCTTAATTCCAGGGGGAAAAAAAGGATAAGAAAAACTCCACTAGATCTCTTATAATAGCCAGGAACTACTCCCAACTTAAAAAAAAAAATGAGGTGTCTTAGATTGGATTCCCCAGAAACAGACTCTGAAATGCGGACTTTCATCAAAGCTATTTGTTAGGAAGGGATCCCAGGAACCACTGGTAGGGGGTGAGGAAGTGAACAGAGAGGGCCAGCAGCCATGCAAGGAGCCAGTATCAAGCAGAGTCCCACAAGGGGTAATCATGGCTCTATCCCACAGAGCTCTAGGGACAGTTGGAGGAGGCACTGGAACATTTATACTCTTGCACACATTTGTGACTTTTAAAAGGCTGCCTTGGGTAACTCTGGGTGGGAGCAGGGGGCAGGAGTGAGGGGTAAATTCCTAGGCACTTCTGGCTCTCTTCTAGTACTGGAAAAACAGCCTCTGGGCGTCTGAAAGCAGCCTCCCCCTCCTCCCGAACAAAAGAAACACAGGTAGGAGACTGAGTACAAGCAAATGGTAAAGGGATGAAAGGGGATATAGAGTGAACAGTGATAGCAACTGCTATATGGGGGCAATTTTTTCTGACATTTCCTTCCCCTTTGGAGTTCTCTAGCTCTATTTACTTGGTTCCTCCAATCAGACACCCTCCTGTCACATGCCTCCTCTAAAAACAAGTAATGGAATCAGGTGCTTAACCTGTTATCCATTCCAAAGTGCCTAAAGCACTTAACTCGACCCACATCTTCAATCACTTCTTGGTTCTCGATATTTTTGACTATCAGTTTCACTTTTTAGTTATCACTTATATTTCAATTTGATCAACCAACTGTGACTCTGTATTACCAACCCAAATCCCAAATCCAAGTGAAATTTTAGTTTGCTTTGCACCAGTCCACTCAACCCCATTAACTTGCTGCACAGAGCTCAGTTCCTCAATGAGAGTGAACCTCCCCCAACCCTAACTCCACTTGGCCTCTTTTTAAAAATTTTTTTTAATGTTTATTTATTTTTGAGAGAGAGTCAGAGATATAGCATGAGTGGGGGAAGGCCTCTTGATCTGAACCGAGGTATTGTTGAATTGTTCAGCCATGGTGTTTATGGAATTCTAACTCATATATAGCTGATAACATTCCCAAGACATCAGCACCCAAAAAGGAGAAGAAAAAAATCTTCAAATCACAAGGTTCAGTGCCCTCTCCCCGTTAATATCTGGCTCCTTCCCTCAGAGCATATATGTTTTTGTGCTCTGTGATTGTCCTCATCCAACACACAACGAAAAAGCCCAGGGCATGCCTACTGATTTGCATCAAAATCTTTTCACAAACAGCAATAATGCTAAGTCATCCCACTAGAAAATTAATTCTGCCCTGTTTAATAACTAAGAAGAAATGGATGTGCTATATATTTGCATGGTAACAGTATTAGAAGTGTTTGTTTCAGTGAAGCCAAAGTCAAGTTTCAATAATGGAAAGGAGGGCATCCTGCAAGCAAATTTTATTTCAAATTTACATTTTCCAGTACTATTAGTGAATCTACCAACATTCTCAGAACCCAAAGACAAGGGGCAGAAAATGACTTAGTCAAAGGGTCTGCAAACTAGGGCCTGTGGGCTAAATCTGGGGCTGCCTGCTTTTGTAAACACAGTGTTCCTGGAACACAGTCATAGCCCCTCTTCTCTCTATGATGGCAGTGTTCAATGGCAAAGTTGAGTAGTTGTGACAGAGACAGTATGCTCTGCAAAATCTAAAATATTTACTATCGACCCCTTAAGTAAGTTTGTCCACCTCTGTTGTAAACAGTAAGCAGTTACTGGTCACTCCAGATAAATATCATTCACAAACTGTGGAGCTGGGAGCTGCCTATCCTTCAAATCTAGGAGCCCACCAAGAGTCATCTCAGTGAACTAAAGATATTCTTATCACTCTGGAAATTCCAAAGGATTTAGGAACTCTGCCTCATGAATCAGAGTCAAAGACCAAAAAGAACAGAAGATTATTAGAGTACTCTTATCACTTAGGAAATTACAAGGGTTTCAGGAGCTCTGTGCCAGGAACTGGGGGCAGAGAACAATATATACATTATCTATAAATTTCACAGAATCCAATTTATATCTATGACTGAGGGAAGGATTCTCTGAGAACAGGACATTCAAATTGAAGCCTGAAGAATGAACAGGCATAGGCCAGGTACACGGTGAGATAACACGACATGGCTTCCAGAAGAAACAGTATTTGCAAAGGATTCATGAAGTGGGAAAGATATGGGCACACCCAAGGGAAAGAAAGGAAGCCAGTGCAGCTGGACCATCAGGAATAGAGTGGCCAACTATTCCAGTTGTTGGTGCTAAAACTGAGAAAGTCCCAGGCAACCTACGATGGCCAGTCTCCCCAACAGGAGTGATATGAATCATAACATCGGGTGCGGTTGGCCAAGTGGGGAGCAAGTAAGCATGACCCTTGTGGGCCATGTGAAAGATTTTCTATTTTGTATTTGAAACACAGTAGGAAACCACTGGAGGACTTTAAGCAAGCAATGAAAAACTCTGATTTACATTCTTAAAAGATCATTTTGGCAGCCATTTAGAGAATGAACTAGTTGGAGGCCAGAGACTAGCCAGAATCAGGTGAGGTGACAGTTGCTTAGCCTTTGGCAATTGAGGCGTTAAGTGAGCACCCTGGGAATGGATTCTCAGAACCCATGTTAGAGATGACAATTTGAGAGTTGCAAAAGTTAGAGGACTTGTCTAATGTCGTACAGCCAGTGTGGGAAGCCTGGACTTGGCCTTTCTTTGTATTTATCAGGAAAAAAACAAAGTTAAGAAGATACATCCAACTGCATGCATGATCCTTAGTAGGATGAAAATTTTCAGAGAAACAAAAGGGGGAAATAGATTTTGTATTTTATAAGTCACTATGATTTCTCCAGTTTGATCAATTACGAAACTCAATTTAAAACACAAGCAAAATTCAAAACAAACAAATAAATAAAACACAAGCAAAATTAATTGTTAAAATCGTGGGATAATTTTTATCAAATTATTTAACAAAAAAATTTATAAAACTGTGACAGTGCAAATAGCGTAAGTATTGTGTTGATTCCCTCCATAAGATGAAAAATGATGATTGTAAACAACAGGGAGGAAGAAAAGGATTAATGTGAAAGTGAGAAAATGTTACACATTTCTGACTTTAGGATCTGAATTAATAGGATCCTATTGAAAAGCCTCCAGAAAACTTAATAGGATAGAATCAATCTTGACAATGGAAAAGCTATACATACATAAAGATATATAAATTAGGGCCCATCCTTGCTTTTGCTGTGTATTCTACTCAAAATGAGAAAATCAGAATTGCATTTATTCCATCAGTACATTAAATGCCTTTGTACATTGAACGCCTTTGTCAAATGCACCTAATTTTTCATAGGCCGTTCAACTAAAAATAATTTCATTCCTTCCCAAGAGAAAATTAAACAAAATAGGAATATATTAATCTAAGACTATAACTAGAGACACAAAAATAGAGATGGCTGTATGTGCAATTTATCAATGTTGACACAGAACAATCTACCTAAAGGAATGCTCTGAAATCCCACGCCTCCAGAGAAAGAGCGCATTTTACTGTCACCATATCTCCCCCAGTCTCTGAAGGTTTTATTTCCGTGACAATAAAAACTGAACACCGACCTGCTCTAAAGCATTGATTGCATTTGCTGATGCTATAGCTCTCCAAGGACTATTTTTTGGAAAATGGAAAGAGTAATACAAAATAATTTATCAGAAAATTTGCATCTTATTTGGGATTCCTCAGGGGTGAAAACTACTCTGCCTGGCAAATGCTTGAGCCAGGCGTTTGGGTGATTGATTGAGAAATTCCCAAGCTCTCTGGGGATAAATCTATAAGTAAATGAACACACTTCGCCACACAATTATCCCCATAGGAGGCCCCTCAGACAATTTCAAGATCTTGCATCTACCTACTTAGCACATAAAATGATGTCGATTAAAGCATAAAAGTGTATCATCTCAGTAAGACTGCAGCTTTCATGACCATTACAATAACACTGGCAATATCATGTCTGCTTATTAATGATTTCACACCCACAAAATTCAAATACAGTAGCTTTTCTACCTTAGAGCACCGTATTCGGGAAAGGAGCTCCTGCTGCTTCATTATCCTTTATACCAGTTTATTAAAAATTGTTTAACAGGGCAGTACACATGCAGAAATTATTCATGATAGCTAGGAATACTTAATTTTGGCTTTTTTAGTATCTCACTTCATGCCTAGAAGAACAGTTCTCAGAGTGGTCCAGGGATCCTGGGAGTCCCCAAGACCCTTTCAGGAGAGTCCAAAACCTAAACTACTTTCATAAACAGCACTAAGATGTTATTTGTCTCTTTCACTTTGATCCTCTCATGAGTAGAGAGTTTTCCAGACATTGTATTACATGTAATGTCATGATAAATCTAAATGCAAAGCAGATAGGAGAATCCAGCTGCCTTCTATTAAGCCACTTTTTAAAAACTGTAGAAGTATAAAACATGCCACTCTTCTCAATACATTTTTTATTTTGAAAAATACAGTCAATTTTAATAATATGCAACAACATGGATGAACCTTGAGGACATTATGCTAAGTGAAATAAACCCGTCACAGAAAGACAAATACTGCATGACTTCATTTATATGAGGTATCTAAAATATTTAAATTCATAGAATCAAAGAGTGGCTTCCAAGGGCTGGATGAAGGGGGAAATGGGGAGTTATTAATCAATGAGCATAAAGGTTTAGCTAAGCAAGATAGGTTCTAGAGATCAGTGTACCTGTAACTGACATTACTATAGTTCACTAAAAAATCTAAGAGGGTAGGGGCGTCTGGGTGGCTTAGTTGGTTAAGGGTCCAAGCCTTGGTTTCAGCTCAGGTCATGATTTCATGGTTTTGTGGGTTCAAGCCCTGAGTTGGACTTTGTGCTAGCAGCATGGAGCCTACTTGGGATTCTCTGTCTCTCTCTCTCTCTCTCTGCCCCTCCCCTGCTTGCACTGTCTCTGTTTCTTTCAAAATAAATAAATAAACTTAAAAAAATTTTTTTTAGATCTAAGAGGGTAGATTTCACGTTAATTGTTCTTACCACAGTGAAATAAAATTAAAAACTAGCTGTCCTGTCAGGGTGCCCCCTAAGAGGAGTGCCCTAGGACTCCCCCGCAACACCCCAGTTTCCATCCACTTCAGCTTCAGCTAATCTGCCAAGGTGACCTCTATGCATAAAGCCCTGTGAACCCCCTGGCTTGCACTCCTTCAGCTTTCCCTGTCCTGCCAGAGTGCCCTCAGTGTTTAGAACCCTGGGCTCCCCCTGACCTGCACCCACATCAGCTTTAGCTGCCCTGCCAAGGTACTCTCAGTTCATAGGACCATACCACCCCCACCCCCGTGCCGATCTACACCCACTTCAGCTGTAGCTATGCTGCCAGGGTACCCACTGTATGGAGAGTCTTGAGACCCCCCAGCCCCATACCAGCCAGCTCCAGCCAGCCAGCAAAAGTCACCAAGCACACATAGTCTCTTCTTTTTTTAAGTTTATTTATTTATTTTGAGAGAGTGTGTGTGCATGCATGAGTTGGGAAGGAGCAGAGAGGAATAGAGAGAATCCCAAGCAGGAACTGTGTTGTCAGCACAGAACCTGGTGTGGGGTTTGAACTCATGAACTGCAACATCATGAACAGAGCTGAAATCAAGAGTCGGATGCTTAACTGACTGAGCCCCCAAGGCGCCTTGCACACATAGTCTATATAGGGGACAACCATATACATGACCATTTCTCCAAGTTTAGGAGTAATTGTTCCACCTAAACCATAGAAATAAATAGAAAGTAAAGCAAAATGGGGACACAAAGGAATATGCTCCAAAACAAAGGCCAAGACAAAACCTCAGAAAAAGAACCAAATGAAACACAGATAAGCAATATACCTGATTAAAAAAAATTTAAGTAATGATCATAAAGATACTCACTAGACTGGGAAAAAGAATGGAAGAACTCAGTGAGACCTTCAATACAGAAACAGAAAATATGGAAAAGAACCAATCAGAGCTGAAAAATACCATAACTGAAATAAAAAACACACTAGAGGGAATCAACCAGTAGATTAGCAAATGCAGAAGAACATATCAGTGTTCGGGAAAACAGGGCAATGGAAAGCACCCAAGCTGAAAGCAAAAAAGAAAAAAAATTTAAAAATGAGGATGGGTTAAGGGATCTCTTGGACAACATCAAGCAAACAAACATTCCATTATATGGGTCCCAGAAGAAGGGAGAGTGAAAAGGGCAGAAAGCATATTTGAAGAAATAATAGCTAAAACCTTCCCTAACCTAGGAAAGGAAATAGACGTTCAGATTCAAGAAGCATAGAGAGTTCCAAATAAGATGAACTCAATGAGGTCCACATCATGACATATAAAAACTAAAATGTCAAAGGTTAAAGATCAAGAGAGATTTTAAAAGCAGAGAGAAGCAAAAGTTTCATCAAGGGATACCCTAAAAGCCTATCAGCTGATTTTTCAGCAGACACTGCAGGCCAGCAGGGAGTGGCATGATATATTCAAAGTGCTGAAAGGAAAACACCTACAACCAAGAATATTCTACCTGGCAAGGTTATACTTCAGAACTGAAGGAGAGATAAAGAGTTTCCCAGACAAAAAAAAAGTTAAAGAAGTTCATCACCACTAAACCAGCTTTATAAGAACTGTTAAAGGGACTGCTTTAAGTGGGAAAGAAATGGCCATAATTAGACATAAGAAAATCATGAATAAAAAATGTAAAATATGACAGCGTACACATAAAATGTGGAGGAGGGAGTTAAAAGAAGTTTTTTTTTTTTTTTTTAGAATGTGTTTAAACTTAAATAAGCAGCAACTTAATATAGACCACTATATACTTAGGATGTTATACGCGAGCCTCATGGTAGCCACAAACCCAAAACTTAGAATAGATACAAAAAAAAAAAAAAAGAGAGAAAGAAAGCCAAACATTATACTACAGAAATTCACCAATCACAAAGAAAGAGAGCAAGAGAAGAAGAAAGGAATATAGAAGAACTACAGAAACAACCAGAAAACAATTATCAAAATGGCAATAAGTATACCTATCATAATTACTTTAAATGTAAATGGGCTAACTGCTCTAATCAAAAGACAAAGGGTGTAGACCATCTATATGCTGTCTACAAGAGACTCACCTCAGACCTAAAGACACATACTGACTGAAAATGAAGGGATGGAAAAACATTTACCATGCAATAGGAAACTAACAAAAAGCCAGGGTAGCAATACTTATATCAGACAAAATAAAAAACAAAGACTGTAACAAGGGACAAAAAAGGGCATTACATAATGATAAAGGAATCAATTCAACAAGAGGATATAACACAATTGTAAATATCTATGCACCCAGCACTGGAGCACCTAAATACATCAAGCAAATATTAATGACGTACAGAGAGAAACTGATGGCAACACAAGAATAGGAGGGGGCTTTAACACCCCACATCAAGGAGGAAAATCAATAGGTAAACAGTGTCTTTGAATGACACATTAGATCAGATGGATATAACAGATATATATACAGGACATTTCACCCCAAAACAATAACACATACTCTTTTCAAGTGCAAATAGAACATTCACCAGAATAGATTACATGTTAGGCCACAAAACAAGTCTCAAAACATTTTAAAAAAGTGAAATCACACCATGTATCTTTTCTGACCACAACAGTATTAAACTAGAAATCAATCATGAGAAAACTGCAACAAACATAAGCACATGGAGGCTAAATAACCAATGAGTCAATGAAGAAATAAAAAGAAAATATATATGGAAGCAAATGAAAGTAAAAACACATGGTCCGAAATCTTTGGGACACAGCAAAAGCAGCTCTAATAGGGAAATATGTAGTGACAGAAGCTTACCTCAAAAACAAGAAAAAGCTCAAATAAGCAATCTAAACTTCCATCTTAAAAACAAACAAAACCAAAGGTGAGTGGAAGGAAGGAAATAATAATGATCAGAGCAGAAATATAAGACACAGAGACTAAAAACACAATAAAAAAAATCAATGAAACCAAGAGTTAGTTCTTTGAAAAGATAACAAAATTGAGAAACCCTAAACCAGACTCATCAAGAACAAAAGAGAAAAGACTCAAATAAAATCAGAAATGGAGGGGGAGAAGTAACAACTGACACCACAGAAATACAAAGGATTATAAGAGACTCCTACAAAAAAATAGTAATAACAAAACAAAACCGTAAAAACACTAATAAACAAGCAAACAGATAAAATTAAGAACTCAGGAATGAAGAAGCTATGGTCAAAAAAAGTTTTGATAGGCTCACTGAAGCCCTTAATTCAGGTTAAAATTCCAAGACAATCTCCCTATTTTAAAGAATAAAGGTCTCTGGGAATTATGGTTTTAGAACAAATGTAATTAATATCAAATTATAAACTTTAACAATGTAAAAACAAAATATAACTAAAATTCGAAGTAAGAGAAGTCACCCTGGAAAAGCCTTACTGTTCTGACTTATCAGGAAGAGCACGAATTCAATAAATATTATCTAAAGTGACACACATAGCGGTACCTGGGTGGCTCAGTCGGTTAAGCATCTGACTTTAGCTCAGGTCATGATCTCGCAGTCTGTGAGTTTGAGTCCTGTGTCGGGCTCTGTGTTGACAGCTCAGAGCCTGGAGCCTGCTTTGGATTCTGTGTCTCCCTGTCTCTCTCCCCCTCCCCTGCTCGCCCTCTGTCTCTCTCAAAAATAAATGAAAACAAACAAAAAAAATTATTTAAATTAAAAAATAAAGTGACATACATAGCTAATAAATACCATAATGACTCTAGCTTTCACACATTTTTATGATCATTATTTTTATCCTTAAAGAATTATTTTAGTAACTAATACATTTGTGATAAAGAAACATCTGAAGTTCAGCAATTACTCGATTTCAGTTTTTGATTTGTTAATTTCAAGTAAAATTACATTTAATACCTAGGAAAAAAATACGACATTGCTTTTCTATTGCTGTTTTAACAAATTATGACAAATGTAGTGGCTAACACAACACGTTTATCATCTTATGGTTCTAGAGGTTAGTCCAAAATGGGTTGAACTGGGCTCAAATCAAGGTATCAGCTGGGCTGCATTTCCTCTGGAGGCTCTACAAACCTTCCTTTTCCACATTCTAGAGGCTGCCTGCCATCCTTGGCTTATTGTCCCCACCCCTGTTTTCTCCATTTTCAAATTCATCAATGTCAGGACAAGTCCTAATACTGCTGTCTCTCTGTTTTTCTCTCTTCTGCCCTCTCTGTTCCACTTTCAAGTAACTTTGTAATTATATTGAGTCCACCCAGATAACTCAGGATAATCTCCCTATTTAAAAATTTTTTAAATGTTTATTTATTTTTGAGAAAGAGAGAGAGAGACAAAGTGCAAGCGGGGTAGGGGCAGAGAGAGAGGGAGACACAGAATCTGAAGTAGGATCCAGGCTCTGAGCTGTCAGCACAGAGCCTGTCATGGGGCTCAAACCCACGAACTGCAAGATCATGACCTGAGCCAAACTCAGACACTCAACCGACTGAGCCACTCCTGCTCCAATAATCTCCCTATTTTAATGCCATCAGATTAGCAACTTTAATTTCCCTTTGCCATATAAAGTAGCATATACAAAATTCCAGGTATTAAGAGATGGATATCTTTGGGAAGATATCCTATCACAATTATTCTTAATATTGGTAAAAATATAACTTTAAAAAAGAGTTAGGGATAGTTTTTTTAAGAAATGGTACTGGAAAAAATCCTGAAAATTCCTATTCTTTGAATAGGAATTCTTTGAATGTTCTTTGAATTATACCCATTTTATTTCAAAATTATGGATCACTTTAATGTAGACATATCTATTTCTCCAGATTCTACATTTCCTAATGGCATTAACACATGCTTTCCAAAGTGGCTGGCAGAATACCTTGAATTTAGCAGATCCTCAGAAAATATTGTTGACTTATACTTTGATATAGGAAGTTTAGTACAATCACAGGCAGTATGTCGTTAAGAGCAGGAGAGACATAAAGTGCTATGAGAGTTGAGGTGTGAGAAAAAGCACACTAGTCTGGACTGGATGTCAACAAACATTAGGAATATAGTAGTAAAACAATTTCCATAACTATTAAACATTCAGCTTAATAGTTCTGAGTGCTTTAAATGTGTTATTTTATTTATTCCTGGTAACTATGCTATGGCATTGATATATTTCCCATCGTACAAAGAAACTGAGGCACAAGGTTTAAGTAATTTGACCCAGTTATATAGTGACTGACAAATCCAGAACTCCAACTAGACAGCCTGACATTACAACTTGAACTCCTGATTACTAATTGAAAATTGTGGAAGGGTTCATGTTTTTATGAGTAAAGGAAGTATATTAGTTCCCTGGGGTTGATGTAATGAAGGACCACAAAGTTGGTGGCTGGAAACAATAGAAATTTATTTCCTCCCAATGCTGGCCATCAGAAGTCTGAAATCAGGGGCACCTGGGTGGTTTCATTGGTTAAGCATCCGACTTTGGCTCAGGTCATGATCTCACAGTTCTTGAGTTTGAGCCCCATGTCTTTTGTGCTGACAGCTCAGAGCCTGAAGTCTGCTTCAGATCCTGTGTCTCCCTCTCTCTCTGCCCCTCCCCATGCTCACTGTGTCCCCCTCTCTCTCTAAAAAAAATAAACAAACAATTAAAAAAATTTAAAGAAGCCTGAAATCAAGGTATCAGCAAGGTTGGTTCCTTCTGTTGCCTGCCTTTTTCCTACCCTCTGGTAGACATTGGCCATCCTTAGCTTGTAGATGCATCATTGCAATCTCTGCCTCTGTCCTCACATAGTCTTCTCAGTGGATCTGTCTTGTTTTCTCTTTTCTCTTCAAAGGACTTGTCATTGGATTTAGAGCCCATTATAATCCAGGGCATTTCATGTGATGATCCTTACCTTAATTACACCTGCAAAGACCTTTATTCCAAATAAGATCACATTCTGAGGTTCCAAGTGAACATGTTTGGGGGGGGGGCACAATTCAACCCACTTTAAGTAAGTAAAGGCTTCTGAGCATAGGCTCATAAGGGTAGAACCAAGTCTGTTCTGTTACTACTATATTCTGTATTCTCTTTTCCCAGCAGAGCAGGCACCCAATAAATGTTTGTGGAAGTCTGAATGTTGATAAAAATGGTGTTCAGGGAATGCTTTGCTGAAGGATGTGAATGGCAAATGCCTAGAAGCTGGAAGATCAATTAGGATACAAAAGAACAGGATATAATGGTGCCTGAAAGGTACAAGGATAATGGCGGTGGGAAATTCCTAAAAGGAAGAATTCCAGAAATTCTAAAAAGAAGCCCAGAAAAAAGAAGAGATTATTTTTTGGTAGTTTTGAAGAGACTGCTACAGAACCAGGCAATGTAACAGCTTTTAAAACTCATAGAGGCAACTGCCACTTGAGAAAATAAAGTCTATTAGAATAAATCTTTCAGAGGAAAAAGAAATACCACTGGCTATTTTTTTTTTTTTTGATCACTGTAAGGAACATAAAATTTCAGTCACAAAGGAACCAAAATAAATGGACACTGTTGCGGCCACATAAGCATCTTAAGAGATGGTGGCTCACACAGCATGCTTCTACATGTCAGGCTATGTAAATAAAAAGACCATGACCCCAAAACACATAAGAGGCAACCCACAGCAGCTGACATCCCAGGCCAGCTCTTCCCAGTCCAATTATCAGGAGTCGGTCTGCTTGTGTAACCCTCACTAACTCAGGTTTTGGTAACTTGCTCCACAGATGTCACTAATGACTTACCTATTTCACCTGACCCTTCACCTCTAATTAAATTCTATCCCCTCTGTAGTCTTGTGTAACCTGCTGGTTTGAACACTTCTGATTCATTAATATGATCAACTGGTGTCCAATGAATGCAATTCATGTCCTTCACTTGTTGGGAGGGCATTGTTATTAGAAAAAGTCTGAAAGACCTCTGGGGCTTCCCTGTGCCACACACGTAGTCTGAGGTAGTATAATGGCCTCTCAGTGCTGACCCTGGACATGATCCAAAGGTAGGACTATGACCAACACCTGTAATAATTTTTTCTATTTTGCGGAAAGCTGTCACAGCGTAGAGGAGAAACCTCTGGGTTGAAAAAGTTACGGATTTGGGGCCGGGTCCCAGTTCAACAATACCTCTTCCATCTGTACCTCCTTGTCCTCACCTATAAAAAAGAGTTATTGATGTATGTTGTCAAGTGTTTGAGAATTTTAGCAAATCAATCCTCCCTCCCAAGTAAGAAATAGAAAATGAAGAACATAGAATTATCTGTGAGTTTGAGTTTGAGAGAGTAAGATCAACATTTAATAAACTATAGTGATTGGGGTGCCTGGGAGGCTCAGTTGGTTAAGTGTCCCACTTTGGCTCAGGTCATGATCTCATGGTTCACGAGTTCGAGGCCAGCGTTGGGCTCTGCACTGACAGCTCAGAGCCTGGAGGCTGCTTCAGATTCTAGGTCTCCCTCTCTCTCTGCCCCTGCCCCATTCATGCTCTGTCTCTCTCTCTTTCTCTCTGTCTCTCTGTCTCAAAAAAAAATGAATAAACCTTAAAAAAATAAAAACAACTGTAGTGATTATTGAAACAGACTTCCCACCAGAATAACCTGTAGAACTTAAAAAAAAATTAGGCGCAGAGAGTTTTTCCTAGAGCAGTGTTTGTTGCCCAGTAGGACTTTTGGCAATGAAGAATTAATCGTTCCAAAGTGTGCAATGCAATACAGTAACCACTAACCATATGTGACTCTTAAGCATTCCTCCCTCCCCATTTTATTGCAGTATAATTGACATATAACATCATATTAGTTTAAGTACTTGAAGTGTGACTAATGTAACTTAGGGAAAGATTTTTAAATTTTATTTAAGTTTTATTAATTAAAATTTGAATTGATAACCACATGTGGCTTAGTGGCTATCAAATTGGACAGCATAATTCTAGACAAACTGTTCTTAGTATGTGCTCCTCACACCAGCAGCAGCAGCACCACCGAGAAACTTGCTAGAAATGCAAAGTCTTGGGCTTCATCCCAGGCCTACTGAATCAGAAGCTTTGGAGGTGGGGCTCTCTGCCAGTGGTGTGCTGGGAAATGTTTAACAACTGGCTCTTGAGGAAAGCTCTGATTAGCAATGCCAATTTCTGTGGTGTAAGTACTCAGTCACCATAGCTGACTTCAAGCTACCCACAGGCTATCACTGAACTTGAGATTGGAAGGAGACGTATACAGTGGGGTCTGCAAGTCAATGCTAGCAGCTCCAGCATGCCCCTGAACCCAGCCCGCTGTGTTTTAACAAACTCTCCACATGATTCTAATATATAGTATAGTTTAAGAACCACTGCAGTAGACCTTCTAAATCAATGTTTAAGAAGACAGAGACTATTTTGTATTTTTTAAATTCCCATAAAGGGTTCTGATAAGTAGCCCAATTCGAAAACTTGGACTCAGAATACCTACAAGCAGTCACCTTGAGGACGCAGTGGTCTCCCCTATGTTTGAGGTATGCTGACTCAGACCAGTAAGACCTGCTCGCCCCTGAGCATGGATAAGCCTGAGCCTCGGAGCCCCAGAGTGGAGGGTCACATCCAGCCCACCTGCCCTTCGAGTTGCCATTCCAAAGCTTCTCCCCTCTTGGCAGGATGAATGACGTCACAGGCTTAACCAACTCTAGGGGCAGACCCAAAACATACGCAACACTGGCCTTCTAACCACAACTCCCACTTTTCTCCCCCACTTAAAAAAAAGTATTGAAGGGGCGCCTGGGTGGCTCAGTCGGTTGAGCGTCCGGCTTCGGCTCAGGTCATGATCTCATGGTTCGTGGGTTCGAGCCCTGCGTCGGGCTCTGTGCTGACAGCTCAGAGCCTGGAGACTGTCTTCAGATTCTGTGTCTCCCTCTCTCTCTGACCCTCCCCTGCTCGCGCTGTCTCTCTCTGTCTCTCAAAAATAAATAAAAAACATAAAAAAAAGTATTGAAAATTACATTATTAGGATAACCTATAATTTGCTCCAAATAATTTTTAAGAAAATCTCATATAGATATCTGAAGACACCTTAGAGTTGTTTATAACATACGGTAGACAAAAAATACTGTCTTCAACAAGGCACTAGGCCCTTCTTTAAGGTACATATAGCTTGTCTACCAGAAGTGTGGTAAGACTGAATGATTTAACTATGCACATAAAATCATATCTGGAATATTCTGATTCCATATGCAGCCCTAAGGGAGGCAAAATAATACATCTGAAATGAGTACAGACTTTTCCCTCTCTTAGAAATCTGTGCAGCCTGCTGAAATTTCTTTATATTCTTTATTTTCTAACTAAAAGGGAAACTAATAGAATTTTCAGAGAACTTGTCTAAAACCAGGAGGTCATTTATACATATGGCTGCCATGTAGAGCATAGAGCACATCCTTCTGTCTCAGAAAACCTTCCTGATTTCATTACAAACCCAGGGCAGAGAGTTCCACTAAAATAACTGCATGTATTTCGTGAACATTTCCATTGCAAAAGTCATAGTTATCCCTACCAAGCTCTGTATTTTAATCTGAATTTGGCCTAAATCCCACATGAGACTACAGTGGAAAACTAATATATATTCTTGCCCTTATTATGCTCCTTAGTACAAAATATATTTACATTTATAATGTATTTAGGGAAAATACCTTGAAATTTTAGCTGCCAATTTATGGGCTCAGGATGGCTGGCAAAGGAGGATCTTTTTAAGAAAGAACTTGTCCCAGGTCCTACTTGTGGGTATCACAGTGGCATTCCTGGCTCACCAATGGGAGGACACACACATCTCTGAAAATTTGGCTTGAGTTCTGCAGGCTGTCAATGGTCTTGACAAAGAAGATATATACATATATATACATATGTGTATATATATGTGTATATATATGTAGATATGTATATATCTATACATATAGATATATATTTGATGCTAAGCTAATCAATCCAGATGGACATAATTCAGACCATAATTTGACAGGTGGAACTAACCAGACTGATTTTTATATTTCTTATAAATACAAAAACTAGAGCAAATAAAAGTATTCCAAATCATACTTAATTCATATGGTGAAGGTGTTTTTAAGCTACAATCAGAAGGTCTCCTGGGTAGTTAAAAATCGAAATATTATTCATCACCTATTTAGAGGTTTTATGTGGAGCTTGAGAAAATATTGCAACTTGCTCTGACATTGTATTTTTTTAGTAAGATGCTGTTGTGCACTTTCTGTGTCAGGCACTGTGCAAAGTTCTTTGTTTACTATCTAATTTATTCTTCCCTTAATCCTAGAAAATTAAGTATTATTCCAATTATGCAGATGATAAAACTGAGGCTTGGCAATAACCTTTCCCCCCCCTCCAAGTTCACACAGCTGGTAAATGGCTAGAAGTTGGAAAAAGACAAAGTCTAGCTCCAAATTTCTTTCAAGCACACCAGTGACTTCCAGTCTAGTGGATTTTTGTGACGTGTCTATGGATATTCCAGAAGCTTTAGTTATTTTTCTTTTGCATATAGAGGAGGTAAGATTACTCCAAATTAGAGAAAAGTGCTGCATTATAGATTGCTGATTGAACTACTATTTTATTCACCTCAAGCATATGGAATGACTCAACGTAACCACGTGGCATCTATGGACGGGTGTCTGTTAGCTGTCCTTCCCAGAACGTGCCGATTAGCTGAAAAGCCTGCGGTGAGCTGGCAGCCCCCAGCTGCAGCAACTGAGGCTACACTGAGTAGGAGAGGATGGTAGGGGCACAGCATTTCTGCCCAATGCAGGATTCCTCTATGGGCAATCTTTGATCCAGAACTCTCCATTGGAGCTATAGTGAGGTCTGAGGCCCTTCCTGCCCACTGGTCCTTTCTTCCTGCTCACATCTCACAGATATCAGACCCACAGCACAGTCTGGAGGCTCTCTTTGCCTGCCCCTGATCCCAACTCCATTGTTCTTTCAACATGAAGTACCCTCAATTCATATCCTGCATTTCTCTTAGTGTCTGCTTCCCAGACGACCCAACCGATAAATCCACTGAAGAGGTACGTTCACATACAGGCTCTAGCAAGCCTGTTATAAGAGTAACCCACCAACCAGCATTTGCTCGTGCCATCATCTATAAAGTGCCGTCACAGACTCCATGCGGATACTAAGCTAATGCAAACAGAAGAGACACGCGAGAACCTGTAACACAGACTCCACTTCATAAAATCCCTTTGTTCCCATTAAATGTGTACACTTACCCAAATCATGAAGGAGTCTGAGAGGATTATTTTGTGGTGATGTGACCACTTCTATTAAACTAAATACTATGGGTCTTGCGGAAGAAGAAACCCTATTGTTGCACTGTGGTGACTTATATTAGAGATTATTTCAGTGGAGGGGTATTTATAAAGAAAAAGGCATTGGCGAAGGGACTCAAAAAGCATGCATGGAAGATTTCTCTTCCCATGTCTCCGACACTCTTCCTTTATTTTTCATCTCTCCAGTATCCATCTGGTATAATTAGATTATCACCTCCCTTAAGAAGGAAGAGTAAAAATTTTAGGTGAACACCAATATACACAAATTGCCCTCTTTTGGCAATTTGTTATTCTATTGTTTCCCCCAAATGAATCAGTCTCTGCAAGAAATGTATGCTGCTTATGACAAAAAGCATTAGTGTCCTTACAGAACTTTTCTCCTAGATTTAACAATTTATTCAACAAATATTTACCAAGCACTAAGTCAGAGCCAGTCACTGTCAGCAGGTTGGTATAAAATGATGAACAAGACAGACATATCCCATCCTCTTGTGGAGCGTAGAGTCGAGCTCAGGCTCTTCAAACTTGAATGTGCATACACATCACTGGGATTTTGCATCTTCTGATCCAGGAAGTCTGGGGTGGGGGTCTGGGATTCTGCATTTCTGACAAGTTCTCAGGATGCTAGTGATGTCAGTCCTCAGACCATGCTTTGAGTAACAAAGGATTGGCCTGTGGGCCCTCAGCTGCTGTGCTGTGACCTGCTTCTATACTGGGTGCCATCAAATTGGAACCAATGAATATTGCCAATATAATGGGAAACAAAGACTTTTACCATGATGCCTATTTAGTGGAATTTTGAGCTGAGAGATCAGCATTTGTAGGAGTATGATTTACTGAGAGTAAAAAGTTAAGAGGTAAGGTATGGAATGACATCGAGATGGCATTCTGGGAATAGGTGAGAGCATGGCCTCTGACTGAACACGCTTGCCCCAGAGCACTGACCCACTCTCCTCATCAATGACACAGAGTTGATGGGGCTAAGGGGAAAATTGGCTTTAGTTTTATCAAAATTAAAACTTTTTCTTAACCAGTAGTCACTTTGTAGCCCTCTCTAGTATACCACTAAAATTTCTCATCCAGAACACTAATGAACACACAAAGGTTAGTCTTCCTCAAAATGTGTAATCTCACAAATAAAAGGTGGCCAAATATACAGCTACAGACCATATATTCAGAAGCAACCGCTTACAACAACTGTCAAATTTATCTCTTAAAATGGGGTTGTAAGGAGATGGAAGGCAGAGGGAAGGAAGTGAGTTCACTTAGTTCTAAGCTGTGTGAAGCCAGGAATGCAGGCCGTGTGGAGTTAAGCTGTGGAGGGAGGTTGGGTTTGTTCTTTTTTCCTACATTCAAAAAAGAAAATGAATCTGAGATATAAAAAGGGTCAAGTCACTTTGCTTTCTCTACAACCCCAAATGCCCAGGCAAAAAATGCAGTGAAAGCCTGCAGGCATCTTAAACTCATCTACAAACATGTACTTAGCTGGCTAACCTTTAACAGTGAGAGCTCTCATTAATAATTTAAAGGAGCCATGGCCAGAAAAAGAAACTGGGACAGGTCATGGGGTTAGCAGGAAATACATGGTTAGCTGTGAAGCTCGGAACGTAGAGTTACACTACACACTCCTAAAAATGTATCCTTACGTGTGGATGCCAATGCACAGAATAATAATGTGAGTTTCTAAAGAACCCTTCCCACAATCTCAGAGACAAGTCTAACTGCAAATGCTGCAAATGCTGAGACTGTCACAAACATCACTTTCTGCAGCAGATGTGGGAAAATGGACTTTCTTAGAATAAGTCAAATTCATTATACTGCTTGCACACAGACGTGCTACTATGATACATGACAATCGCTCTGAAACTTTCTGTCGGTTTCCTATTTTCTTTTTCTTTTCTTTCTTTTCTTTTTTTTTTTTTTTTTTTGGAAGTGAGAGAAGAAGAGAAGTCGGTGGAAAATGCTGTTAGTCAGGAATGACAAAAGGTATTAGATACCGCTGCCACGGTTCCTTGCCAGAATGGTTTTTTGTTTGTTTGGGAGATGTGCTATTTCACTTCAAAAACCCACAGATTGACAATGGAACACAGGAGGTGGCTGATACTGCCATGGCCCTCACTGCCACGAAACAGCCCCTCTACAAAGATCACATTAGACAGATTTAAATCCCCATCACAGATACCTACATTAAAGTCTGGTCTAAACTTATGTTGAGGTAAAAAATTCCAATGAATCAAAGCAAAGATGGCTAGTTTACTGGAAGCAAACCCTGTCCGAAACAGCTGTCTTAGTTTTCTGTGACAGCATAACTACCTTTGGGCATCATAATGATGTTCTCTTGGTGGCGGGTGCAGGAGCCCTGGGCACAGCTGTGAGCCTTGCATGCATGGGAAATAATCGCATCACCCCCCAAAAACACCCATACTGTGTTATGTCCAAAATGCTGTCTGAAGCATATGTTGTGTGAGGGGTTAGTCTATTATATTTTTTAGTCTACCCGACCTTAAAGCCATGATTGATGCTTCTTTCATTTTCTGCTTAATTGATTCATTCCAAACACAAACCACCAACAGACCCAGCAAGGCCATTTAAGGATGCTCTCTGGCCTACCTGCAACACCTATAGTTGAATGACTACTGTATAATTTGTATTTGGCTAAAGAATGGACCATGGAATCACACACAGCTGTCCCAGGTAAGAAACTTATTTCGAGATGTCCTGGGGTACTGATTTTCTATATGAGTAACTGATGTTCTTGGGGACTGATTTTCCTCTTGTTTCTGTCGTGCTTTTCAGGACACAAGAGTGAAGTGGCCAGCTGAGCAGGTGTTATTCTGCATCCAGTTCAAGTTTTCAAATTGGATACAATCTTTTAAAGTTCAGTTAAGAGGTACCTACCCAGCCTACGATATGAAAGAAACACTCTAAACTATTAAATATGCCTAAGGGTAGAGGATTGGCACATCTTTACTCAATATTATATTCATTTTAATTATCCTCTTGAGCTGAGGAAATTAGAGTGTCCACAGGAGCATGTATTCCAAAGCGTCAATATGAGAGTCAGGTGGAAACACTACCATACAATGCAAAAGTAACACAGCGGAATATGTGAAAAATAGGAAATAAAACCACCATCAGTTTATATTGATAAATCAAGGCTTTAGGACATGTAAAGCTCTGGAAGTGATGGGACATCTAGGAACGCAGAAATGATCCCCTGGCACTTAGTCTATTTTGAAGGCTGATGAGCCAGGCGGCTCCACCAGCTTCTCTGTCCCAGGCTGGGTTTTGGAGCCTGGGCTGTTACTTTTTGTTCTAGTATGTTTGGGCTGCTTCCAGAGGACACTAGGTCCTATTAGACTTGCTGGTATGGGTTCCCTGCCACAGTAGTGTGGTCCCTCCAGCTATAAAGGCTGAAGAGAGGAGGTAAGGGATCCCCGCCCCTCATCTTTAAGCCCATTTTCCTCCTGAGAGAAGACCCCAAAACTCTGTTAATACTCCTTGTGGAAGGTAATATTGCTTAGCTGACATTAGAAGAAAACCCCATGATCACTCTCCAGACTAAGGACTTTGTGTCCCAAGTATTACTAGAGATCTTCCCACTTGCCTTCTCTCTCCAGGACCTCACCCGAGTCTCTCTGAGCCATTAATTAGCTAAAGCACAGACTGATGGGCATTAATCATAGCGGGTTTTTCCTTTCTTTTTTTTCTGGGTATCTTATCAATGTTCTTTTTATATATCAACTTTGTTGAGGTATAATTGATAGACAATAAAATGCATTCATTTAAAGCATGGACAGAGTTCAGTGAGTTTTGACGAATATATACACATCAGAGTAAACTACCACCACAATCAAAATACTGAATTTTTCCATCACCACAAAAGGTTCTCTTGTGCCCTTTGAGTCAACTCCCAATGCCCAGACAACCTACTGACCTCATTTCTGTCACTATAGATAAGTGCTGTGGATCTCGAACTTCACAGAAATGGACTCATTCAGTATGAACTCTTTCGTTTGTGGCCTCTTTCACTCAGCACAGTATTTCTGCTATTCATCCATATTGTTGTGTGTATTGATAGCTTGTTCCTTTTCATTGCCAAGTAGTATTACATTGCATGGATAAACTGCAAGTTTGTTTACCCATTCACCTATTGATTGGCCCTTGACTTATTTCTAACTTTTGGTACTACAAATAAAATTGCTAGGAACATTTGTGTACAGATCTTCTTGTAGACATGCTTTCATTTCTCTTAGGTAACTATCTAGAAGTAGAATTGCAGAGCTGATAAATGTTTTCACTTATAAAATTAAAACAATAAAAATATATCATTCCTAAAAGAGTTCAAATCACTTTATTTCCACTTGGACATTAAAAGGGAAGAGATGACACCAAGTCACAGAGCAGCCCACAACTGCAAAGGACATGTGGACTTCGTGTAAGTAAGCAAAGCACAATCCCCTTGAGGTGGGAGCTTTCTCTAAGCACAGGGAAGGGGCCTTGGACTTGCTCAGGGAGTAGCTGAAAGGATAATGAAGTGACAATTGGTCAGGCTATGGGCGGGCAGCTGAGGCCCACACCAACAGCTGAACAGTTGAGTTTAGAGCCATGCTCTGCCTGGACCTGGACCATGCTCATGAGCCCCAAGCTATTCCAGCTTTGCAAGAAACCCTACTCTGAAACTCAACTCTGAAACTCAACTGTGAATTGCAGAAAACAAGGCTAAAGTACAATGAAATTCCTGGCAAAAATTAATGTGCAAGAAATCATCGGTATTACATACAAGGAGTTAAATAGGGATAATTTCTTTAACGTTCCAGTTGTGCCTTCTCATTTGATTATAATGGTTATCCATGACTTTGGCTAGATTAAATCAGCTGTAGTCAACTAAATGCGTATCAAATGTAAATAATGTCTTACTCTTTTCTTTCTCTGCAACTAACTCCTCACATCCCCGAGGGAATTTTCCAATTCAACATCAAAGACTGATTAAACATTTGGTGTAGAAGCTTAAAAAAAGACTGTGTAATTTTATTTTACATATAAATGCTAGATAAAAAATAAACAAAAACTTCCTCTGGGTGCTGAAAGTTTGGAGTCATATTTTCTAAAAGGCAAAGAGAATGAGGGGACGCCTGGGTGGCTCAGTTGGTTAAGCATCTGACTCTTGATTTCAGCTCATCATGATCTCACAGTTCTTGAGTTCAAGCCCCCTGTTGGGCTCTGTGCTGACAGCATGGAGTCTGCTTAGAATTCTCTCTCTCCCTCTCTCTCTACCCATTCCCTGGTACGCTCTCTCACTCTCTCTCTCAAAATAAATCAACTTGAAAAAATAAAAAAGGCAAAGAAAATGGACAAAATAACCACTTCAGAATTCATAAACAAATTAAAGTCTCATGCCTCAAAATTTCATGATTAAGACATGTGGTCATTATTAGCTTCTAGTTGCCCAGAACTCTAATTAGTCATCAAACGAAAGAACATTTTCATAGTTCTAAATCTCCTTTTTCAATTTAGAAAATATGAATTTATAAGGAGGAAAAAGGGGGAATGTTTAAACTATTCTACAAGGCATTTGGCCCAACTAAAACTACAATGTGTTTTTTGGATCTGACAGCTTATTATGGGAGACCTACGTAGCATAAACAAGGTGGTCAAAGGAGTAGATTTGACCATTTCCAGTGTGGCTGGTAAATCAATACCTGGTCTACCATATTGAAACCTTCCTGACAAAAGAGAAAGGAGGACATCAGCCTGAGTTTCCCAGTAGCAGATGCAACCTGTGGTCAGGACTAGCCTAGGTGTAATTTGACTACTACAATTCGCAAAAATTAGCAAAGAGATACACAAAAACTCTGCCTTTTGAAAGTCCAATTCATTTGACATCTGTCTGCTTCTTGCAAACCTATTGCTCCCACCCACCATCTCCAAATACATACACTTTGGGGGGAATGGAAAGGGTGCTGCTCTAGATGGTAGGCACTTCTGAGTTCTTGAGCAAATTACTTAATGTCTTTGGTTTCTCCTCCATGAAATGAGTAGTAAGTACTTTTCCTACTTGAGACACAGAGGCTGGGCCCAGACTTCTTGATCCTAGAGCACCCACTCAATATACTGTCCTGGGGATTCCTCTTGATACATAGTGATGGCTCTACCTTATGTAGCAAAGCACAAGCCATCCATATCAGGTGCTACCCGATGGCCTCTCAGTTTTACATTTTTGGAAAGAAAGGCCCATAGGATATTTCTATGCCTCAAAGTTTTATTTTTGGAAAATAACAATATATTAAAGAAATACCTGAAAAGGATTTAAGATGCAAATCCACCTGATATACATATTTGTTTGTCAATAACACCTGTTACCAGATGGCTTCCACAGCACCATTTTAAAAGTTGGCAAATGCCAATGTAAAGAGCTTTAGGTGCTAGTTTCCTTACAGATGAAGGAAATGGCACAAGCTCTAATGGCTCTGGCAGGAAGACATCAGATGTGAATTTGGGCTGTGATGACCAGCCAATCCAAATTTCACTACCCTCACCCTCAGTTTGGAAAGAGAACTCAACTACTTCCAGAGAGCTGTTACACCACTGTGCAGCCATGAGGATGCACCTTAAGACCTCCCACTATAAGGAGTGTAACTGGCCAAGGGCCCCAGGCCTGTGTTCTGAAATCCATCCCTGTATTCTGTCTGAGGCCACTACCACTGCCAGAGTGCAGCAGGGATACTCAGGCAAGCCCCTGACAACTGACTTTGCTTGAAGACTTCCTAATGTCTTGGTTGCCTCTGTCTGCCTAGCAGACTAGTACACATCCACCAAACCTCTCTGTTTTTACTTGGAACATGACTTGAATCATGGCCTGATGATTCTCTCAGCCTTTTCCGGCTCCTTTCCTAATGCCTTTCTTTTATGTAGACATTTCCCCTAATAATATCCTTACACTTTTAGTCCCATCTTGACATCTGCTTCTCAGAGGTCCAGACTAACATATTATCTATCCATCCATCCATTCAAGAAATATTTATGCAGTTCCTACAATATTCTTGGCACTTTGTGCTAGGCACTGGGGATATTGGTATGAGACTGAGATGGCCCCCATGGTCATAACCCTCCCTCTCAGGATCATAAACTGCTTCCCTTTCTTTAGCTCTTACTTTGTGTGGGACACTCACGTAAGAGCACATCACATGACTATTCTCATTTGCTTTTCACAACAACTCTTAAGAAAGATATTATTCTTGCTTCAAGGATAAGGAAATTGAGATCTAGAAAGATTAAGTTCCCAGGGGCTTTCCTGATAGGGAAAGCTGTTTTACTTCAAAATTCATGTTTTTAACCACTAAGCTCCAATAGATCTCCCCCATTTGGGTAAAATTCTGAGCACTTTTCTTCTTGCAATGACTGCATATCCATATAGTTGGTTTTCCAAAGCCTGACTTCATTTACTCACTTTAAATTTAGGAAAGCCAGGGAAATCACTTATAAGAAGAGGGACATCGTACTTCAGAGCATTCACAGTCCTACACTATTCCAAAGTCAGTTACTGATGACATTGTTTAACTCATGTATAAGAGGTTTCTAGCCAGGTGTGAGTTCCCAACTCATCTTCATCTATCACAAAGGAGACAGGAGAGGATAGACAAATCCTTTGGCCTCTCTGCTTTTTATCCTGGTCCCAGCTCAGCTCTGGCAAACTGATGGAAGGTGGTCACATGCATCCAAGGCTTTTCTCAGAAGCCAGCCAGGCCTACTGGAGGGTCAGCCACACCAACCTATGTGCCAACCCTTCTGAATACTAATGCAAACTCATACCATGATCTCCAAGGTCAGCTATGGTGTCTTCTATACTTGACTCAAGTGGGCCAAGGTCCAAGGAAGGAAAGGGCTGAGACTCAGGCAGGTTCTCTGAAGTCAGGTCATCAGATTCCTTATGGAAGGTAATTAACAATTCATGAGAAGCTGATAGAAAGAAATAGCATTACCACAAATGAAACAATATTGTTTAGAAGACTATTTGGAAATAAAAGTCTGCCTAATCCTCTCCCTTAAACATGATACCATTTTCCAATTTTAAGAAGGCAGCTTGAGATAAGAGAAATACCAATTAAGGTGACCTTAATCTTCCACGCCATCAGTTTCAGCTCCATGACTAGGGTGAGGCGGGAGAAATGGCCATGAGCACAACTGAAGGAGGTACTCACTTTCAGTCTCCTGAAAGAGAAGGAGCGATTGGAGGCTGAGAACAAATACTCCCTTCAATTCTGCATCCAGGGTATCACACCTACCTCACCCTAGCCCAGCCCCACTCAGTTTCCTCATCTCAGATGAGGATGACTTTCAAGGTTTCTTCTAGCTTTAACAGTTCTGTGATTCTGTGAATTCTAGTTTCATAAAGAAAGAGATTGAAGAGGCCACAAGAAAAAATTCACACTTAGGTGCCTCGGGTGGCCAAGTCAGTTAAGTGTCAGACTTTGGCTCAGGCCATGATCTCACAGTTTGTGAGTTCTGAGCCTTGCATCAGGCTCTCTGCTGTCAGTGCAGAGCCTGCTTTGGATCCTCTGTGCCTCTCTCCTTCTACCCTTCCCCCACTTTCTCTCTCTCACTCAAAAATAAACATTTAAAAAGAAAAAGAATTCACACTTCAAAAAAAGTAAAATTTTCAAATATATCAATTGGTATTCCAATAGATCATTTTGCTTTTTTTTTTCAGTTTTTTTGCGTGTATTTGCAACCTAGAGCTAATGCTGAACTGACCTATTTTCTTTGAAAAGTGGCTTTCATGGAGAACTACTCTGAGAGTATCTTCTTATTAAAAACAGAAAGTTAAATTCAAACTAATCTTAAATGAATAAGCAAAAACAAAGCTTGTCACACTGTGGTATGGGATTTGTGAAAACAGTCATAAAATATTTTTAAGAAGTCCATTTTTTGTGCTGTATACTTGTTGCAGGAGGTTAAATTGGTTCCAAATTTCAAAGGATCACTGACAGCACACAGGCAACTTTAAGAACAAAGAACAGAGACTGCATGAAATGTGTTTTCACTTCTACTTCAGAAGTCATTGGAAAATCAGTATCGGGACCTTCAACGGACTTTGATTCACTGAGGTTTTCTTTGAAGAGAACAGATAGAATTGTTGTCATTGCTTCTCTTAGCAAGGACTTGATCTGATCATTGATGCCCATTACTATTTTGTGCATGGAGACCTGAGCTGTTGCGCATTTCTCACCGAAAGCCAGTTCTGGCACCATCACAACTGGATGTGCCGAGAGATAAAAGAAAGACCAGGCTTATCGTGTGTATTATGGGAATCTAGTTGTTGTTTTCTTGTTGTTTTTTAAGCTGCCATCCTTTAAAGAAATGGTGCCTGACATGATCTACATTCAACTATACTTCCAGATTTCAAAGCCCAGATTCAGCCAAGCAGAAAATGCTTGCCAAAATAAAAGGCCCCTGTCAGTTAGAGTCTGAGAAACAAAACAAGCCAATTCTCCTAAACGCCTTGAATAATCTGTATAACATGTTTATGAAATGACAGAGCTAGCCCATTTTTTCCCTAACTCGGAGTTTTATCTTATATGACTGCTTTTGAAATATCAGGTAGTTTGCCACAGCTGGCAAGAGAGAAGGAAGAAGAAAATAAGAACATAGCCCCAGTGAAATCAGGAAGAAATCAGATCATAAATATGTGTATGGGCGAAGACAGGAGCATTTTCCTCTTCTCTTCATCATGTTTTTCTTTAGCTTCCTGCATCTGATTAATCCAATTTCTTTCTTAGATTTCATTTCATCTTTTCCAGCTCACTGATGCCTTTCCTTGAGATATTTAAAGCTCTTCAGTCCCTCTGCAAAGTGTTTACCTTCCCCTTTTCTCTCTCCTTTGTTCTTTAAGTATCATTAAACCTGCCTCACTCTGTGCCCATGAATATGATTAATCATGTCTCTTGCCTGCTCAGACCCCTCTCTTCATCCTCCTTCTGGGGCCAATAAGGAAGCCCCAGGTCACTTTTCCCTTTATGTCTTCCCTTTAAATGCTTTTTTCCTAAAGAGTCTATAAGAAAGTGTTCATCAGTGGCTTTTCCAAGCCTTCCTTCATCTGAAGGTGAATGGCTTTCAAGAGCCCCAGTTCCTCTCCATTATTAATCAAATTGTGGTCCTACACCAGCGGGTCAGAATCACCAGGGTGAGCTTGTTAAAAATTCAGCACCCCATGCCTCACGCTAGACCAAACAAATCAGAATCTGCCTTTTAACAAAATCAACAGGTGGTTTGGGTGAATTTTGAAGTCTGAGAAGCATTGCTGTGAGCCATAAGAATTTGGAGGAGAGGGCGCCTGGGTGGCTCAGTCACTTAAGTGTCTGACTTCGGCTTAGGTCATGATCTCACAGTTCATGGATTCAAGCCCTGCATTGGGCTCTGTGGTGACAGCTTAGAGCCTGGAGCCTGCCTCAGATTCTGTGTCTCCCTCTCTCTCTGCCCTTCCCCTACTCATGCTCTGTCCCTCTGTCTCTCTGTCTCTCTGTCTCTCTCTCTCTCAAAAAATAAATAAACATTAAAATTTTTAAAAAATTAAAGAATTTGGAGGAGAGCCAGTGGATTGTGGACCTGTGAGGTTAAAGAAGATTTTCCTGAAGAGAAGGTGACATTTGAAATTGAGAAGGTGGGATGCTAAAGATGGGCCAGAAGGAAGTGGCTGATAGAACTTTATGAAATAGGACAAGACACCTGGGGGTGGCTGAGCAATGCTATCTGCAAGACTGAACCAGCTAGAAGAAGATATTGTCTGCAAGAGCCACACATCTGCCTGGAACATCTCCTGCCCCCATCAATATGTAAACTTAGGAATGTGCTTCTGGAAAGCTCAGGGCCAAAGATGTTCATGATACTAAATCTTAGATGATCAAAGAATGAACCAACATCTCTGGACAAGACAGCATTAGACACTTCCCCTTCTGCTCCTTTTGCTCCTTGCTGACAGAAATGGGATAGAATTAGAAAGAACTAGGTAGACACTGGGAAGTTAGGGGCTGGGACTTCATGAGATCTTCATGCAATCCTCACTTTCCTTATCTGAGTTGAGCCAAGATCTAGACTATCCTGTCTGGATCCCATGTTCTGTGAGATGATATACAATTAATGAAATCTCCCAAGATTCTGTCTGCCATATGATCTGTTTTTAAAAACATGTTTATTCATTTATTTTTTAGAGGGGGGTGTGTGGAGAGAGAGAGAATTCTAGGCAGGCTCTGCACCGAAAGGACAGAGCTCAACGCGGAACTCGAACTCACAAACCGTGAGATCATGACCTGAGCCAAAACCGAGAGTCGGTAACGGAGCCACCCAGGCGCCCTATATGGTCTCGGTTTTATCTTAAAGTTCCTGCAGGATCCCCCAAGGACACTGGTTTATAGGAGGACAGGACCACTTAAGTGTAGTTGTTTAATACTGACAATAATATCAGAAATGAAAAAAGAACACACAAATTATTATTTTGAAAGGTCAATGAAGAGAAGCAAAAACATCAAGTAAATTATCAAACACTAAAATGTAAGATCATACTTGAAACTACATTTGTATTTGCCATACATCAACTTCAGGAATAAAGACAGTAATTTAGGTCTTATAAAACAAAATATTACCACATCTGTACTTCTCGATTTTGTTTTTGTTTTTTTAATGTTTATTTATTTTTGAGAGAGAGAGGCCAAGTACGAGCAGGGGAGGGTCAGAGAGAGAGGGAGACACAGAATCTGAAGCAAGCTCCAGGCTCTGAGCTGTCAGCACAGAGCCAGACGCGGGGCTTGAACTCCCGAACTGCAGATCATGACCTGAGCTGAAGTCGGATGCTTAACCAACTGAGCCACCCAGATGCCTCTGTACTTTTCAATGTCTAATCTCTGAGGATAAAATCCCTTAGAAGCAGGAGTCCCGGAACATTCCAGGGAAAATGTTCCAGTTTTTATCAGACGATTAACAAGTAGTTTCACACACACTAACAAACATAGTATCTCTATAATCATGCCAGATTCCTCCTAAGAATCTTGGCAATTTGCAATTCTCAGTCCCATGGGAAAGAAAGCTGCTGACAGATCTAGGAAAAGTGACGCACCTCCACAAGTTATTTCAGGGCCTAAAAACTGGGGAGCTGAAGACAGGCAGTCAGTGTTTGGAGGGGGCTCAGGTCCTTCCATGCAGTGGTGAAATCAAGACCTTTCTCCAAGTAGGGATCCAACACTGCTGCTGACCCCATCTCTTTCAGCCAGCAATTTCTCCATTCATTAGGTTTCATGAGTAAGAACGATCCTAACTCCCATGTCTTTGGGACCCACAACAGATCCCACAGCTGGCTTCACTTAATGGAGTGGGAGATGGGAGGAGAGAAGGGTGAGTAGGATTGAGTACATGTCACCAGTGTCCCTACATTGTCTGCTAAATGCTCCGAGAGAGACACTCTTTTTTAAAAAATGTTTATTTCTTTATTTTGAGAGAGAGAGAAAGAGTGAGCAGGGGAAGGACAGAGAGAGAGGGAGAGAGAGAGAATCCCAAGCAGGCTCCTCATTGCCAGTGCAGAGCCCAATGTGGGGCATGATCTCACAAACCTTGAGATCATGACCTGAGGCGAAATCAAGAGTTGGATGCTTACCAGACTGAGTCACCCAGACACCCCAACGGAGAAATACTCTTAAGGTTAGAGAAGCCTGGGTTCCCCATCTGGTCCAACTTTGGGTTTTCAGAAATCTACAACACTCACAACCACTAAATATTTCAGAAACGTGGATTAACAAGTGATCCTAAGCTCTGCCTGAGAGTGAGCTTTGCTGGGGGCTCCTGCAATGCCCCAAGGTTTGAGGCTCTCTAATCACTGAGCTACAGCAGAATTAGTGTCTCTAGACTCCAGAGATCATCCCACAGCCTCAGGGGGCTTGGTTCTTCTTGCTAAAGAAAAAGAATCTCCCTCAGATGCAGACATCTCCAATGAATGACAAACCAGAATTTGAGACAGTAAAGTTCTCCATAAAAATGACTCCTTTCGATGTTGCTTTTACCAGAAGAGCTAGGAAGTTGGGAGTTGAAGTCTATTGTACAAATATGACCTTGAAGAAAGACTTCCTTAAATATCAGAGCCTATACCAAGCCCCATGAAGATGTTTTTAACCATTAGAGAAAATGTTATCTGTTATTCAGGGGCTTGGGATGCAGATGATATGATTTCAGGGTCCATTTCATGGGACTCTGCAACCCTACTTATTATTGGACTCCTAAGGTAATTATTCAAAGTTCAAACAGGGTTATTAACACTGCACAATGATATAGATGGGAGACAGAAAATAAAAAGTGAAAGAATAAAAAGTAAGACAGAAAGAGAACAATGGACTAAAGAGGTAAGACAACAACAATAGCATGGCTGAAATTCAAAATTAGATATGCACACATTTGCTCTGCAACGTCGTAATTTTACTCCTCAATTGTTCATTCTGTGCTGATTGAGTTATCCTGTACACAGTACACACTTGATGTTTTTAGATGAATCTACCAATCCATCTCTAAGTACAGCTGCTCTAAATTAGTGTCATCACTAACCATGGGCCTATATTCTAAAATAAATCCTAGTACCTTCTCCCTGAATTGGGCAAAGTTGGTCTGGATGCCTTTTTTCTCCCCTTTTCCTACCTGACTGGCCACATGAATAGATGAATCTGAAACAATTAAAAGTCTGATGTGAAATTTAAAACAAGAGAGCACTTACGTGAAGAACATCAATAGTTAGCTGCTCAGAGTTCCGAGATCTCAACACTTGCATTCGTTTGTTATTTTCTTCATATTTTTCTTCCACAAGCTTTCTGCAAATTTAAAGTGAATGTAGAAAAAACAGCTGCGTTTTGCTAAAGCCACATCTATATTATGCAGGTAAGTGTGATCGGTCCCTGCCTGTTCCCACAGGCAAACTGGGGTGTTGGGAAACCAGGTCAATGGGTCTCTCCCTCATCAAGGAAATGCAGTGCAGAATCCACTTGATTCTCTTTTAAGCACACACGATAATGCTCTGGCTCCTAGTCGATCCTTAAGACTCCTAAAATGCATGCCTGAGGCATTACTCTGAGGTAAAAGAAGGTGGTATCAATCCCGGGACATTCTCTGTGATGGCAGGGGTGTGTGCCCCTGACATCCAGACAGTGCCCAGCACATACTAATACCTCGATTACTGCTCTCAGGATGAATAAACCCACACACAGGAGAATAAATGAGATTTCAAAGAATTTATGCAAAGAACTTGAGAGTCATTGTAAAGGGGAATTTTTCTCACATACTTTTGTCTAGTATAGAAGAATCAAATGTAATAGACCTTCTACTAAACTGGAAGAAAGATTTGAGTGCTGGTGATTACTTGTGTGGTAATTTAGATTGAGATTTTTGAAAAGTCATTGAACATCCCTGTAGTCAAATTTTGTTTCTAAAGTGGGTATATTGTATCTCTTCTGACAATACATTTTCCAGGTAAAACTCATGACCGCACTCAAATCCTAGAAATAATGGTCAAAACCAATTCCAGTGTAATTCATTCATAAAATTAGGACCAAACTTTAGTTAAAACCATCAGCTTTAAATAAGAATCATATTGAATGACATGTGGAAGATCGATGACTTTCTTTGTGTATAAAAAGTTTTAATCTGAAATATAATTTGTAATGTGCATGTAAGTTATTAAATTGCGTTTTTAATCTGTTTCTGTCAGAGATCTCATTTTCCTTTTACCCTCAAACAATGCATGAATCATGGTACCTCAGGAAAATTGCCATCCCTGAAGCTTAGAAATAGACTCGGGACTGTGACAGTGGCTCAAGGGATTTCTCTAAATATATTTTCTCAGTAAAACCCATACTCAGTGGTGCAGTGGTTTGCAGAAACCAGCTTGTACTAGTTCCCAAGAGCAGATTGTATACATATCTTCCAACTGAACGTTTGATGATATACCGGTGGCTTGAAATTTGCCATCATGGAAGTATTTACACCCCCTGCCCCACAACCCCAGAGGTGGTTGTTAAACATTTACCAGCACACAACTGCCCAATGATGCAATCTGACAGATATATCTTTCCACATAGATTACAGAAAGCGTGTATTAAGGGGAAAGAAGATTCTTACTTGTTTCCTCATGATATGCACTGTAAGTGCAAGAATACCTCTAAATCCTCTTTCAGATATGTTACCAAGGTCACAAAATAAACAGATTTGAGTTTCAGGTCTTTTCTGTCTCTCTAGTTGTTAGTTGGGGCTTCTAAACTACCAAAACTTTGGCAGAGGAAGAAAGAAAAGTTCAGAAACTGGATAACCTACCAACTGAAAAATCTGTCATTGAGAAATTGGAAGTCTAGGGCTCTTCGGAATTTTCCCTTTTCATGCAAATACTTTAATTCCTAGGGAGACTGCCCACCAGCAGCTTTGAGCATTGACTTTTCAAAGGGTTTCACTTGGCACAACAGAGCTGCTTCCAATCTGCTTCCTAAAGCCAACAATTTCCTGTGGGGACATTCTTCTCCCTATAGACCAGCTAGGTCTCCTGGCAGAGGGGGTGCAGCAAACATCTGGGGAATGAGGACAAAATAGTGAAGCCACCTTCTCCACTCTCTAGCTGGCATATGTATAAGAGTCTCAGCAACGATGAGGCTTCATCTGTAGGCTGACTCTATATTTTCATCACTAATAACCTCCCTGATACTCAGTCTTTGCACACAAGACTGAAAGCCTGACATTAATAGTGGCTGGCATCCAATAACCACCTATGGCTGAAGGACTGTCTTTCGAGGGGACAATTAAGTGAAGAAATAAAGAAATATAAATGTGTATAAGCATTTTGATTTCTTGCTTTTGCTTTTGCTTTTCTTTAGTAAATTCCTTTGGAGGCCTGCGAAGTGGCCATAGCCCAAGGTACCCTAAGGAAAGGCAACTTACTTCAGCTTCCTGGCCTTCTCATCAGCTGCCTGGAGCTTCCTCAGCCGCATCCTCTCTCTTGGTGTCATTTTCTGCACTTCAGACAGCGCCCGCAGGGTCTGCAGGTGGATCTTTTTCTGCCTACAAATAATAAAGATCCCCCACATGCAGCTCGTCCCAAACATGCTCAGAAAAATTAAAAAAATATTTTACAGAAGTAGCATTATATTACTGAGAAGGGGGAAGCATCTGGAGACAGGCCACGCAAAAACTAATAAACTCAGGGTAGGTAATGAGCCAACCAGGACTGTGGCTAATTGGCAATATTTTTCAAATTAGACTTTTGTTTAAAAGCAAATTACGCACTTAACAAATTTCTGTTCATTTCATTGCCTATGACTGGTTTTCATAATGTAAAGATCAAATTAGGATTTTGGCCATCAAGGAATAAATGGACTGGCAGACTAATTCAACCATGTGGATAGGATATAATCTTTGGAATTAGGCAGGGTTTGAACCCCATCTCTACCACATATAAGCTGTGTAAGCCTTGGGCAAGTTACTGAACCTCAGTTTTCTCATCTGTAAAGCATAGGCTATGGTGAGTTTTATATGAAATAACGTATGCACAGTTTCTGACACATAAAAGTCCCCAAATGGTAGTATTTTAGGAGCTAAATTTTGTTGACTTTGTTGTATATTCTATGCTTCATACAGTAGGTAAGCATCGCACAGTGGTTATCACACAGATTAATAACATTCTCTGGGTTCAAATACTAGTGCCCAGGTTACATGTATATGCCCTCAGGCAAGTTACTTAACCTCTCTATGGTCATTAAAATAATAATAATAATAATAATAATGATACTTAATTCATACGGTTCTTGTGAGTTTCAATGAGTTGACTCATGTAAAGTGCTTATAACAGAATTCCACAAAATATTAGTCAATATTATTATTTAAGAACTCTTTCTTCAGGTAAAGACATGTGCTTACACTACTCATGTATTGAAAGATCTGCAACTATATCCTCAATGACCTTTGTTTCTGTGCCTGATTTGGTCAGGGCCCGATACTGCAGAATGGCTTTTGCAATTCAACTCCCTCCATAAAAAACACTATGAGAAGTCTCTTCTATTTCATTTATTCCCACTCTAGCCTTTATTATTTTGGAATAATTGTAATTATTTTGGAATATTTTGTGTAATTATAATGACCGTTTGTAGACAGCTCTCATCCCTCTGGAATACAGTTGGAGTCTCTAGGAAACACAAAATTTTCTGGAAGATAACATCCCTTATTTTTAAGATCAAATAGAGATCCTTAAAACATAGTCATAGTCATACATCGTGAAAAAAGGGACAACTTGAAATCATATTTTATAATGAGAAAGACCATCCAAACAATTGGATTCTGGCACACTTTAATTGTAAGCGCTGTCAGGTAAACTATTTCACAATTGCAGTGCAAAGTAATAGCCAAAATTAGTCTAGTATTTAAAAAATACTACTACTCTCACATCTCTAGTTTAAAATAAAATAAAATAAGAGTTCCAGGCATTCTGGAAAGAATAATTAGCAACCCAAGGAAACTAGGTTATAGGAACATGCCTAAAACATTAGCCCCTGAGGTATAGGGACTATTTTAACTGGAGATCATGCATTAAACAAAGACTTTGATGAATCAGTTTCCTCAGTTTGAATGCGAAACTGGAAAACAGCAATTGAAAAACCACCGGACTGAGTGATGGAGCAGCACATCTGCGTACTTGGCCTTGAAGATCAGGCTAATGAGGGCTACTGTTCCCACCTACTGCCTTGCACATCTCTGCCATTCTCACAGGGTCATTATAAAATTAAATAGTTCCTTCAGCAAAATTACAGATTTGGTCTTTATAAGTGGTGTTCCTGGGAGTTGTGCAGTCCACAGCCTGCAGGGCTATCCATGGCTGTTCTGAAGTAACCTAGTATTCTAGGCTCTTGTATGTTATAGCACAGAATTTTTGAATGAAGTAGGAGAGAGAAGTTAAATCAAGAAATAATTACGGGGGCGCCTGGGTGGCCCAGTAGGTGAAGTGTCTGACTTTGGCTCAGGTTATGATCTTGCGGTTTGTGAGTTCAGGCCCTGTGTTGGGCTCTGTGCTGACACAAAGCCTAGAGCCTACTTCGGATTCTGTGTCTCCTTCTCTCTCTGCCCTTCCCCTGTTCATGCTCTGTTTCTCGCTCTCTCAAAAATAAGTAAACATTAAAAACAATTAAAAAAAAGAAAGAATTATGTTTGTTGGGGCACCTGGGTGGCTCAGTCGGCTGAGTGTCTGACTCTTGGTTTCAGTTTAGGTCATGATCTCACAGTCTGTGGGATTAAACCCTGCATTGGGCTCTGTACCTTTAACACAGAGCCTGCTTGATATTATCTCTCTTCCCTCTATCTGCCCCTGCCTTGCTGTCCTCTCTTTATAGTTATATATCTCTATATTTATAAATAAGTTAACTTTTAAAAAATAGTAATAATTATGTTTAGGAAAAACATTCTCTAGTTATATGTATATCCGAAGAAAATAAATTTTGCTTTTTTTCTATTGTCCTAGGACTTCACAATGTTGTCTTCTCAATAGATACTCTGCCAGTTCCTGTTAAACAAACAAGACGTGAAAACCATTTATGCTTAATAAAGAAGGTTCATTAGCATAAATATCACTAAATGTTTGAGATATTAATTTCTCTATATACTTACAAGGCAACTGCAGAGCCACCCTGCAGATCTATAAGCTGTGCAGTGGTTTAAAACTTTTATAATTCAATTTGCTACCACCTAGGGCAAAGGGGCTTTGGAACGCCAAGATACTGAAGCTCCTTAATTTCTTGGCAAGACTTAAGTGAATTCTAGGAAACTCCATGCAGTCAGCTTAGCACTAATAGATTTTTAAAGACAAATGCATTTAATATTTATGCTCAACAGGCTTTTTAAAAACAAAGCAATTACTTACATGGCATTAATTATCTGAGCAGCCTCCTCCTGACAATTCAAATTCTTGTCTTCCAGAGTCATCTCCGAATATCTACACATCAGGTGCTAAAATAGAGAACAACCCTGATGTACCTTAAATGTTCCTCTTCAGGGATGAAAGGGTATGAAACTGCCTTGTCTGATGTGCAGCATTAATGACCATGCCTGGGAGCTTAAAAACAGAACCCACTGGTAACCATTTTTTCCTTCTATAAAGGGTTACAAAACATTGCATGGTCACTTATGCAGCTTATGCCTGTCTCTCCAAGTTCATCTTGCACTGCCTGTTCTCTCACTCCCTGCTACCCACCATGGGAAGGCCTCCCGTCAGCTCCATGAATACACACTCTCTCCAGCCTTGGGTCAGTGTCCCACTCCCGGGGCCAGGACTAGGGTGGGACAAGTGAGGCACTTACGGCAGGTACAAAACTGGTGGGACACCAAAAGACTCAGTAACCAAGATAAGTCATATTTTAAAGCAATATTATAAAAAATCAAAATTAATGCCAAAAAGCCATGGAGAATATAATATCAAATGTTTAAATCTTGACATTTGCAACAACATGGATGGATCTAGAGGTACAATGCTAAGTGAAGAAAGTCAGAGAAAGACAAATACCGTATGATTCCACTCTTACGTGGAATTTAAGAAACAAAACAAAGGAAAAAAGAGACAGACCCTTAACTATAAAGAACAAACTGGAATTAGGAAAATAAATAAAACTTTATAAAGACAGGAGCTAACCCTGAACCTGTGCCAGTCTACCTCATTTGCATCACCCTAATCCTAGCCCTGTTGGATTCTGTCTTTGAACTTTTGATATTTCGTTACCTTGGAATTTTAGCATTAATTTGATTTTTATTTGTTAAAAATTTTTTTAATGTTTATTCATTTTTTGAGAGAGAGAGTGTGAGCAGGGGAGGGGCAGAGAGAGAGAGGGACACAGAATCAGAAGCAGGCTCCAGGCTCTGAGCTGTCAGCACAGATCGGGGGCTCAAACCCACAAACGGTGAGATCATGACCTGAGCCAAAGTCTAATGCTAACCAGGTGAGCCACCCAGGCACCCCATTCATTTGGATTTAAAAAAATGTTTATGTTTTTATTTTGAGAGGGGTGGGAGTGGGTGAGAGAGAATGAGAGAGAGAGAGAGAGAAAGAGAGAGAGAGAGAGAGAAATAGAGAGAGAGGGAGAGAGAATCCCAAGCAGGCTCCATTCTGTCAGCACAGGGCCCGATGTGGGGCTTGATCCCATGACCTTGGGATCATAACCTGAGCTGAAATCAAGAGTCGAATGCCCAGCCAATTAAGCCACCCAGGCACCCCTAATTTGGATTTTTTAAACACTGCAATCAAATGTTATTTATCCTGATTACTGAGTTTTTGATGGCCTCTTTAATTTTGTCCAAGAGGAAATGTCTTACTCACCTCACCCTAGTCCCAACTGATCCCCTTGGATTCCTTTTAACTTTTTTTTTATATGCTCACAGCCCCATCAGTGTGGTTTTGATCCGAACAGTTAGCACCTATGCCTCTTTTTCAGCGGCCTGCCCTTAGGCTAATGGAGCTGGCTTTACATAGGGAAAGCTATATATGGGGAGAGCTAAAAGTGCCTGGGAACTTCTACTTCCCTCCCCTCCCCTGTCCTGCTCACCCCACTTCCTGAAGGGCTTCTGCAAAGAGCACATTCTTGCATAAGAACCCTCCCCTCCATGTCTTTAGAAACATAATCTGATTCAGGGCTCTGTCCCAGCTAATTCCCTGTGATTCCAACACTGTCTCAGGCTCTTTATGTGTCTGGGTGTTTGTCGTCATCTCACTGGTAGAGAAATGTAACCCACTCTTTCTTTGACCACCAAAGCCACCCTCTTCTCTTACTTTACAGCATCCTGTGTGCTTTCTTCCTAGTGCTCCTCATAATGTAGGACTACTTTTTCTTGGGTATTGATTCCTAGCGATCAAGTTGCAAAAGGATGGAAGCCACAGGCTTTACTTTCAGCACCTGCAGCACCAGCACTGCACTCAGTACACAACTGATTGGTGCACATCAAGTCAGCATCCTTGTCTCCTGCCAATTTAGAATTCGACCCAGATGAAAAGGTGTGCCCAGTTTTGAAGGTGAATGATTGCTTTGTGGGTCCACTTAAAACTAGTCATAAAATTAAAGAAAATTTGTCTGAGGCATTCGTAAAAGCCTAAGTTAAAAAAAAAACCTCCAATATGGTACTGTTTGCTTTTTTCTTACCACCAGAGGTAAATGCTCTGCATCAACATTTCTAATCTACAGGAAAACAAAATAAATTCACCTAATCAATAAAATGTATAATTAAGATCCATAACAAAGGAGTGGAATAATAAAGGCTCATTGAAAACCCCAGATTTTCGTAGTATTAGCAGTGCATTCTTGCCCTAGCAAAATATATTTACAAAGTAAATAAAGAGCTCTATGGGTGGATGTTGAGTTTGGGCAGAAAATTACAATCCTAATTTTTCATAGGTGGGGCTCCAGGGAACTGGAGTTCACACACCTTTTGCAAAGAGATTGCCTGACAGATAATTTCTCTCAGCTTTAAAAAAAAAATCTTATTTCTTCTTTCTGACTAATTCTTAATGTTGTCTTATTCTCACAGCATATCTTCAAGTTCTAGAATGTATATAAATGCTAATACATGTTTCCCAGTATCCCTTTCATTTTAAATACCTGTAGTTGTTCATCAATGTAAGGGATTTTTAAAATTTCTATAGCAGATGGTCTCAATGAAGGACTCTTGTTCAACATGCTGTAATGTTTAAAAAGAAAATTATTTTAAGAAAAGAAAAAGAAAAAGAAAAAAGAAAATAAAAAGAATATTATTTTTCAAAATGACTAAAATATAAGCACAATTTAAAATTGTTTTTGTGACAATATATTTATTTCCATACCGTTCCATGATGGTATTCAGTTCTCTTGGGTATCTCTTGGGGAGAGAAGGCGTGTCACCTTCAACAATTTTTAAAACAATGGACAAGAAATTGGAGCCAGTGAATGCATGGTTCATGCAGCACATCTCATATAAAATGCATGCCAGAGACCTAAAGACAAAGTCAAAGAAATTAAATAAGGAACAAATGTCCTAAATTTGATCACCATATAAAACCTCAGATGTATCAGGACATTGGTTGTGAGACACTAACATATCCTTTGATTTTTTTTAAAGCTTTGGTACTATATTTATTTTCCATTTAAATACATGTTTAATAAATGAAGAGGGTTAAGTTAAAAAAAAAAAACACCCTACAAAATGTAAGTCTGAATGACCAATTTTTGTCAGAGGAAAACAAACCTACTGTGTCTTCACACAGTAGGGCAAACAAACCTTTGTTCAGTGTAGTAAGGAAACTCTATGAAGGAACAATAAAATGCAGCTAAGTATCCTTCTAAGGCAGTTTTGTTAATATTACATATGCAAAATAAAAATATAATTTATCATCCTAACCTTCCCTCAAATGTGTATGCAAGCATTTTGAAAAGGAAACTGGCATTCTTTATTAGTTTTCTGAATAGAATCCATTTACAAGTAGGGTAGAAAAGCAGCTACTTGTAGCTCACATTAAAATGTAATAATTCTCCATTTTAGGGTATGAAATAGAATATTAGAATTCTAGATGAGTCCAACACTGATTTGGATTAACCATGCAAATCAGTAACCTCTAAACCAGCAGAATAAAATTTTAAATAACTCTGCATCATTAAGAAAAGTAAGGGGGAAATTTTGCCTGAACTTAGTATTAAGAAAGAACTGTGCTTCTCCTTAAAATTAAATGGATTATTTTTAATCTCATGAGTATTTTGGACTATGTAACTAGCCAGGTCTCCCTTTTCCTGTTAGTTGCTTGAAAAATCAGGAATAAACTTACAACCAACCTTGTGTAAGTTGTGTTTTATGTAAGTTTATAAACACCATCCCACTTTCTTATGGAAGGTAGTGTATATATAAATAAATATATCCTATCATTTTAACTATTTTGTGGGTATCATAAAAATGTACACTAATTAGAGAATCCTGGATATAAACTGAGTACAATGAGATGTTTCTGTTTCAGTAAATAACAGAAACACTAAAAATTTCCATGTAACTGGTACTTTACATATATTACAAAGCACTTCCATATATAACTCAACAGAATCTCATAACTTCATAGCAACATACAGCCACTATATTTTTCCCATGCAACCTGGCTCAAAGAAGTTAAATGGCTTGATCAAATTCATAAGGTATTTTCCCTTCCATATTCTGGACTATTTTCATTACAGAAATATGTCAGAAAGAAGGGGATGTTTAGGAGAAAACCCATGATAGTGTCTAGAACACCAAGATTAATGTAAATATTATAAATTATGAAAATTAATTTTGTACCCATCCATAAGACTATTAAATAATGTAGCACATATTTAGATTTCTATACTAGGAAAAATTTCCTTCAATAAGTGTGAAATAAAGACATTTTTAGACAATCACAAATTAAGAGAATTCATTGCCAGCAGGATAGCACTAAAAAGATCCTAAAAAAGAATTCTTCAACTTGAAGAAAAATGATCTCATGCAGAAACAAGGAATGCAGGGAGGATCACACCTGTCAGAAAGGCTAGAATTAACAACACAAGAAACAACAGGTGTTGGCGAGGATGCGGAGAAAGGGGAACCCTCTTGCACTGCTGGTGGGAATGCAAACTGGTATAGTCAGTCTGGAAAACAACATGGAGCCTCCCCAAAAAGTTAAAAAAAGAACTACCCTATGATACAGCAATTGCACTACTAGATATTTACCCAAAGGATACAAAACTGCAGATTTGAAGGGGTACTTGCACCCCAATATTTATAGCAGCATTATCAACAACAGCCAAACTATGGAGCGGGCCAGTGTCCACAGACTGATGAATGACTAAAGATGTGATACACACACACACACACACACACACACACACACACACACAGGTATATATACATACATCGTGGAATATTATTCAGCCATCAAAAAGAATGAAATCTTGTCAGTTGCAATGACTTCGGTGGAGCTAGAATATATTATGCTAAGCAAAATAAGTCAGAGAAAGACATATGATTTCATTAATATGTATAATTTAAGAAATAAAACAGATAAACATGTGGGAAGGGGGGAACAGCGAGAGAGAGGGAAACAAACCATAAGAGACTCTTAAAGAAAGAGAAGAAACTGAGGGTTAATGGAGGGATGTGGGTAGGGGATGAATTAGATGGGTGATGGGTATTAAGGAGGCACTTGTTATGATGAGCACGGGGTATTATATGTAAGTGAATGAATCACTATATTCTACTAATAAACCAATACTGCACTGTATGGTAACTAACTAGAATTTAAGTAAAAATTTTTAAAAAAAGGAATGCAAGGAGGAATAAAGAATACTACGAAAAGTAATTCTGTAATGTTGTATAAGTAAGCATTAACTCTATAAAATACTAACAATATATTGTGGAATTTAAATTTTGTAGAATATAATTTTATGACAAAAATAATGTGAAAGGTATAAAAGGGTAAATGGAGTTAAAGTATTTAAGGTCCTTGCATTACTGGAAAAGTGGTAACAGTAATAAGTTTCACTAAACTATACCAAGTCAAAGATGTACATTATAATTGCTAGGGTTATCACCAAAAGGATGGTAAGATATAACTGACAAGTTTATAACTAACAAGTTACTAGAGGGAAAATAATCAAGTAAAAACTTAAAAACAAGAAAGAAGAGAAAAAGAAAGAGCAAATGGTATATATAGAAAGCAAATCATGACAAGTAAAAATACAAATATACAGTAATTATATTAAATGTGAATGTACAATATTTCAATTGAAAAGACTAGCAGACTGGATAAAAAATTATATATTGTTCATGAAACAAACTAAGTATAAAAACATAGAGAAGTTTAGAGAAATATTTATCAAAATATTACTGGTGTAGCTATACTAGTATCAAACAAAACAGACTCAAAGGCAAGAGCTACTTGATTAAGTACTAAGATTAAGGTGGTGGATTGATAAAGAAATCAGACATGAAGAACATATAACAACTCTAAAATCCAATAACTCTGAATGTGTGTATATATAAAGCAAAGATTAACAGAATTAAAAGAAAAATAGACAAATTCACACTCATAATGAAAGACTTTCACATGCCTCTTTCAATAGCTAATAGAACAAGCAGAACAAAAAATTCAACAAGAATAGAGAAAATCTAAATATAATTTCCAAAATTGACATAATTCACATATTAACATATGTATCCAACAATGACAGAATTCAGATTTTTTTCAAAAATACATGGAACATTTTCCAAATTGACCATACTTAGGATCAAGAAAGCCTCAGCAGACTTCAAGGATTGAAAACTTCAGAGCCTATTTTCTGACCACAGTGAGGCATTAATTAACAACAGAATGAGAAACAGAAAAAAAAAAAAAAACCTACAAAATCATCAACTACTTGAAAATTCAAGAATATACATCTAAATAATTCATAGGATAAAATAAGACATTCCAACGGAAATTAGAAAAATTTAAGACTGATATTAATAAAAGTACAAAATATCAATACTTTGAATGTAGCTAAAATAAATTATAGCAAAATTGAAGTATTAATGTACATATTAACAAAGTAAAAGCTTAATATCTATGATCTAAGTCAGCTTGAGAAGATAGAGAAAGAATAGCAAATCAAACCAAATAAAGTTTAGGAAAAAATTTTTTAAAAAGTAGAAACTAATGAAATAGACACAGATACACAATAAAAATAAAAGATTAATCAACTTAATAGACCTCTAGTGAGACTAATCAAGAAAACAAGAAGAAAAAACAAATAGATAAAAAACAGAAACAGAAAAACATACAACACTATAGATTCCACAGCTATTAGAAAGCATTAAGATGACATTATAAATATGTTTTACCCCAGTAAATTTGACACATGGAATGAAAGGAATAGTCTTTAAAAAATATAACTTACCAGATACAAGAAAAAATATAAAATCTAAACAGCTCTTTATCTACTATAAATAATAATAAAAATAACAATTTTAAAAACTTTTAAAACAATGATTAATTAAACTAATAATTCAAAAAATAGTACAAAATAATAATTATAATAATTAAGTAAACAATAATTTAACTAATAATTTAAATAATAATTTAAAAAACTTTTTCTTTTATAGTTTATTGTCAAGTTGGTTTCCATATAACAACCAGTGCTCATCCCAACAAGTGCCCTCCTCCATGCCCATCACCCCTTTTCCCTTCTCCCCCTCCCCCATCAACCCTCAGTTTGTTCTCAGTATTTAAGAGTCTCTTATGGTTTGCCTCCAACCCTCTCCTTAACTATTTTTTCCCTTTCCCTTTCCCCATGGTCCTCTGTCAAGTTTCTCTTGTTCTACATATGAGTGAAAACATATGGTATCTGTCCTTCTCTGCCTGACTTATTTCACTTAGCATAAATACCTTCCACTTCCATCCACGTTTCTACAAATGGCCAGATTTCATTCTTTCTCATTGCCAAGTAGTATTCCAATGTGTATATAAACCACATCTTCTTTATCCATTCATCAGTTGAAGGACATTTAGGCTCTTTCCATGATTTGGCTATTGTTGAACATGCTGCTATAAGCATTGGGGTACATGTGCCCCTATGTATCAGCACTCCTGTATCCCTTGAGTAAATTCCTAGCAGTGCTATTGCTGGGTCTTAGGGGAGTTCTATTGTTAATTTTTTTGAGGAACCTCCACATTGTTTTCCAGAGCAGCTGTACCAGTTTACATTTGAACGAACAGTGTAGGAGGGTGCCCGCTTCTCCACATCCTTGCCAGCATCTGTAGTCTCCTGATTTGTTCATTTTAGCCACTCTGACCGGCGTGAGGTGGTATCTCAGTGTGGTTTTGATTTGTATTTCCCTGATGATGGGTGACGCTGAGCATCGTTTCATGTGTCTGTTGGCCATCTGAATGTCTTCTTTGGAGAAGTGTCTGTTCATGTCTTCTGCCCGTTTCTTCACTGGATTATTTGTTTTTCGGGTGTGGAGTTTGGTGAGTTCCTTATAGATCTTGGATACTAGCCCTTTATCTGATATGTCATTTGCAACTATCTTTTCCCATTCCATCAGTTGCCTATTAGTTTTATTGATTGTTTCCTTTGCCATGCAAAAGCTTTTTATCTTGATGAGGTCCCAATAGTTCATTTTTGCTCTTGATTCCCTTGCCTTTGGAGATGTGTTGAGTAAGAAATTGCTGTGGTTGAGGTCAAGGAGGTTGTTTCCTGCTTTCTTCTCTAGGATTTTGATGGTTTCCTGTCTCACATTCAGGTCCTTCATCCATTTTGAGTTTATTTTTGTGTATGGTGTAAGAAAGTAGTCTCGTTTCATTGTTCTGATGTTGCTGTCCAGTTCTCCCAGAACCATCTATTAAAGAAGCTGTCTTTTTTCCATTGGATACTCTTTCCTGCTTTGTCAAAGATTAATTGGCCGTACATTTGTGGATCCAATTCTGGGTTCTCTATTCTATTCCATTGGTCTATGTGTCTGTTTTTGTGCCAATACCATACTGTCTTGATGATTACAGCTTATAGTAGAGGCTAAAGTCGTTTTGGTTTTCTTCTTTAATATTACTTTGGCTATTCGGGGTCTTTTGTGGTTCCATACAAATCTTAGGATTGTTTGTTCTAGCTTTGCGAAGAATGCTGGTGCAATTTTGATTGGGATTGCATTGAATGTGTAGATTGCTTTGGGTAGTATTGACATTTTAACAATACTTATTCTTCCAATCCATGAGCATGAAATGTTTTTCCATTTCTTTGTGTCTTCTTCAATTAAAGCTCCCCACAAAAAACACTCCAGGGCCAGATGGCTTTACTGGCAAATTCTTTAGAACATTTCATGAATAAAGAACACTAATCTTATTTAATCTCTTCATTTCAAAAAGTCAGCACAAGTGTGATATAAAGTATAACAAGAATAATACAGAAAAAGAAAATTATAAGCAATTTTTTATAAACATAGATTCAAAAATTCCAAACACACATATACATATACACAAAGTACAAATATAATATGATGATATATTAAAAAGATAATATATCACAACTAAGTATTTTCTTTCAAGAATACATGGTTGACTTAATATTTGAAAACCAATCAATGGAATATTATCTCATTATAGAAGAAAAGAGAAAAAATATAGATACAAAAAAAAGCAGTGGATAAAATTCAAAACCCATTTGTGTTTTTAAAAAGAAGAAAATTTGGGTCACCTGGGTGGCTCATTTGGTTAAGTGTCTGATTCTTGGTTTCAGCTCAGGTCATGATCTCACAGAATGTGAGTTTAAGCTCTGCATTAGGCTCTAGGCTCTGTGCAGACAGTGCAAAGCCTGCTTGGGATTTCTCTCTCCCTCTCTCTCTGATCCTCCCGACCTTGCTCTCTCTCCCTCTCTCTCTCTCTCTCTCTCTCTCTCTCTCAAAAAATAAATAAAAATTTAAAAAACTAAAAAAAAAAACCAGAAGAAAATTCTTACCACACTGGGAATAGAAGGGGATGTCTTTATTCATTTTTTAGAGCAATAAAAAGATATAGTAAATATTATGCTTATTGGTGACATATTGAAAGTTTCTGCTTTTGTTTTGAGATTGAGAACAAGATAAGTATGTCTACTATCACTACTTCTATTCAATGCTGTAATGAAGGTGCTACTCAGAATAATGCCAGAAAAAGTTAAACAAAAGTGTGTGTGTGTGTGTGTGTATACATACATACATATATACAAATGACAAATAAAAATACAAATATACAATAATTATATTAAATGTAAATGTATAATATTTCAATTAAAAAGACTATCAAACTGGGTAAAATTATATATATAAAGATTAGAAAACTATATTAAACTGTCATTAAGCATGTCAACATGGTTATGTACATAAAAGGTAATTTCAATAAGCCTGTGACAAACATTTAAAAAATGAAATGCAAAATGCCATTTACAGTATTGACATACAGTGTCAAATACCTAGGAATAAATCCAAGCAAAGATGTACAAATCCTTACATTGTAAACCACAATACATTGCTAAGAGAAATTAAAGAACCTAAAAAAGGGGGGGTAGGGGTGGAGAGAGAGAGATCGACATGTGTGGTTTGGAGAAGTCAAAATAATGAAGATATCAATTTTTCCCAGAATGATCTATAGACTCAATGCAGTATCAATCAAAATCCTAGCAGACTTTTTGTGGGAATTGACAAGCTGATTCTAAAACCTACATGGAAATGCAAAGGGACAAAGACAGACATGGTAATTTGGAGGACTTATAATATCAAATAGCAAGATTCATTATAAAGTTACATTACTTATGAAAATGTGATATTAGCAAAGAAGAAAAAATAGACAATGGAACAAAACAGAGGGCTCAAAAACATATCCACACAAATTCAGTCACTTGACTAATGCAAAGACAAACTGCACTATGGTTAAGAAAAAAAAATGATCCTTTTAACAAATTATGCGGGGCCAACTGAATACCCATATGGAAAATAATATATGTGGACTCCTATCTCACATTGACAAATACACAAAAATCATCAATTTTTACTATGAAAAATAAAATCATAAAGCTTTTAAAAGAAAACAGGAAAATATCTTCCTGATTTGGGTAGGCAAGGACTCCGTAAACAAAACATAAAAAACACTAACAGTAATGTTATGGACTGATAAAATGGACTTCATTAAAATTAGGAACTTCTATTCATGAAAAGACATCACTAAGAGAGTGAAAAGCAAGAAACAGAGTAGGAGAAGACATTGCAACTCAAATATTCATCAAAGACTTGTATCCAGAATATGTAAAAATCTCATTAATGTATTAATTACAACTCCTACCAATCAATAAGAAAAAGGAGAGAATCCAATAGAAAAATGGGCAAAAGACTTGACGAGATACTAAATGGCCCCAAATCATGAGATGTTTGACATTATCAGTCATCAGAGAAAATGCAAATTAAAACCACAGTTCAGTACCACTACAAACTTTCACCATAAGAATGGTGAAAATGAAAAAGACTATACCAAGTCAGTACTTGTCATACTATGAAAAAAGTTTTCTTAATAAAAGGAGAGGGGAAGGCTATACACTAGTAAAATATAATCATCAAATTAAACCAAATACTTTTATTTGGGTGGATATGTGTAAAATATTTGTGTTATAAACTGCCCCAATATACTTACTTATTTTCCCCAAAGAAGAGTCTAATTTGAACCTCGAGAATGTTTAAAATAGTAGAGCTATGGGGCTACCAAGATTTGCTAATTCTAAACTCTCGTTGTATCAATGAGAAAACCAAAACACAGAGAAAGGAAGTAATTTGCCCAGAAAGGTGCCATATTAGATCAATTTGTTTGGTATTGGTATTGTTCTCATTCAATATATATTAAAAATGGTTTCTAAAAAAATTTACACTGATTACACTCTGCTACGTAACCTAATGTACATGTAATAATTTAACACTGAAAAAAGGAATGAGACTCACAGGTCTAAGGGGTAGAAGGCTATCAATCACTCAGCACCCACATACTCTTCTGAGGATTTAATTCAGCTCCTCTGGGGGCCCAGAGTCTTCTTCAGGACTTGGGTTAAAAGCACAACAAAGCCAGACAATCTCTCCTGGCTCTGATAGGTTGGAAGGGCTGGATGAGAGCAACAATCTCTGACATAGGACATTTCGAGCTGTTTTGGGAGCAGGCTGTCATTATCTCCATCAATAATACAAATGGTAACAATAATAATGGTAATAGGAAAATACTAGCTGAAATTTTAATAGTGTTTACTATAAATTAGGCCCTGTTCTATATTCCTCAAATATATTAACTCATTTAATCATTCTCATAACAATCTTAATGAAGCAGAAACTATTGTTATCATTCCCATTCTTCAGATGAGGAAACCTTAAGATTAGGTCAATTGTTAAAGGTTCCATATTGAGTAGCTGGTGGAACTGGGATGGCAACACAGGCTGTCTGGCTCTAGAGACATGAAGTCTATGCTATCCAGCCTCTCAATGCTGTATTTCTGATCTTTAAGGGCTCTTTTGAATTGGAAATCATAGCTAAACCAGTGGAAGACTTCCAGGCAGGAGCTGATTTCCCAAACTTACTTTGGGTGCTACCTGGAGCCATAAGCCACCTTCGAGGATCCCTGGGGCCTGAGACAAGCCATGCAGGGCATCAGACCATGGCAGATATAGGGCACACAAACAGTGAGACTCTCTGTGGCAAAAGGAAAGGTAGGCAGGCAAGTTTGGTTTTGTTTTTCTGCTGGTTCACATGGAAAGGGAGTTAGTGGTCTATTAAGTACAATGAGTTGATCGTGAAGTCAAACTCTGCTTTTATGGAGACATAACTCTACCAAAGCCACATTTGATGGTTATAAAAAAGATGTGGAATTATCTGGCTAAACAGACTATAGAACAATTAGATATAGGGACTAATTTAGTAATCAATTAATTTTGATACAAGACTATTCTCTTTTTTGGAAATTCTCTCAGCTTCACTAAAGGTATTCTGTTTTCCATTTACCTGTCTCATTTTGATCTAGTGAGATTTACTTGCACTTGAGCACAGGGAAGAGTGACTTGAAGAAAGGGACCTGCCCTGGTCCCCATGCACCTGCCTGGAATAGGTGTAATCTGATTACAGACACCACCAAGACACTTTGGGCAAAAGATTTTTGATTATCCTGTTACAAATTTTTTATTTTTAAGTTTATTCATTTTGAGAGAGAGAGAGAGAGAGAGAGCACAAGCAGGGAGGGGCAGAGAGAGGTGGAGACAGGATCTGAAGCAGGCTCCAGGCTCTGTGTTGTCAGCACAGAGCCCAATGTGGGACTTGAACTTACAAACCACAAGATCATGACCTGAATCAAAGTTGGACACCCAACTGACTGAGCCACCCAGGCGCATCTATCCTGTTACAAGTTAAAATATATCTACTACATATACTTTTTATTCTAGTAACTATATATCTATGTACCTATGGTTTTAGTTTTTTCTAATTTCCAACCAAACATTTCTACATGGGAATAATTATATAATCTCCAACTCACCAATTCCATCCTTTTTGAAGATGTTTCTCTTAATTGACTTCCAGGTCTTAAATCTGGCAATATGAAAGTGACGAGGTAGTTGAGGGGAAGTAAAGGGCAAGTTGAAAAAAGAAGGTGCATTTTATTTAGAAGTCTATGATTTGCATTCCTTTCTTTTTCCAAAATATAGCTAACTGTGAAGAAGTAAGCAAATAAATCGCCGAGGGAGGGTATTTAGCAGTGAAAGGGAAGGCTGGGATCAGGTGCATGTGAGGCAAATTACACCTGAACTCCATAAACTTGCCATCTGTCCAAATTGACCAGAACTACCCAAAGGATTTCAGAAGCACAGGTTGATAATGAATTGCAAATGAAACTCAGACTTTGTCTTGTCTCAAGGTAACTAAATTTACCCTTTGAAATCTGTCCAGACTCTGCAAAGAGAAGCCTATCCCACCACAGGCAGCTTTACTGATCTTTTAGATATTTTTATTTTATGTAATTGATGATCATCCTGATATCCATCTAGAAAAGAGTACACAGGGGCACCTGGGTGGCTCAGTCAGTTGAGGGTCCAACTTTGGATTTCAGCTCAGGTCATGATCTCACAGTTACTGGGTCTAGTCCCACACTGAGCTCCAAGCTGGGCATGGAGCCTGCTTAAGATTCTCTCCCTCTCTCTTTGCCCCTCTCACTGACTCATGCTCTATCCCTCTCTCTAAAAAATAAAAAAATAAAGAGTACAAATAATTTAAGTAGTTGAATAGAGAGTAATATAAATTTAATAAAAGAATAGTGGGATTTGCTTTAGTGTGTGGTAACCTAAATGAAAATGTGTACTGAGGTGGAGTTGAATATCAATATAAAGTTTATCTAAATATAATGAAAGACACTGGGCTCCTTAAATGAATACTTCAGAAGCAAAATTATATAGCAACCATTTTATATGGGCCTATCATGTCCCAGAACCTCTATTAGTTCTCCTTGAGCTTTAATATGTATACAAATCACCCAGGGATTTTGTTACAATTTTGATTCTGAATATTTGGAGAAAAGTGGTGGCTACATCAGAAGCATAGCTTCTGCATCTTCCTTAAATTCACATGGAAAACAGAACAGCTAGATAGCAAAACCAAAACCATGGCCAACATTTTCAACAAAGTTAGGTGGCAAGGTGTCCCTTCAAACCTAGAAGTATAAGGAAGTGGAGACAAACCACCGTTGCCATGTGACCTGCACAGTATCAGGGTCTGTGTGAGAAGAAGCAGAAGGAATCAATAGAGCAACTGAAGAACCCCATAACAGAAGAACTTCAAAACAGCCAAAAATTACTTACTGAAAAGCACAGTAGACCCATTCAAGAATAGGTTCTGAAACTCTTAGGATCTGCCCAATCCAAAAGCTGCATGAATGCAAGAAAATGCCAGGATAGGCCCTAAAGGGTCTGGAGCAGAATAGCCCAGGACTGTCCAATAGAATTTTCTGCAATGTCAGAAATGTTCTATGTTTCTGTACACAATAACCAGTAGCCACCTGTGGCCACTGAGCACTTGAACTGTGGCTAATGTGTCTGAGGAACTGAATTTTCAAAAGAATGTTTAATTTTTTTTAATGCTTATTTATTTTTGAGAGAGAGAGACAGAGCATGAGTGGGCAGGGCCAGAGAGAGATCCGAAGCAGGCTCCAGGCTGCAAGCTGTCAGCACAGAGCCTGATGTGGGGCTCAAACTTATAAACCGCGAGATCATGAGTTTGGCTTAGCTGAAGCCAAACGCTTAACCGACTGAGCCACCCAGTCCCCCTCAAAAGAATGTTTAAAAGCAAAGGTGTATGCATTCTTTCCACTCTATCATCCAAATATACTATCATGTTTGGGGGAAGACTCATAAAAATTTAGAAACAAAGTTTGGGTGAATTATGTCCTGTTCATACCAGCTCCTTTTAATTACTTCATTCCATTATTGAGCACAATGTTTGAAAGAAGATCATCTGCTCTCCCTCCTGGGTGGTGATCCCATGTCCTCCACACCATAAAAATTTGGCCAATGGAAGAACAGAAGATGGAAGCAACAGCAAGGGGAGAGAGGAGGACAGGGAGATCACAGTGTGGTTGAGGAAAAAATAAAAGGGAAAGGTGTTTTTCTTTTGCATAAAATTCCATATAAACTATAAAGTTTGGGAAATGAACATGGATAGTGTTTAAAGTTGGGGTGAGAAGGTGGATTGGCAATGGCAAGAATGAGCCACGTATTCCTCCACAGCCAATTGTTATTCACTCAGCTACTCCATCAAGGCTGGATATGGCAACAGCCTGCACTGCTTCACACTTTGATGGATGGCTGTGCTTCAACTGCTTTAATCATCTCTGATAGTCTCCATAGGGTCTTTGGAGATGGTCAGAGCATCATAAGTATGGAATGTATGAAATTAATACAAGCCCTGCCTATCTCCCTTCTTTAGTCTCTACCAGCTTCTCCCTGCTCCAGTCTATTTCCTTTTCACTGTTTAATGGAGGAAACAAATAAATAAAAATCTTTAATTCCAAGAGTAAGGCCTTGGGGAGAACAGTTCCAAAGTGGTGGCATCATGTGGAGCTCAGCAGACTTGCTCTTTAGCAAAACAACCATAACTAGTGAAAATTACCAAAACCCCCAACAATTTAATGTCACTGAGAATTGTCTTAAGGGCATACTGTAAATGAGAAAATATTTATTCAAAAAAATCTATTAAATCTCAGTAAAAACAAGAGTTTGTGGCACTTAGACACTCCCTGAGCTTAGTGTGACAAAAACTTCACTCTGACCAAGGGTGGCCAAGAAGATAGGGTTCCGTCTTCCTCCAGAAACCAGTCATGGGTTTGGACGTCTCTACAGGAGGAATAAGCTTCCAGCACTTCTCATCTCCCCAGCTCTGTTACAGAGATTAAATTCCAGGTGAGTGTAACCAAGATATTAAAGGCTCCTTTCCTCTACCTAGTTCCTACTGGGAGAATGGAGGTGATACCTCAGGAACAGCAGGCAGAGAATACTGGGGGGCCCTGATCACCTTTGCCCCAGCTTGCTCACAGGGTGGAGGTTCCACCCAGAAGAGGCAAGCCAAGAAGAGAGGCTACTGCCCCTGGCCAGTACCCTGCTCATGAGCTGGAGCGTCACTCTAAGAAAAGTGGGCCATGTCCCTACCTCCAGCTCCTGAGCAGTGCTCAGAGATTTTGCCTAGGGCTAAGACAGGCCATAATAAGAGAGGGTTCAGAAGCTCTCCCCAAAGGGGCTGGTTTTACTTGGAACAGAATGTAGGAAATTTAAGCCTAAACTCCACTGTCAGAAACAATGAAGATTTTGGTGGCAAGCAATTAAGAGGAGATGGGTAGTTTCATGAGCACAATAAACTACTTTACCAGAGAAAACCAGAGAAAGAGATGGCTAAAAAACAGCCAAATTTCAAACCTGAAAGACCTGCCTCAAAAACTACATCTGCAAAGAGGCTCAAATTTAATTGGAAGAGACTGGAGAGCAATTCATACCTCAAGGCATTGTTGAAAATAATGGAGCAATGAGTTGGCAATTAGTTAAGGCTAACAACTGGGTGTAATACCAGCAGAAACAGTTCAACAGAGAGAATAGGGAAAGGGACAGAGAGCCTTGCTAAAACCACAGTCATCCCAATGCTCACTGCACACATGCCTAAGGCTATATTCTTTGAGGAATGACACTAGAGGTTTCACACTGGAAGGGAAATAGGTGTCAGTAGAATAATCAGGCATGTCACTAAATGAATAAGGAAGCAAACAATAGTGAGGCATCTGGGTGGCTCAGTAGCTTGAGCATCCAACTCTTAATATCAACTCAGGCCATGATCTCACGGTACGTGGGATCAAGTCCCATGTCAAGCTCCATGCTGACAGCGCCAGAGGCTGCTAGTGATTCTCTCTCTCTCTCTCTCTCCTTCTGCCCCTCCCCTACTCATGCACTCTCTCATGCTCTCTCTCTCAAAATAAATAAACTTAAAAAAAGAGAAGTAAACAATAGCAAGCCTCAGAAAGGTGGGAGCAGTGGGAAGAATAAGTATTCAGAGTTGATACAATATATTATCTAAAATGTCGAGTTTTCACTAACAATGAGATATGCAAAGGAAAATGCCCACATACAGAGAGGGAAAGTAGGAAACAGAAACTATCTGAGAGGTCTCAGATATCAGATTTAACAGACAAAGATTCCAATTAACATCATAAATATGTCCAAAGAACTAAAAGAAACCATGTTTAAATAAGTAGAGTATGATATAAATGTGACACCAAATGAGGAATATTGGTAAGGAGATAAGAAATTATAAAAAAAAAAAAGCACCAAATTGAAATTCTGTGGTTGAAAAGTACACTAACTGAAAGAAAAAAAATTGCTACAGGGGCTCAAGAGTAGACTTTAACCAGCAAAAGAATCAATGAACTTGAAGATAGATGGACAGATATTATAGAATCTGAAGAACAGAGAGAAAAATGAAGAAAAATGAACGATGCCTTAGAGAAGTGTGGGAGACCATGAAGCATACCAACATATGCATAATGGGAGTACCCAGAGGGTAAGGAGGGAGAGAAAAGAGACAAAAAAATACTCAAAGATATAATGGCTGAAAGCTATTCCAATCTGAGGAAATACATTAATCTGTATGTCCAAGAAGTCCAACTGACTCCAAGTAGGATAAATGCAAATCCACACCCAGACACACTGTGCCTAAAAATTCTTAAATACAAAAACAAAGAGAAACTCTTCAAAGAAAATATTAAATAATGCTTAATAAACATTACTGGCTGAAAAAATGATTGTATCCAAGTATAGAATACTATGCAAACACTTAAATGATATGTCCTTTTGCTAAGTGAAAAATAAGCAGGTTTTAAAATGGTAAACAGTATGATTTTTTTGTAGTAACAAATACATTTATATAGATATATAAAGTGCCTAGCACATTAACTGTCAATCACAGAGTAAGCCCTCAATAGACAATTCTGGTTCTGTTGCTGTGGTTGTATCATGACCTTTGTAAAATTGACCAGGCTAGATATTATCTCCAGACTTTGTATCAGTCATTTCATGCTAGTCATTGAAAGAAGATATTAATATTCAAATCTACTGCACTTGACTGAAATGTTTTCCTACTTAGCTTCTGTTGGGTGAAAATAATGACACCAGTTCTCACTCCCTAGGAAGGCATTCCTTGCCCAACAGCTTAGTTCTAAATCCACCCAAGAATTTCTCAGACCATGGGAAGGTGAGAGAAATGGGCTCTCTTGCTTCAGAGCTTCCTTCACCAAGATGGGGGCTGTTGGCTGCCAGCTATTTGCAGGCCCCACATTAGCTACACAAACTGCTGCCAAGTTGGCCTGGCTTTCCTCAATCCCTCACCAGAAAATAGGCTCATTCTCCACCCTGCCCCCTTTCCCTGTCCAGTTCAGGAATGCTCTCCTATGAGGATACTTTCTTAGTTCTGGTAGATCAGGCAGGTGCCAGTTCTTCTCTGTTTTCTTCTATGCTTTGTCTGACATTTCTTACCAACATCACTAAAGTCTGAACTCAGTGTTGAGTGTGAACTAGACTCCTACAGTGTCTCTTTTTTTTAAAAATTTTTAAAAATGTTTTATTTATTTTTAAGAGAGAGAGAGAGAGAAACGGGAGCACGAGCAGGCGAAGGGCAGAGAGTGAGGGAGACACAGAAACTGAAGCAGGCTCCGGGCTCTGAGTTGTCAGCACAGAGCCTGATGTGGGGTTCGAACCCACAAACTGTGAGATCATGACCTGAGCCAAAGTCAGACGCTTAACCGACTGAGCCACCGAAGTGCCCCCCTAACAGCGTCTCTTAAGCAGCCAACCCTTGGACTAGATCTCTGATCAAAATCCTGGGAGCTTCACAGTATGCTCTGATACCCAGCTATTCCCACCACCATTCCTTCAACTAAAATTGTCCAAAGAACATAGGGGCACAAGATTAAAGAGCCATCTGGTTGCCTTTCACAAGAGAGGTAAGACCAACAATGAAATATTCTGTTTCTTTTCTGTTTAATTATAGAACCATTATTCCAATAGTATTGTTCTTTATTTGTTTCTTCTACCAAAACAATAAATTCTAACTATTCAAAGTTTAAATTAATTTAAAAAACTGTCCTAGGAACCCAACTCCTGTATTATATTTTTCCTGTGGGGGAAAAGTGTTCAGCAACTGCTTATACAAATCAGGAGTATTGAAAGTATTGTCCTCAATGAACCTAATTATCCTAACTTTCCAGTGTTTATAAACTTTTGGAACCTAACCCACTTTTAAGAGTGACACTTCTCTGTACTTGATTGCTATAAATAAATGAATCCCAAAAGGTTTAGCAGATTGCAGAAAGAGGATAAGGTTAAAATGGGCAAACACTAACAGATGAAATATAATTAGTAGTATACCAATTCTTCATTAAGTATTATAGATATAATATGTACAGCTATTAGTGCTAAAACAAAACACCTGTCAATTATTCACAAGTATTTCCAATTGTAAGAAAATATTCCACAGTAAACAGATGCTACACACTGAGATTCAGAAAAAAAATTCTCAACACCATTCAATCTATTTTTTCTGAGTGTCCCCCAAAGATTACTCATCAAACTTATGTATCTGCCACTATAATTAATAGTTCTCTGTTATTCTTTCCACTTTAGGTTTGGCAATAGAAATTTCATTACCAGATAAGCCCGTTTTGATTCAGATACAACTGAGGTAATTACTAAATTCATAATAAGTTGGTTATTTGGGGTCAGGGTGATGATAAGTCCTTAGCTTGTACTTGCTGAATAGTTAATAATCTCTGCAAGGACAGCTGACCTAATGCTCACAAAAAATATATTAAAATTCTCCTGCGTTTTTATATTTGGGAGGTTTTAGGTTTTTTAAGTTTTGCCTGAGTCAAATATTATTTTTATAAGCCTAAAACATTATAGCAGTACTATTCCTATTATTCTATATCCCTATAGTTCTGATATTCCTGATAATTCCTATATTCTTTATGATATTCCTGTAATTCCCATATTAGGAATATTCCTATAATTATGCAATACTGATATTCCTATAATTCTTTGCAATACTAGGAGCAGTTTTTTTAATGTTTATTTATTTATTTTGAGAAACAGAGCATGAGTGGAGGAGGGGCAGAGAGAGAGAAGGAGAGAGAGAATCCCAAGCAGAGTCCCTGCTTGTCAGCACAGAGCCCGATGTGGTGCTCAAACTCACGAACCATGAGATCATGATGTGAGCTGAAATCAAGAATCAGATGCTTAACTGATTGAGCTACCTAGGTGTCTCTAGGAGCAGATTGATCTTCTTGAACTCAAGAAAGCTACTCAAAAAAGAGCAAGAAGACTTTTCCTGAGGGGCATCTAGTAGTAGATGCTCAATAAAGCAAAATCTAAAGAAACTCATTCCCTGGAACATACCTTTGTGGTTTTTGTTTATTTTGTTTTTGTTTGGGGAGGAGGGTATTAGGGGAAGGCTATGATAAAGAAAAGATGGTACATTGGAAAAGACCATCAGGGTAGAAACAGGCTAACAATGAAAAAATAAAAACCACAGAAGAACGTAGAAATGAATAATGACAAGAGTAAACTGAAAGGACAGGATGGATGGTTATCTGCCATAATCAGACCTAAAGGTGACAGTGTTCTCTCCCACTTGGGAGGCACCAGAACAAGAACACGAGTAATAACCCTTATGAAAATCCAAAGTCATATCCACTGTTGTGCTTACTTTTCCCTAGCCTCAGGAAAGGTAACTTTCTACTTTATCCTCTTTAGAAGAATGTAGTAGACATAATCTTTCACACTGCTCATCTTTGAAAGCTCAGAACAGGCCTAAGTTGATTTGCATACAATAATTATTTACTTAATTAACAGGCTCTCAACTAGATTGTCCTTTCAACCCTTAACAAGCCGAAAATTATATGATTGCTCTTCAAAGGAGAAGAGATTTTCCCTAAATAGGATCTATTGCTAACAATAGAATACAATTTTCCACATGGCTTCTGCACTGAGATTTAACTGGTTCCATGACAAGGAATGAGAAATTCCTTTGGCACAAGAGATCATATAAATGGAGAAATCCCAGATGCATATATCATTGAACACCCAGACATTTTTTAATTTACATTTATTCTTAAAACGTAGTATCTTCAGTAAAAATTCTTATATGCAACAAGAAAAAAATAAAACTGCACATTCTCCACAGAGATGGAAGTTAATCTTAAATAAAATAAAGCCTAGTGTTTAGGATTACGACTACTTTATTTAATAGGCTAGCAGAAATCTATCAACAGTTAATGTTTATGATACATTAAGAACTTTCCGTTGTGGTTCAAGAAGAAAAAAATCTAAACCAACCAATAAATAAAGAGAATTTTTGAAATTAATATAATGGAAATATCAAGTTCGAAATCCAAAAAAAACTCTCCTTTACTCTGGTCAAAGAATGACTCATACTTCAAAAAGATAGAGTGGATGTAGCAAGTAAACGAGCCTAAAACCGAAATGCACTGTTCTCTCAGTGTGGCAGATGTATACGTCATCGGGACTAGCCCACTGCCCACTCACCAGATGTCCGACTTTGTGTTGTAACCCTGGTGTTTCAGAGCCTCTGGACTCATGTAGTGAGGAGTTCCAGTTAAAGTGGAGGCTAGATCACAGGATCCCATTAGGAGTCGAGAAACTCCAAAATCACCTTGAAATAAAAATTAATTTTTATAAATACTTTAAAACAATGAAAACCAACCTGAAAATTAACAACTGTCTAATTTGACAATTTTAAATATGCAATGACTCATACTGTTTTAAAGGGAAAGAAAAGAAAAATAGTATCTTTTAAGTTACACAATGCTGGTGAATAGCTTTAAAAAACATAGGCCTTAGGGGTGCCTGGGTGGCTCAGTCAGTTAAGTGTCCGTCTTCGGCTCAGGTCATGATCTCACGTTTGAGATCCCACGTGGGGCTCTGTGCTGAAGCTGGGAGCCTGGAGCCCGCTTGGGATTCTGTGTCTCCCTCTCTCTCTGCCCCTCCCCTGCTCACGTTCTGTCTCTCTCTGTCTCAAAAATAAATAAACATTTTAAAAAAACACACAAACACACAAAACATAGGCCTTATAGGAAAAAGGAGACTTTGAGCCAGAAAAGTTAATTATGTAAGCTAAAACTTTTTATTTCTGGAATTATGGAGAACCAACTACTTGAAACAAAAAGCTATCTCAGGTCTGAATAACAAACAAATAAAATGATTCTGGAAGGGCTGAATATAATGATTTGCAATTTCATGTGAGAGGGGAGAGTTTGTTCTTCATTTACAATAAAAAAAATTTCAAATAAATGACCTGAGACTTTTGAAGATCATGACTGTAAAAATTTGAATCTATTAGCTTCTCTTGAATCACCTAACTAGTTATATGCTTTTATGCTTTCCCTTTCTAAGAACATTTTACAGGAAGATTAAATAATCCAGTAACTGCTATGAATGGAAGCATGGTTCTGAAGAACTAAAAATTAACAAATCTATTATATCAACATTTTAATTATCTGTGACAACTGCCAGTTGTTTGTGATAAAATAAGTGTAAAACCTGTACTAATTAATCAAACTAGTAAAACAAGTCTAACCACTTGCAAAGTGCCTGGCATGGAGTAGGAACTCAAAAATTATTAGTTCAATCTATCAAGAACATAGCAAATGTCTTACACTTCAATTTACATCAGATACTCAGAAACAAAATAATTGGGTTTTTTGACCCCAACCAAGAAAAAACAAAAGTTTGAGAAGTTAAAAATAAACCATTGATTACTCTAACACTTCTGGGTACTATATACTTCAATGTGGTATGTTGATATCATCTAGAATATACTCTTCCATGTTTATGGAATACATATTTTAAAAATCTTACCAATTTTAAGCAGATTATTTTTCAGAAATATATTCTTTGATTTCAAGTCTCGATGAAGTATCCTTCTACAAAAAGGCAAAAGAAGATATAGAATTTCATGAAAAATATAATTTTTTAATTCTTAATAGAAATAATATATATAGGTATATGTGAAGTGATTCACACATAAATACATATTCCCATAGATATATCTTTCAGTGTTTAAAAGCTACAAATCCACAGCATTTTCTAGTTCCCCTAAGGAAATAAGACTTTAAAAAAAATTTTTTTTTAAGTGAGCAGAACCTGTAGTTGGGAAAAGAGTTTCAAATTTTATTGTGTTTCTGTAGTATGATCTACATAGTGTGTACCTACTAGCCATACCCTTAGTGGATAGACCAGTTATCATAAAGCTTTGCAATCTATTATAGATAATCTATTACATATTATATGTTATATTTATATGTAACATACATTTTTATAGAACATATAATAGTTTTATCTTCTAGAAATGTCACATATATAAACTATTATATGTATTAAATCCAAACATTCAGGTTTTCTGTATTTGTGGAAATAATAATGCTGATGGTGATATTTAATAATAGATAACATTTATTAATTCTTACTGTGTAAGTCAGCAATATAAATTATGTCAGTTAAGACTTTTGTTTCTGGAATTCTGAAGAACTAGACAATTTGAAAACATTTACCTAAAAAACACCTAAAACCGTGGCATAAAGTATACAAAAATATCTTCACATATGCACAGCTGAGCCCACAAGAAAATGAAACAAATCCTTGAGTGAGGATTTATACAAAAGAATACTGAAAATTAGAGTGGGCAGTAGGTACTGATTTCTCAGTTGCCCCAGGGGGTGTCTGAAATCAGCAACCAATGGGCCAGCTTTAATGGCCTCATAGAAATAAGAGCCAAGACCTTGAACCCATGTAATGTGGAGACTTGGAATATATATTCATATATATATGTCAGAACTCCACAGGTGGTTTATACCTTAACTGAAGGGATGACCCAAGAAACATGGACTCACAAGTAAACAAAATGACAAAAAAAAAGTTTATCTGTACAGGTCTGAACTCTGAGTGGTAAAAAAAAAAAATCTCTCTCTTCTTATTCTGTAACCATGCCTCTCTGCTCACTCACATTTGGGATTCAAATATGTAATAGCTGTATGGCTTCAGGAATCCCAAGCTGAGAAATTAACATAAAAATTGGTTCTCAGCTGCTCATACCCTCTTGGGGCATCTGGCAGAAGCAAATGCAAACTAAGAGTCAGCAGATAACACACAGTAATATTACACCCCTGAGATTTTCAGATAATCTAGAAGGATTCAAACTATGAAATAAGTATATTTTAAGAGGTTAAAATCACAAAGAAAGGAATAGAAAACATAAAATAGGAACAGGACACTATCCAGAAAAAGATGATGCTGATTTGAAAAACAACCAGATAAAGGGGCACCTGGGTGGCTCAGTCGGTTAAACAGCCAACTCTTGACTTTGGCTCATTTGATCTCACAGTCTCTGAGTTTGAACCCCATGTCTGGCTCTGCATGCAGATCCCACTTGGGATTCTCTCTCTCCATATCCCTCTGCCCCTCCCCACTCATGCTCCCTCTCTCTCTCTCTCTCTCTCTCTCTCTCTCTCTCAAAATAAATAAATACACAAACATTAAAAAAAAAAAAAAGAAAAACAACCAGATACAATTTCTAGGGAAAAAATGTGATTGAAATTAAAAACTCAAGAATAAAACCTCAGCTTCAGCTATGATGGACTAAGTTTATTTTGCACTAAGTCTCCCACTTTCCACAGCTGTACAGAAAACACTGAAAAATTTAAACAATGTAAAATCTGAGTAAAAATTTAAAAACAACAACAGGTCTTTGAAGACACTGGAGATCAGCTAAGGCAAACTTAGGCAAGTCAGCACCTGAGGAGCCAGACCTTGGAGAAAAGGGGAACGCTGTGAGATGAGCCCAACACTTGGGATTGTGTGTTCCTCTCAGGGCAGTCGACACAAGCAGAATGACCTAGGCTAGAGGTTGCGGCACCTTCCCTTGGCTTAGAAAACAACAATTACAGTTCAAGTCTACCAAGGCAGCTAGGACTTGAGGGAGACATTTTCCAGTAAAAAAAAAAAAAAGGGAACAAAAGAGAAGTGAGTGACATTCAGCACGGCTTTTACCATTGAGGCACTTGCCAAATCCTAATTTGTTAGGGGAAGACAGTGAGGAGAAGGCAGCTGCTAAGATGTTAAAAACTAAGCAGAGCTTTAAGTAGATTCACAAAGATGAGGATGGGTCTTGGAAACCTTGAAGGACTACTTCTTAGATACTAGTCTTCACAAAGTCTGAAACCAGCCTTAAACCAACTCAGTGCCCTATTAGTTCAAGGTGATCTGCCCCTACTATAACTACTACTAAGAAAAAAAAATTAGGAGAGGACAAGATGGCGGAGAAGCAGGGAGCTTTGTAATCCGCGCATGCCCGTATGGATTGAACTGAGAAGGACTGAAGGGATAAAACTTGGATTTGCAAGTGGGGGAAAGAAGAAACAGACTCCAGAAAGAAGACAACCTCAAAGATGCCTGAGTGAGTGACTGTGATCTGGGAAATTAGGGGATGGGCGGGTCCCAGTGGTGCAGGGAGAAGTAGCCCCAGCCGAACACAGGGAGAGCGCGCTGTGCCCCGGAGAGACCAGGGGAAGAGAAAGAGAGACGGAAAACGCACCTAGAACCATCTCTAAGGGAGGAAAAACTCGCCCGTCTCCCCATATATAACTGCCGGGCGCTGGGAGAGAAATCC
>CM053573.1:123855168-123880728 GCA_028646485.1 Cryptoprocta ferox
CAAACCTCCTACAGTGGGCCATTGGACAGACCATTTAAATGCCGTAACGGAGTCCTGCACAGAGCAGAGTTCCATCTCTTGAGTTTTGGGTTCTAGGCTTATTCCTCATTTTTCTCAATGGAAACTTGGAAACAGAAATGGCTCATTTTCCTCATGGAAATATTCCTTCATATTTATAAACTTGTGATTAATGGCTTCAGATATTTGCAATTTTCCCTGCCACTCCATGTTCTCTGCAAGTAATAGCTGTGCATTTTACTGAGCCCCAACCGAATATGAAGCTGCTTGGAAAGGTACCAGAGGGGGAAAGTGCCAAGGTGCATTTCTAATATGAATCTGTATGTTTGTTCCTGACAGGCTAGGTAGAGGGCAGTTATAAGGGCGGGAGGTCAGGCAGAGAATACGTAAAGATGACCTTGCTCAAAAAGTATCTCCCAGAACATTCTGGGAGATAGTCTTAGGCAAATGTGCTTTGGGAGAATTTGGTGTTATTTATACTTTATGGTGAATTTAGCCAGTTCATCACTGGGATGTTTCTGGGGCCTGAACGAAAGATGCTGGGGAGAAAGAAGATGCTCTTTCGAATGGAAGGCAGGTCTGTTTGGGTCAGAAACTTTGGACAACCAGAGGGTGCCGTGTGTTTGAGAAGCAGAAAAGAAAAGGCAAGAGGAGATAAAGCTTGGAAAGTATAGGGATAGCAACAAAAGCCAACCTTATCTGCTTTCCACATCAGCTAGCGTATTAACCGATATGAAGCCAAAAGCCCAATTAAAATACCTGCAAGTTTGAGATATTCCAGGTGTCAGCTGTTTCCCTGCAGGTCAGCCGCCTCGGCTCAGCTTTGCCAGCTGTTTCCTCATCCATTCTTCTGCTTGGAGGAAAGTAAGGGAAAAGAAGGGGCGGGGAGAGAACCAGGGAGTTTTGGATGGCCACTTCTCCTTCATCGGTGGACTGTTAAGAAAAGCAAAATGATGAGTTGTGCAGGGCAGTGATAAGGCAAGCTACTCGGGCATGTATGTCATGAATCTGTGCAAAACTGCAGGTATTTCCAAATGCAGCTAAAACATGATCCATTGCTGTAGTTTAATCATCTTTCCCCTTTACCCTTCAGTTAATCAACTATTTTATTTGGGAAACCAACTGACTCCTACCGCTTATGACTGTTACTGCTACCTCTACTGCTGCTCTTAGCACACTGGATTTTCCAAAGATTCTTTCCTGGTCTTAACAGTATTTTTCACTGTTGTCATTACTGTGCAATAGAGCTTTCTGTGATAATGGAAATGTTCTATATTTGTGCTGTCCATTGCAATAGTCACTAGTCACACATGACTTTTCAGCACTTGACAAAGGGTGGCTAGTGTGATTGAGGAACCAGATGTTAAATTTTATTTAATTTTAATATATCTAAATTTAAATAACCACTGGCTACCATATTGGACAGGTCTAGGTGATAAGCAATAACTTTCTTTCCCTGCCTTATTTAAAAATTTTTTAAATTTTAATAAAACTTAAGCTACCAGAAAAGTTATAAGAATAACACATGAACTCTGATGTACTGTTTGTCCAGATTTGTCAATTGCTTTATTGTTCTATTTATTCACCTATCTCTCTATCATCTATCTATCTATCTATTTTTCCTGAACCATTTGAGAGGGAGTTGCAGACACAATGCCTCTTTGTTCTAAATACTACTATATTTTCTAAGGCCAAGGACAGTGTCTTATATAACCCTGGTACAATGATCAAAATCAGAAAATTAACATTGATACAATGTTAGTATGTAATCCAGTGGTTGTCAAAATGTGATCCCAGGCCAGCAGCATCGCTATTACTTGGGCACTCCACCCCAGCCAGACTGACCCAGAAATTCTGGAGGTGCGGTCAGGCAATCTGTGTTTTCACAAGCCCACCAGGTGAGGGCAAAGCACATCTAAGTTTGGGAATCACCCATCCCCAATCCATCTTCAAATTTAGCCCGTTTGTCCCAATTACGTCCTTGGAAAGGACATTTCTGTATGTTTTTTTCTCACCCAGGATCCAATCCAGGATCATCTGCGTTAATTTTTAAATGCTGGTGGTTTCCAAGGATTGAGCTACTCTCCCGGGAGGGGCGTTGCCATGGTGATGGCCACAGGCAAGCACGGAAACGCTGCGGGGCTTCCTGGGCTCCGCGCTGCTGAGCTGTCATACTGTCACTTCTCTGACTCCTAAGGAGTGACGTTTGCGGATCGCTGGTTCTTGTTAACAGAGATATTTCTCATTATCAGACTCAAATTTGCTTTTAACTCACACAACTCTGGCATTATCCTCTCTTTATAGAGGTAAAATAATGCTGGAAATAGCAGATGGCCAAACTTCACCTCATAGAAAAATGCTATCACCATTGAAATAGTTGGTCTTTTTATCTCCAAGTTTGCTCTTTTGTAATTTAATCTGGGACCTCGCAAGATCCAAATATATAGATGCATTTGTGAGACTGCTGTATCTACCGCTCAGCCCTTTGGGCTCATCACATCAGATTAAGAGCGTCAAAAACAAACAACTGAACTCTCACAACTTCTTGTCAAGATCTAACCAAATCTTTGATGGGGAATAGTTCCAAAACTGCCAAAATGGAAGAGTGTTTCAAATAGTGATGTCTTCTCTTCTCCCCCGCCCCCACCACCCAGTGTTAAACGAAACTATTTGCTGTTTCCTGTCCGTCCTGCACAGTTTCACACCTCTTCATCTGTGCTCGGTCCATTCCCTTTCAGAATGTCCTTTCTCATAGCCGCACATCTTCAAATCCTACTCATCCTCCCAGGCCCAGCAGAAATGGCACCTCCTTTACAAAGGCTCCCATAATCTCCTGGCTGGAAATCCCTCCCCACCCCCACCACATAGCATTATATGTCTCCTGACAACTCAGCACATTATGCGTAGTATGAACCATCTCAGACTTTAGATGTGTGGGATTGATCTTTTTCTGATTCATTTTTTGTATCATGTCAGGGATCCACGTAGTGAGCCACAAAGAAATTAGCACTCAGAAATTTTTTTTCTCAAACAATTCTGTATCGCTTGCAGCTGCCTCCCACCTCATTTCTGCCAAAGACTAATGGTAAAAGATAAAATATTGGATCCTTCTACCTTTTACCTAAGCTTTTACAAAGCATTTTGTCCTACCTTATTTTGCTGGCACACCTAACAATGTACTGCACTGGAGGGCTGTGAGATACTCCCTACCCACCTGGGTGAGGACAAGGCCTCCCCAGAAACCTGGGCATTAACTTAGGAGATGCAGCAGAGCATAGGTGAGTATAGCCCACATATCTTCAGTAGAGAGAGACAGTAACGACTATCCACCGAAAGCAGGAAAGGTTGGACTTGTCTATTTCCTGCTTAGTGATATATTTTTTATTTTATTTTTATTTATTTATTTTTTTAATGTTTATTTATTTTTGAGAGAGAGGGAGAGGCAGAGTGCGAGCAGGGAAGGGGCAGAGAGAGAGGGAGACACAGAATCTGAAGCAGGCTCCAGGCTCTGAGCTCTCAGCACAGAGCCCGATGCGGGGCTTGAACCCACGAACCGCGAGATCATGACCTGAGCTGAAGTCGGACGCTTAACCAACTAAGCCACCCAGGTGCCCCTATTTTCTGCTTAGTGATATTAACATAACTAAACAGAAACTGTCTTAATATAACGGTAGTGCTCAATCTTGGCTGTACATTAGAATCGCAAGGAGATTTCAAAAATCACATGACCTGAGGCCCATCTCCAGAAAGTCTGATTTAATTGATCTGGATTTTTATCTGGACGTCAGGAGTTTTGAATGCTCTCCAGTGATTCTAATGTGTAGCCAAGGGCTGAGAGCTGCATAAAAAGGAGAATCCTTAGGTGGAAGCAGAAAAATGGAGTCATAAAGGAAAACTTTGTGAGCGTGTATGGAACACTGAGCCAAGATGAAGGCCAGACCAGAGAACAATAAAGTCTGGCTCTGGTGGTAGGTTAGGTTTTATGTTCAGGCCACTTCACTAGGTGCTATGATAACTACCTGGCCTGTTCTTCTTGCTCCATGTGCAACTTCTGATTAGAATTCAGCTCTCCACATATGCCTATTCTAACAGGAAAAAATATGGCTAAATTGACATGAGCTCCCTGTTGTCTTGGCAGCTGTAGTTCTCACTGCATGTGAAGAAATTGGCATTCTAGATTATTTATTGGTTCCTTAGCAGTTTGAAGTTCACAAAGGCAACGGTAGTCGAGGGTCTTTCCAAAAGCCATTATTGAGCCCCAACTCTGTGTCAAATACAATTCTAGAGAGTGTGGGGCAACAGAGATAATATAATATTTCTTTAATGAATCTGTCTGGTAGAATAAATGAATCATTTCTATCATTAGCAAAAATACAATTATACTTACAATACGGTAAGTGTCGAAGGAAGGAGGTGGTTAAAATCCTGTGCACGTTAAGAGTAGAGAGAAATGGACTGTGGGGGCCATGGAGGAGCTAGGAATTATATTTGAACTTGAAGTATGGGAAGCATTTGGTCAAGGGAGATGGGGCAAGGACATTTTAGTTACAGGAAATAATGTGATAAAAAGCTCAGAGGTAGAAAAGCATGAGCCATGATTTAAGAACATGATACTTCACTTTTTAGTTATAATGTGTTTGCATTTCCTCATGTTAACAACTTATATGCCCATCGTATAATTATCAGAACCAGGATATTAATATTTTACCAGTTTTATTCCCAGTGTCTTTGTCTGTTCCAGGGCCCAGTCTAGGATCCTGCATTGCTTATAATTGTTGCATCCCCTTATTCCTTTCTCATCGGTGACAGTTCCCTTTTCCAGCCTTGTTTTTTATGACCTTGATACTTTTGATGAGTGCTGGTAACGTATTTTGAAGAAGACCTCTCAGTTTGGATTTGTCTGACGTTTCCTCATGATTAGATTGAGGTTCTGTATTCTGAGCAAGACTACCACACAAGTGATGTGATGTCCTTCTCAGAACATCATATTAAGAGGGAACATGATGCTAGTCCATCTTATTACTGGTGATGTTAACTGTGATTGATTGAAGCTGTGTCTGCTGGATTTCTCCACTATAGAGTTACTATTTTCTTTTTTTGAAATGGATAAATATCTTGGGGAAAATATTTTGAGACTATGCTAATATCCTGTTTTTTCTCAAACTTTTACCCACTGATTTTAGCATCTTTCAGTAAAGGTTGCCTGGAGCACTTTATACTGTGATGTTTTCCTAATGGTGATTATGTATTTCCCTCATTCTTTCTACAATTACTAATTGGGATTCTTTTATAAGGAAGAGCTGTTCTACTGTCTCTTTTCCATTTATGTATTCAATTATTTATTTATATCAGCATGAACTCATGAATATTTATTTTATTCTATGGGTTATAACCCAATACTGTCATTTTTATTTTGTTGTTTAAACTGTTCCAACTTTAGCTGTTGGGGCTCCTTCAGGTTGGCTCTTGTGTCCTCTTAGCATGCCCTTATCCTTTTTCAAGGAGAAGTAGATTCTTACTTATTAATTCTATTTTATAGATGAGGAAACAGGACCCAAGAGAGGTGGAGTGATCGTCTGGCAGTCACATGGCTAGAATATTGAATTTCGTCTAGGGCAGAACCAGGACCCAGGGGTGTTGGGAAAATTGTTCCTTTTGTTTTCTTTTTATTTGGATTGCTCTAATTCCTTCCTTAATATTTAATGGAGTCAACCAAATAGTCCATGGTTCCTACCTCCCTAAGCATGTAATTATCTACCTGTACATGGACATGAATTAGAAGACATTGATTGTTTCACTGCTCATACCAACAATGTTAACCAAACATGTTTCAAATTGTGGCCCTAAACACAAATTTCCACATAGCTACACTAATCAAGCCTATGTAAATTATAAATTATACAAAATGAAAACTTCCAGTTATAAGATGAACCAGATGTGGGGATCTAGAATATAGTTCTGGGCACAGGGACATAGCTTACAATACTGTACTGTATGCCTGAAATTTGCCAAGAGAATAGATCTCAAGTGCACCACCACCAGGAAAAAAAAAAAAAAAAAAAGAAAAAAGATAACTGTGTGAAGTATTGGATGTGGATGTGTCAGTTAACTTGAATGTGGTAATCATCTCACAATTCACGTGTGTATGTATGCGTGCATTTCCTTTTCTTGGCTTTTTCGTACTTAACATTCAGTATCTTTATCTCTGTTTTTATGCATAAACACAAAAACACAAGTATATCAGTTTGTACATACATACATATTTTAATGTGACGATGGTATTCAGTATTTTATGTCTCTCAATGGAGACTAGGTAGGGCTTGAAATAGTGGAAAGTGTGTGGACTTTGTCATCACACTGACTTCTGTTCAGATCTTGGTCTGTTTCCTTGAGGCAGTTATTTCATTTCTGTGATCCTTTTCCTGCTATTAAGATAGGGTAGCAACACCTCTTTTGTTAGTTTTTTTTTTTTAGGGATTTGAAATAATGAATGTTGAAAAAATGGCTCTCAGAACCTTGCACCTAGTAGGCTGCCAGTAATGAAAGTTGTTATTATAATCATTCATTATTTCATTGCTGCTCCCCTCTCCCTTTTCCAGTTGTTTTTTGGAAGGCAAGCTCATTTTTAACTCTGAATTTGACTTGTAGCCTTAAGTATGATTCATGCCAGAAGGAGGAAACATGCAAATTCTTAAACATTAAAGAGTCTGATAGCAACTTTCAAGCAAGTACTTGCCAAGGATCTGTTTGTACTGTACAAAAAAAAAATTTGAAATTTTCTCTTATGTTTCTTATTTATGTAAAACTATTTAAATAAACCAAGTAAGTAGGCTGAATTTTACAATCTTAAACTTCTGGTAAGTGTCAGTAGTGAATTTGGCAATGACATGTAGCCATCAGGCTTACTAGCTCTCAGAGAGTCCTTATAACTTTGTACTGGATGTGTGTTGGGTCTGCAATTAAAGAAAAATCTTTTTTTGCTTATTGTCCTGAAGCTCTGTCTGGGGCCACTAACATCCAAATTGTTTTGTTACGGTTGAGGGAGACTCCTAGGATATTGATCATTGTGACATTGATTCGTGACTACCTGTCTTAGTCCATTCAGGCTGCTATCACAATATACCATAGACTGGGTGGCTTATAAACAAAGAAATTTATTTCTCATGGTTCTGAAGCCTGGAAGTCTGAGATCACAATTCCAGCAGATTCAGTGTCTGGTGAAGGCTGGATTCCTGTTTCATAAGTGGTCATCTTCTTGTTGTGTCCTCACATGGTAGAAGAGGTGAGGGAGGGATGTCTGGGTGGCTCAGTTGGTTAAGTGTCCAACTCTTGATTTTGGCTCAGGTCATGATCTCACAGTTGGTCCTGAGATGGAGCCTTGCATCAGGTTCCATGCTGGGTGTCGTGCATCCTTAAGATTCTCTCTCTTCCTCTCCCTCTGCCCCTCCCAACTTGTGTGTGTTTGTGTGTGCGTGTGTGTGTATGCACGTGCATGTGTGCATGTTCTCTCTCTTTCCCTCTCTCAAAAAAAAAAAAAGGTGAGGGAGTTTTCTGGGGTCTCTTTTATAAAGACACTAATGACTCCACCCTTATGATCTAATCATATCCCAAAGGCCCCACCCCCTAATACTATCGCACTGAGGCAGGGTAGGATTTCTACATAGGTATTTTGGGGAGATGCAAACATTCAGTCTGTAGCATTATCTTTCCCAGGATGAGCTGCAGATAGCCACACATCAGGGTTGTCTTCAGCAGCCTGCTTTCCTGGGATTGCTGCTGATTGAAAGAACTAAACATTATCTTTAGAAAGGTGTATCCTATCAGGACCCTCTGGTTTTTCTGGGCAGGTCCATCCTGGAGTAGGTAGGCCTTTCTGAATTTGCTCTGTGCTAGCGCTATGGGTCTAGACTTTATTTAGTTAGGGAGGACTGTAAATCATGTGAGTGTCTGATTTTTAAAATTTTGTTTAACGTTATTTATATTTGAGAGAGAGAGAGAGAGAGAGAGAGTGAGCAGAGGATGGGCAGAGAGAGGGAGACACAGAATCTGCAGCAGGCTCCAGGCTCTGAGCTGTCAGCACAGAGCCCAACGCAGGGCTCAAACTTGCGAACCATGAGATCATTACCTGAGCTGAAGTTGGGGACGCTTAACCAACTGAGCCCCCCAGGCACCCCGAGTGTCTGATTTTATATATCTGAACGGATCTACTCATGATTTTTAAGTACCAAAATTAATTTGATTTGTTCTGTTTACTTTCTTTGTTTAAGCCATGACATATCTTAGCCTTTTAACAACAAAGTTAAAAAGTAAGTCCGCTGAGGGGTGCCTGGCTGATTCAGTCAGTGGAGCATGTGACTCTTTGTCTCAGGGTCATGGGTGCCAGCCCCATGTTGGGTGTGGAACCTACTTAAAATCAAATTTAAAAAAAAAAGTAAGGCCACAAATTTTTACTTAAAATTGTTAATGTAAAACTTGAAAAGCAAAATTAGTTTTATTTAAAAGATGTGTACTATTACACTAATATAAAGGAATTCATAAACCCATCAGAATATACAGCATTTTGGGTGTGGCTTTAACTGACATATGACTTTATAGAAATAGAATTATTCAAAAATAAAATAATCCACTTCAAACAGCTTATTTTAAAAACAACCCAGTGGTTTATAGAAGAAAGCATTTCATGTCACTTCTTAAGGTAAAAATAAGTTCTACCATTTTATTTTTATTCATGTATATTTCCATTACCAGGAAGAACACTTAACTCTAAAAGAATTTGGAAAAAGAAATTAGCAACCCAGGAATTCTCATTTGTATTATCAGACATGAGCATCATGATACGTAACATGGCATTATTTAATACCTATTTAGAAACTGAGTTTTCTTATTTTGCTTTTAAGAACATGGTGTGTCCTACCATTTGCCCCACTTTTTTGTACTGCGTTGCAGTGCACTTCCAAAATGCCAAGGGAATGTCTTCAGGTTCTACAACATAAGGACAGATGATCTCCTTCACACCCCCTCCACCTCCACTTATTGGTGTTCTTTTAAAAATATGTCATTATAGAATGATTTTTATTCAACCCTGTCCCAAGTACATCTTTTTCCTTTGGAATTTTTCAAACTATTGGACCGAATGTTGCCACTGATGGGTGAAATATTAAGTGCATGGCCCATTTGTGTTATTATCTAGCAACATTTGTTAAAATGTGGTCCACAGACTCCCTGGCCCAGAGTCACTTCGGATACTTATTTAAAACTAGAGATTCTTTTGTCCTCTCCAGACATGGATGATTCTGATGCCTGCTGAAATTTGAGGTCCACTGGAAGGTTGTATTAGAAGCTTATTGAAAGATGATGTAGAGTGTTACAGAGCAGCATTTAAGATGTCAACCAAGTGAATTAATAAGGAGCAACTTTTTAATTTTACAATGAAGTAGGGCAGAACAGTTTTTCAAGCTCCTTCCAACCCTAGAATCCTGAGATTATTTTGTTTTTTGTATATGCTCTGAACACTGCAGTTTTGTTGTATTCAGACTTCTGAGAATGTTGTGCTTCAGCCTTTTAAACTGGTTGTAAAAGCTTCTATTGAGGACTTAAAAAAACATGGATTAATTTTTTTTAATTAAATACTTTTAGGATTTAAAACTTTTTAATGGAATCAAAGTGGGGTTTAGACGCTGTATTTGAGTTGTTCTTCATTTCTTCAAGGTCTTGGCATTTCAAAGTCAGTCTAATGTTGGCTAATTGGGCTGGGAGAGAGGAAGGAGAGGCCATTAACCCAGCAAATGGTACATTTTGGGTTACAGATTTCCAAAACTTCAGAAGTTAACATCAAGGCTTTATTTGCAACTTTCAAGGGGGTAATATTACTGAATGAAAGCATTTTCTGTGAGCAATATACACTTGGGACAACATTAATATTGGTTTAAGTAAAAGTCAATGCTCTTCACTAAAGTTCTTTTTAAAAATAAAAGTCATCATTAAATATTTCTCAAAGACAAAGTTGAGAAAACAATGCACCTACAGATACTGTAATAAGAACTTTTTTAACTGAGGTAAGACATCAAAAACATTTGATTTTTACTTGGAAGATGGCTCAGAGAAAGGAAGTCATAAATGCTTTTCATATTGCTGAGTTAAAATCCGTCTGCTTCACAAAAAGTATATTTCTTTAGTTGTGATATAAAAGCATACTTTTTTTATCTTAATCTGTGAGGGACTTGATTACCTAATTTAAATCCTAAGAAAATAATCTACAGAGTATTTATTAAAGAACAAAGTACATACAAAGCAAATAGTGTTTCTTAGAGATAAACGTGCAAAATGAAAATTGTAGGGGCAGTAACTTGAGGAGGATGAGACCCAGCTCTGATTAATTTTTTGGCCTCTATCTTCTTGTCGACTACACAGGCTCCTTGCTTAATGTTAGGAACTGGTTCATTTTGCCTTCTTATGGTTCTACTCAGAAAGCAAGGGGGAGCTTGCTCCTTTTGACATTTCACTTTGAGGCATATCAACATTGAAGGCCCTATTCTTTTTTTTTCTTTTTAATAGTCTAAATATATATATTTACTTAGTCACAGGAAATCGTACACATACTTAATATCAATGCAGGAAACAGATAAGCAAGTTCCAGTTACCTCTTGAGGAGAGAGCATTAGGAGGTAATTGTCAGACTAACAATAAATATCACCCAGGGAGTGCGCTCCCATCGTGGCAAGATAACTCACAGAGAACGTGATTCTACTCACTCACAAAGAAAATACCAAAGCTGATACAAATGTGTAAAAATTCACATTTCTATAATTTATTTGGGATAAATTCTTGAAAAGAATGCTATTTTAAAACATGAATTTTTCCAAATTTTAGTGTTATTACAATTGGGGTAGACAATTACATATGCAAAGTCTGTTTTCATAGGGGCAATTGTACTTTCGTATGACATTTCTAAAGTAAGAAACATTGGGTTGAGTTATATTTCTGTAAGGCAAGGTTTTATTTTTTCTTTTCATCTTCTTCCTTCCCTGTCTCCCTCTTCCTTCCTTCCATCCATCACTCCTCATCTGAAGCTATTAAGGGAGGACACAGCAACATATATAATTATCTTTCTGACAGTGGAGATATTTTATCATATTCAGAGACTCTAAATGGAATATTGAAAGGATATCTTGCTTTTTGCTTTAAAGTTAGTATGTGTGGGTGTGTGTGTGAGAGAGAGAAAGGTTTTGCTAGAGTCCTCTTGGATAGAAGAGCCTGGATTGGAAAAAATATATACATTTGTAGTAGCTTACCTTTCATCTGAAGGGTTTCGTGTCCACTTCACAGGAAGTTATAATATTCTATTGTCAAAAAGTGTTTTGTGCAATTTATAGAAACATTATGACAGTGCAGCTTGTATGATCCAACAGAACTTTGATAAACTCTAGGATTAAAAAGAGAGGGGATATAAAGGTAGGTTTGGAGAAAGAAGAAAATGATAGTCTTTTGACAAGGAGTCAAATATTCAATTCACTGTATTTTTGAATTCCAACAAGCTTTGATCTCCTTAGCCCAGAAAATTCAGCAGGAAATTGAATTTGACCTAAGATACAAGTAGAAGGTTTGATATGGCACTTCTCTCTTGTCATGCCCTTGTGGAAGGTGAGAATATGGGAGGCAAATATTTGCATATGGCACTGAAAGGAAATAAAAAATGCATTACAAGTGAGTCCAATTGGTTGACCGAATGTTGTTTGATTAGAAGTAATTTCCCTTTGATTGTTTCATTGCTTATAAATGTTTTTTTCCTTTGCATTTAACAATGAAAACTCTGTCAGGAATAGCCATTAAGTAAGTAGCTTAATGTTTGGCTCTTATGTTCCTTAGGGATATGGCTAGTCTCTCATGGGGCTGTGTTGTTGGCATACCCTAAACACTTGGATTTCACTCATCCCTTTTTTCAGAGAAACGCTTCTTGGATTGTCTTTAATTGTTCAGTGTTTTAAAGTAAAAGGGATCAGGTATAGGGCTTCTCTGAGAGAATTTAACATTTTGCATATTCATTTCTATGGTAATTGAAATACATTAATATAAGCATAATCAGAAATGGCCTTATGTCACACTCTGCTAGGCAACTTTAGATGTTTGTCACTGTGATCATGATTCATTTTTGGCACCAAGTATTACTCTTTCTATCACTGGTAAGCAGTAGGACAGATTGACTAAATGTTTAAATGATGTGTTTGGACCCCACATTAATCAACGGTTGCTGTATTCCTGGGAATTTTACTGTAGTTAAATAGACAAAAGGAGAGTAAAGTCATCCCAAGATACATGTATGTCTGGACATGCTAAACTGAAGAGTCTAAACTCCAGCAGCCAGTGCCATATGCACAATGTAAGGACTGATTTAGTTTCACCAAAACATCATCAGTTCATATTAAATAATAGCAAATTAATTTTAGCATTCACTTTTAATTTTGGCTCTATATTTTTACTTCGTATATATGTTTGGCTTCTATAGTTGTATAAAAGTTTAAGCATAAGAAAAGTTGTTCCTAGTTTAATGTGGACACACGTAAATATGTGATGTAATGTAATGTAAGAAGTTTTAGGTAATATTTTAGTAACATAATAAAATAAAACCTTTTAGAAGGGTTTTGTCCTTGAGTGATGTCAAAGATAAGCACAGCGGGCATTACCTAAAGTGGTGAAAACAGTTTATTCGGTATCTGGCACTCAGGGGAAGAGCTGAGCTCTTGTGGTCGTGCACATATTCTGATATGCGCAGAGGTGCCTGGACGATAAACAGTGAGACTGGAAAAAGGGAGAAAACAGTGGGGGCCTAAACAGTCATGGAAGGGAAACACTGAAAAGGCAGGAAAGGGGTTGGTTCATGTGTATCTGGGTTTGCTAACTGGCGCTAGTGGAAGTTAGGTCCCTAACCCTTCCACAGACACCAGGAAACAGGGATTCTATCTCGAGATGTGGGCAGGAACAAACAGTAAATTCTTTTGGCAGGTGTAAGTTTTCTCAGGCAGGTACTTTAAGGGAGACTAGTGTCATCCTGGGGATGTGGCCGTGAGCTATTAGAAGTGTGTTAGTATTTTTTCAAGTCTTTATGAGCCAAGGCTGAGACCTAGTGGAGAGGAGGGCTGGAAGGAGCCTGGTGAGAGTTTGGTCAAGGGAAGACTCTTTGTCAGTGATAGTTCCAGAGTGGCACTATGCCCTCACTTTCTCATGAAAACAGTGATTGCTGTATATTAACTATTGTAGAGAGAGCTTGATTTTAAAATCTTAACTGAAAGAAAAATATGAAAAATTATGCTACTATGTTTCAGGGCCGCGATCTGGACTGTAAAATTCAGGAATATAAAGAAGCTGGCAAAACCTTTCCGGAAAGTCAGATAATAGAATGGTTTATCCAGCTGTTGCTAGGAGTTGACTACATGCATGAAAGGTATGTTCATTTGTTACTGAGGGACATGATTTTAACAGTCATGTCTGAACTTGAAAAATGAATTTTGGGGAGTTGAATGACAGGAAGCAAGTCCAAAGGTAAATGACTGTAGTTAAACATCTGCAATATGCTTTTCCATGAGGAAACTGTTGAATGATTCAATATAAAAGACTTACTCGAATAAACCTTTTTTGTTGCTGTTCTGGAAATCAAGTTGACCTTGAATACAAGACAGAAAGTTGTATTAAACACATTCTCATCTATCTGATCATCCCCTGTGATTACAAGTTATTCTCAGATACCTTTAGCATGCTGTGAATTTATTATATCTTACAAGAGGCTTGAGCTATAAATACCTAGCATGCTCTAAATGAATTGCACAGTCAACTTAGAATGTGTCAGTGCACAAGTTAGCTGTGTTCACTTCCCAACATGAGCTGAGTAATTGAGGCAAAAGATATTCTTGGGACTCAGAGAGATAAATATTTAGACCAAAAGTCAGTTTTGATATGACATATGTGATATAGAAGGTCAAAGTATGTTTTATGAGTTCAGTTGTCTGTAATTTGCAAATATAATCTCTGCTTTAACATGTACTTTAAAACTTTGAATTATATTTTCTATAGGTCAAAAGTAATAATTTTTGGGTGTTTCATAGCTACAGAAAATGGTATGACCATGTTTGAAAAGATTAATATACATAGACAGAAGTAGTACTATGAGATGTCCCTGTTAGCTTTCAACTTAGGAGTGGGTGGGACATGTGATCACATTCTTGAACAAAGGTTGAGATTTATAGAATACATGTCAAGGTCTGGCTATCCATGGATGTCAGATAGCTCACATGTGTTGCCTACGGTTTCTGGACGCATAAAAGGTAGCCAGATTATACTGAGCTTTGCCACGTTATCTTCTAAACACATGTTCGATGATACAGATAGCTACTGATTTATTGGCAACTCACAACAATCTTTTGAATGATGTCAAACTCTCCTCTAAGAAACAATGATGAAAGAGTATCAAATAATGTTTTAATAAACTACCCAAAGCTGATAAATGTAGACATATGTGTATACAGTTGTACTGGTAGTTCTTTTATTTTCTTTACTATTCCATGCATATTTGTTAGCTTATAATAAGGAAATACATATATGTCACATGTGTATATGTCACCTTCACATATAAAGGTGACAACCTTTGTGTTCTCTGTCCAAAATATAAAACTGAAATCTGGTTGATTTAGTAGCCCAAATGTTTGCAATGTGTTTGGTGTGGTTAATAGTTAAAGTAAATAAGTTTAAAATAGTCCTTCAAAGAGAGGATTTAAATTTTTTTTAATCCTTCTACATTTTAAGAAAGTCATTAAATGGGGCTAAATGTTTGGATATTTGTGTTATCTGTGTTCCTGAAATACCATCCTTTGTGATTCAGATGCCAAATTATGGTGTTTATTCATTATATTATTATAACTAATATTGTAAAGTTTATCTGCATAGACAGAAATTTCAATTTATTCATTTATTAAATAGAGATAAATTAAAAATAAGACCTAACTTTAGAGAACTGTTAGTAAACTAGCAGAGATAAAACATGTACCCAAATAACTATAAACCCTGTAACAAGTGGATATACGAGATGCAGAGACTCTGCTACATCCTGCTTTATGGCCCTGGACAAGCTGCTTAACCTCTCTGGGCCTTTGTTTTCTCATTTATAAAATATGGATAATGATGGGACTCTCCTTACTTACTTATAGAACTGTAGGGAATATGCACTGAGATGTTACACATTTAAAAAGTTTGCAGTCTGTTAAGCACTCTGTAAAATGTTGTTGTTTGTGGCTGTAGTTTATATAGAAATGAAAGCATAGTCACCAGAAGGGCTAAAAAAAAATTCTGACAATAATAGTGCTGACGAGGATGTGAAGCTACTGGAACTCTCTTACATTGCTGGTATAATCACTTTAGAAAAAACCTAAACACTCAAATACTCTGTGACCCAGTAATTCTATTCCTGAGATGAGCAATGAGTTCCTGTGTCCAACAAAAGACATGTACAAAATATCCGTAGAAGCCTAAATTGTAATAGCCAAAATGTCAATTTATAATAGAATGGTTGAATAAATTGTGGTACAGTCTTAGAATGGAATACAACTCTGCAGTAAAAGAGGAGCATACAATTGATATGCATGACCTGGATGAATCTCAGAGATGTAATGTTGGGTGAAAGAAGCCAGATGCAAAAGAGTGCATACTATATGACTCCATTTATATGAAATTCAAAAACAGGCAAAACCAATCAGATTACCTGACCCAATCTCAGAATAGAGATTACCCTTTGAAGGGGATTTTGACTGGAAGGGGGCACAAAGAAACTTGTGGGATACTGGAAGTATTCTATGTCTTGACCCAAGTGGATGATTATAAGGGTGATAAATTCATCAAGTTTATGATTGGTGCATTTTAATGTAAATTATACTCCAATTTAAAACAAGTGATAAGAGTACCAAAAAAAAAAAAAAGTACAGTCTAAGTGCTATAGGAGATCAGAAAAGGGATAATGTTTCTACTTGGGAGAATCAATGAAGGTCTTAGAAGAAGTGATATTTGACTCAAAGTAGGTTTTGAATAAAGTGAAAGATAAGTCAGAGCTTTCCAGGCTTAAGGAACAGAGTTGGCAAAGGCACAGAGCTGGGAAGTCATGGCACTTTTAGAGTGATTGATGAGTAGGTCAGTTGGAATGGCTCTTGGGGTACATGAATGAAGTTGTGAGGAAAAGTAGGTTGACATCAAGCTATAGAGGGCTTTATTTTGTAGTGTAGACAATGATGCCACAGAAGTCTTTTGAGTGGAACTATGATCAGAGCCTCAGGAAGACTGGATGGTAAATTACAGAGGGGAGAGAGGGGAACTCAGGATATCAGTCTGGAACCTTTTATAATATCCATGCATGAGGTTGTATGAGCTGAAACAATATGGCAGCAGTAGGCAGGACATGGAAGGATAAGATTCTTTGAAAGGATGCTTCGAAATAATTAATTAAAAAATAAACTATCTTAATTATCTGTTCATAAAGAGATTTAAATCCAAAAGAATGATTCTGTTAGCACCTAGCATAGACACTTTGAAATAGTGATGTAAAAAGCTAAGGGTATTCACAGTTTACTAAAAGTTACCTTGAGAATAAGACACTAAAAGTCTCCCTGCTGAAGGTCTTGCTGTCTGAACAAAAGCCTCCAATCTCGGTGGCTTACAACAACAATTTCTGGCTCATGTGCATGTTGGCAGCCGCATATGGGCTGCAACTCAGCTCTACCTGCTGTCCCATTCCAGTAGTAAGGATTAAGTATTAAGACTGAAGGAGCAGCTCCTCTGTGGGACAAGCTTTTCTCACGGCGGAGGGAAAGCCAGAGAGTTAGCAGAAACACTCAATGGCTCTTAAAGTTTGTTTTTTTTTTTTAATTTTTAGTTATTTTTGAGAGAGAGAGAGAGAGTGAGCGTGTGTGAGTGAGTGGGGGAGGGGCAGAGAGAGAGGGAGACAGATCAGGGTCCATGCTGACAGCAGAAAGCCTGATGCAGGGCTGGAACTCAGGACTTGCGAGGTCATGAACTTAGCCAAAGTCCAACTCTTAACTGACTAAGCCACCCAGGTGCCCTAACAGTTAAAGGTTCTCCTCAGACTTGACAGCCCTATTGATCAAGCAAGTCACATGAGCAAACACAATGTCAGAAGAGTGGAGAAGTCTAGTCCTCCCCAAGGGGACACTCAGGGCAAGCCACAAGATGTATGACTATTTGGGAACAAGAGTACAGCCTACCACAGTGCTTCACTGTGCTTCTTCCAAATCATAGCCCATAAAAATAGATGTATCTACAAAACATTATTCCAGCCTCTTCCTCATATGGTATATAGTATATATTAAAATGTATTTTGAAAATGACATAGATTGCTTACGAATAAGTTAGGAAGGTTACCTTGGAAAATGCACATGTGGAGAAGTTAGGTGTGGCTCCTCTGTTGCAAATGCTTTGCAAATTATTTTAGTGCAGGTGATGGTTAATTTTGTGTCAACTTGAGTGGCCCATGGGGTATCCAGATTACACCTTGCTTCTGGGTGCTTCTGTGAGGGTGTTTCTGATGAGATTAGTATTTGAATCAGTGAACTCAGTAGATTGCCCTCTCCAATGTGGTTGGCGACCATCCAATCCCTTGGGGGCCGAAATAGAACAAAAGGTAGAGGAAGGAGGAATTTGCCCCCTTTCTCCTGTCTTGAGCTGGGATTTATCTCATCTTCTCCTGTCCTCAGACTGAGACTTAGACCATCGATTCCCTCTGGTTCTCAGGTCTTTAGACTCAGACTGAGTTATGTCACCAGCTTTCCTGGGTCTCCAGCTTGCAGATCGTGGAATTACTCAGCCTCCATAATTGTGTGAGCCGGTTCCTCATCATAAATCTCCGTATCTATCTCTATTTATATCATCTATATCTGTATCTATATCTATTGGTTCTGTTTCTCTGGAGAACCCTGAGTAATACACTGCATCAGCAGAGGAGATAAAGAAGACCCAGGGAAGACTAAGAAAAATGAGGTTACAGAAGAAATGAAGATTTTGTTTACTCCTTTGGAGCTGTCCTTTACTTATTTTAATTTGGTTTATTTATACATTTGTAATATGCTAAATCTATAGCATATGGCATGAACACTCATAAATAATGATGCTAAGAGCTGAGAATATTCACAGTTCACTAAAAGCTATCTTGAGAATGTAGCACTAAAACTCATTTCTCCCTGCGGGCCTGCACCTCTGGCTCACAGAAGGAGGGAAGTTTTTCTTAAAGGTATGTGTGTTCTAAGGCTCCTCGCCAACTTTCTCAAGTTTCCATAGGCTAGTCCAGTATTTGAGGGGCTTTGGAACCTAGAACCATCCTCTCTCTGTAGAGAAGTGGAGTCCTGTAGTCTTTCTTCTCTTTGGTTCAATTAATTGGCTAATGTTTGAAACATCATCTTCTCTGGATGCCACAGCAGAATTGGGCATAAGGGTGCTCCATGGGGCAGAGACAGTGTCTTGCTCATCTTTTTTTTTTCCCCAGTGCTAACACAGAAACCACTAAACAAAACAAACAAACCAAAGCCAAAGAAAACCCCAAACTCATTCCTCTTGAAGAGGGAGGAGTCCAATTATTCTAGATGTTTTAGGATGAAGGATAGAGTAGCCTCTCTGCAGAGAGCCTCTTTGCTGGTGATCTTGAGACCTTGCTGATTTTGGTGCTTTCACAGTGGAGTAGAGACCAGGGCTGGGGCACTTTCCCTAAGGTGACTGCCTCATCACCTGCCAGCCCGCAGAGTTTCCCTGCCAGCTTGGTGTGAGGTATTGTGTTGGAATAGCTAAATATTCCCTGAGAGATGACACCACGAATTGATTTTTAATGTAGTGAGGCTCCCAAGGAAGAACCTACTGGAAATCCAGTTTGGTAAATATGATGGGGGATGGTGGTATGCTACCCTGGCTTTGAAGATGAAAAAGCGTAAGGAAGCTGTGGTGTTTGTGGTGTTACTGAAGATTCCTACTTTCTCCTGGTTCCTACTTCTTGAGGATGTCCTGAGATCACTTTTTCCAAGGAGACCCTCATCCCCATCCCTGTGCCAGGTGTAGGCGGCTCCTGCTGTGTTGGCAGTAGCTACGTTTGAAGGGGGCCTAGCTCCACACCTTGCTTACAACACAGAGGAATCGTCCTGGTCTTGAGGGCCTACAGTACCAGTGAGAAAGCCAGGCAGGTGCCTCAGAGTCTAGGATAGATGACACATAGCAGAGACCAGCGGTGGGGGCCGCCTGGGCCATGCATCACCAAGGAGTCACTGTTTGTGTCAGTACCTTTGGCAAGAAGAGTTTGTGATCCACCCTGAGACCCTGCCAGATGGAGAGGGAGCTGAGGCTTCAGAAACTCTGAAGATAAGGGTTTAAGGGGAGATGAAGGCTAAATTGTACCTACCTTCTCCACAGTCTTATCTTGAGTTGAGAGCCTGAGAAATACCTACTCCATCTACCTTCACAGACTGTTGTTCACTCTCCTGTGGTCCTCAAAGCTGAAGGATGTAGAAGATGACTTGATGGAGGAGACAGAGGCAGGAGCTCTGCCATATATCTGAGCACAACTGTCATGTGATCTTACCCGGTCACTTATCTCTCTTGAGCATCATGAAACTTAGAAATGAGAGGGACCCACCACTCTCAGAGACATGGTATGGGACATATGATATAATAGATGAAAGGCTACTCTAACTTTTTAGAAGAAAGGTTTTATATAAATTGCCTATATTGTTAGTCACCTTGTTGTTTCTTGGATTTGATTTTTATATGCTTCAAAGGAAAGGATATTAACCAATTATTTGGCAAGGCTTTCTTGCTGGAACTATTTTTGCTTACTCTAGCCAGAAAGTCAGTAAATTATACTTTATCCAAATTTACCAAATAATTTGATATCTGGCCTGTTGTATAGAATTTATTATTTCATTGCAATGGTGCCAGCCAATTACTTCTCATAATTTTCCAACATATTGTTTGCCTTCTTCTTCAAATACTTAGTGCTGATCTACATACTTCTATATTTATATATGTGAGGGCTATCAATGCTTTGCTCTCTGAAACTTATCTTCTCCTTGTCTAGGTGTCATTGGGTAAGTTTTTCTTGAACGTATTACTTATTTCAAATTTATATTACTGGTCTCATGGTCGTCTCCCAATCTCACTATTCCAAATTCTAAACCCTTAGACTCTCAGACTCCCTGATACTTGTAGCTGGAAGAGACCCAATACTTTCTCCTCAGATCTCTAATCAACAGGGACCAAGTGAATCAACTTACGATGCTTTTAAGTACAAGTAACAGAAGCAGCTTAAACAATAAAGAAAATTCATTAACTCACCTAACAAGAAGTGTCTGGCGGGATGGCGGGGGGAGGGGGGTGTTGATGTTAGTGGCTCAGCTATACTTCAAATTCTATCTCTTTACTTCCATTGTCAGCATGGTTTGCTTTTGTAGTCAGAATTGTCTTCTTGTTGCTGCCCTGATGGTTGAAGCACAGCTATGTGTCACTCCCCAAACAACAGTTACCAAAAGCCAGACAAAGCAAAAGGGCCATATGTCACCCTCTTTTCTCGTCTTTTATAAGCGTGGGGAAATATTTCCCATAAGCTTCCAGTAGACTTCCTTGTGTTTCATTGGTGTTAGAAATAATTTCCAAAACTTAGAAAAAGGCATAAGAGATCACTGAGTATCCTTTTAGTGCAATGCCGAACTTAATTTCCTATCATCTGGGCTATTTTATAACTCTGTAGAGGCAGAGGTTAACTTAAATATTTTTGTCTAGAAGAGATACAAATAATTTTTGTTCACTGGCACAGATAACTCTGGGGATGTGGTTTAAGGCCCTGCTGACCACTAACCAGTTGTATACCCAGCTACCTAGCTTGTCAAAGACTCTTTGACTCCATTTTAACATTTTACTAGTGTCCTCTTTGATTAATGAGTTAAACAAAATCCTTGACTTGTTCATTTCATATTTTCATGATATTCATAATTTTACCTTTTTGAAAATTATACTTTAACATTGGCCAGAATTTGGTCACACCACATACCCAAACTAGTCACCCCATTGGGAAAAGGGATTAGCTCAATTTATTTCCCATAATCTCTTCCACATCCACTCCCTTCCCTCCTAATTGCTCTTACCTACCAGGTCTGAGGACGCCCAGCCGCTGCAGGGCTCACGGGGTTCTGGTATGAAGGGAAAAGAGCAGGAAAATGGTCATTGTCTAGGTACTCAACAGTTCCTGCCATATGAGGGGACCCTCAGAAGTGGGCATAGAAGAGGCCAAATGTTACTTAACCCTCTTTTGTTAAATATAATTGTTTTCCCTTTCATTTTTAAGTAGTAAACATCATACTTACAGAGAGACCAGCTTTAGATGTTATAGGAATATAAGAAGGCAATAGGGAATATTGATTAAATGCAGAGTTTCTATTTTTGTTAATTAATGAATAAGCCCCACTAAATGTTATTCATCTTTGTGCCAAGGGTAGTGCTTTTAAAGTCAACATACATTTATTGAGTATTTACCACGAGTAAAAGAGACCTATAGTACTTTGTAGAATCAAACAGACTTGTTCGTCCTCATAGGCTGTATGACCTTGGGCAAATTATTTAGCCTCTCTCAGCCTTGATTTTCTCGTTTCCAGACCAGCATAGCACTTTAGGTGATAGCGCCTGGGGTTATGCACCCTAAGATGAAGTGGCCCAGACCTGTGTTGTCCACTTTTATTCTTCTCTTTCCTCTCCACTCTTGAAAGATTGTTTATTCCTTTCTAATACGCCAAAGCCTTCCAGAGAATAAAGATTATTTGAATTAGAGGAAACCCTGCCATCATTCTCAATTCTTTATGTACAATTCTAATTGCATTTTCTGAGCATGTGGCCGTTTGTGTCCATGAAATAAAGTAGATGGACTTTATGAGTGGCTTTTCTTTGGCTCTGCTCCTCAGTCATGATTTACAGCTTTGCTCTGGGCAGCTGAGGTCTGACCACTGTAGCAAGGTAACGCTGCTACACCTGTATTATCACTAACTGTAATGGCAAAAAAATGAATTATTTTTACAACTGGTATTTCTAGCATTAACTGATAATAGTACAATTTTGTGGGCATGTACATAAGAGTAATCATTTGTTGGGAGAGAAGTTTCCTTCTGAATGTGAATGTTTGTATTGGTAACTATAATTATAAATAATTTTTTATAAAGTGATGATGACTGGATTCCCTTCTGCCTTCTTTTATAGTTATTTGCGTATCTCTCCAACCTGATTGTAAGCATTATGGGGTGCATGGCCTTGTCTTATGTATCTTTATATTTTTCACATTAATGTAGTACAGCACATAGCATGTAGTTGGCACTCATTAATTGGTTTTTTTATTAATGAATGAGCCCCACAAGATGGTATTCATTTTTGTGCCAAGGATAGTGTTTCTAAAATTAACATGCACTTATTGAGCCTCTAACATGAGTAAAGAACAGTGTGGAAGAGGAAAAGATGATACAGACCTACCCTGAGCTCTTGCTATGGCTGCTGGAGGCATTGGTATGGCCAGATCTTCTAGTCTCTCACAGGCCATGTATAGGATTTTACATTCTATTCTGGAAGCAGTGCAGGGCCATGGAAAGTTTTTAAGTTAAGGGTTCAAGAACAGATTTTAATTTTATAAAGCCACATCCCTGTTCCAAGCCTAAGTCTCAGAAATATTGCTCCCAAATTGGGGTTTCCTGTATAGGTCTGGTGATTAGATACACCATAACAACTGATGCATATTATAATCATGAGTTGTTAAAAATATCCTTTGTGAAGTCAGGGAATTATATAGTCTATCTTGGAAAGATGTCAGTTAAAAATAGTTTGAAAAGTTCAGACCTATGTAAACCCAAGGATTCAATCAAGTTCAACCTACCAATTTAATTAGAGTTTATAGTGTTACAGAGGATAATATAGTTAGATAAGATATGGACCTTGTAGAGCTTATAATTTAGCAAGAGTGATTGGTCAATTTTAGAATATGGTGTCAAAAGAAGAACAGAAGTGCGAGAGTATGTATAACTTGCTGATGGTGGTAGGGGTGGTGGTTAAGAATTGTGAGAAAGTGATACAGGGGGATCCTTTTCTAAGCCTGAGCCTTTAGGAAACACAGCTTGGGGCAAGGACTGAAATGCTGACACCTGCCTTGGGTGGTATAGACCCAGGATGGTGAGACTGAGGACGTATTGAACCAAGGTGAAGATGTGAAACAGAAGTGTGTGTTACCGTACTGGCCATCACTTCACAAAGACCTGGGGAAAGGTAACAGGTTGCTTGTCCGGGATATTTGTATGGCTTAGAGACACATGGGTAGCATGCCTTGGGGGGGGGGGGGGGAAGAGAAATTGATTGCCTAACTTCTTTCTCCTCTTGTCTCTCACTGGTCCACTCCAAAGGAGTTAACACCCTTGCACTTTTTGGTTGTGTCATCTAGTTCCTTACATTGCCAGTTGGAATGCTTGATTCCATGTCCTGCAGTGTGGTGTTTCATCCTAGTCCAGATGTGGCAGGAGTCAAAGGGCCTGGCATCCCCAGGCAAGTGACTAATTAGCCTCTAGTACCAGCATCTTTGGAAGGAAGGGGGTAGTCAGGGGACTCCAAGGAGGTACATGAGGTTTGTATCCAATACAGTCTTGAAGGACAGACAGGATTCTGAGAGGCAGAGATGAAAGAAGAAGGCATTTTAATATGAGCTGTGACATAGAGGAAGAAACATGTGTGCTGCGTTTAAGATAAAGCAAGTGCCTTATTGGCTTCAACAGAGATGTGACAATTTCTTAGCCCAGATTTTCTTGGCTTGTAATTATTCTTGAGTTTTTTTCCCTTTTAAAAGGTACTTCAAATATATAACTCAATGCTTATTTCTTCATTAGATTTTTTGTGTATGAATAAATTATCAATTGGAAAAAATCCTTTATCAGGCCTTTTCTTACAGATGTATAAACAGGTGGAAGAAGAGGCTGGAAATGGAAGACTACAAATGTGAAGCTGTCTTTGATTTGGCCAATTAGGGGGTCACAGAGGGTCTTGAGCAGGGAGTGGGATGTCACAAGTGAGGGGGAAGGACGGTGTGGTTTAAACCATTCCCTGTAGTTTATCATTCATTTCTGCTTGATAGCCTTACGCAGACTTTCCTTTTTGATATACTGGTGGTAGCAATAACAGTAGAAATACGAGCAGTTAACGGTAACAACCACCGCAACCATGGCTCATTCTATTGCTTCATTCACATCTCTGTCCCATGTCATTTTCTCTAAGTCCTTCCCTGACCACCTGATCTAAACTAGCATCTCCCTACCCTTGCTCTGCTTTATTGTTTTCATAGCCTTAAGCTAGCTGACATCATATTATATATGTATACACTCGTTTAGTTGTTTTCTGTCTATTTACCTGACCAGAAAACTTCATAAACACAGAGAATTTGTCTGTCTTGATCAGTCATTGCCAGTGCCTGGACTGTTCTAAGCACCTGTTGGGGTTCTAACATATCTTCATTGAGACTGTAGACTATATGGTGCTGATTCTTTGTAATCTGTTGAGGCTTGCTTTATGGATTAGTTCATTGTCAGTTTTTGAAAATGCATTTTTAAGTTTTTTGATGAAATATTCAATTTATGTATATTAGCTCAAGCTAATTGTGTTTTTCAAATCTATGATTGTTTTGCTAAAGTCTATATCCTTATTAGTTTTTTTTACTGAATTTATTAATTACTAAGGGAAATATGTTAAATTTCCCCCCGTGATTGTAGATTTATCAAACTTTCCTTAAAGTTCTATTAACATTGTTTTTATAATGTATTTAAGCTTGTGTCATAAGTTGCACATAAGTACAGAATTTAAAATTTTTCTCAATAAATTATTGGTTTATTCATTATGTATTGGTACTCTTTATCCTTAATTTACATAATACTGCTTTTTACCAGCTTTCTTTTGCCTGGAATATCTTTTCTATCCTCTTGCATTCAACCTCTGTCCTTATGTTTTTTTAAAAAAGGGTGTTCTTCGGGGTGCTTCGGTGGCTCACTTGGTTAAGTGTCTGACTTTTGATTTCAGCTTAGGTCATGATCTTACAGTTCATGGGTTCGAGCCCCGCTTCAGACTGTGCTTTGATGGTGCAGAGCCTGCTTGGGATTCTCTCTACCTCTCTGCTTGTTCTCTCTCTCTCTCACTCTCAAAATAAAATAAATCAACTTTAAAAAAGTTTTTAAAAAAGTGTGTTCTTCATATCAGTTCTTAAAAACTAGTTTAGTCCTTTTTCTTTGTGTTTTAATTCATGATTTGAGTCCTTCATGCAATATTTGAAATGTATTTCTACCATTGTATTATGTTACATACCTTTTTCTCCTCTCCCCACTTTCTTTTGCTGGCTTTTGAGTGAATGGTGGACAATATATATGAAATAGTGTACAGATGTTGGATGGTACTATCTTCTTCTGGAGAAGATGTAATTTTTTTCTTTTTCTTTTTTTTTTTTTTTTTTTTGCC
>CM053573.1:123881228-123990858 GCA_028646485.1 Cryptoprocta ferox
AAAACAATAATAGATATGAACAAGTGGTTTGGGGCCACCTAGTTAACACCCAGGCTATGACCCAATCATAGGTCTTGTATTGTCTGTTATGACACTGTGTCTCCTAGTGGTCCCTGGGCCTGCTTGCCTAGCCTGGTCACTGACACACACCTGTGGCACTACACTTGTGGTCAAACTGGGCAGAGACTGAGATAATCTTAAGCAACTTGCTGAGGTGGCTCCTCCTTGGTCTCTATATGGCTCGGTTTCTCTTTGTCTTTCACACGGTGTCTCTGCTTCCATCTGTCTCTGTGCATGTTTTCTCTCTGACCTTATCTGTTTTCCTCTGCTTTTCTATTTCTCTCTATTCCTATCTTGGTATCTATCTCTGTTTCTTTGTCTCTCTCTGTCTCTATCTCTCTCTGTCTCTCTCTCTCTCTCTCTCTATATATATATATATATATATATATATATATCACTCTGTCTCTTTCTTTGCCTATGTCTTTCTCCCTCTGCCTCTTACACACATACACACACACACACACGCATATGCTTCTATCTCAGCTCTAAAATTTTACAAATCCATCAACTTAATATCAATAGGGGTGTTATCTATTTACTTTCTTTTTCAAACTATTCTTGGCATAGCATACTTTATTGCTCTCAGTATTTAGGAGAAAAAAATCTAAAAACATTGATAGAGGTATTTAGGGTCTCAAGCATGTAAAAATGGAATAAGAGCTCATTAAATCTCCAAATTATTCATTTTAAACTGTGATAATTCAATGAGGAGTGGACCAAAACACTATCTCTTCCCATCTAAGAAAAAAATAGTCTGATGAACAAACCAATTACGGTGCTGAGTGTAAACTAGATTGCCAGGGAAAAGCACTTTAGAGCACCAATTACATGTGAGACACATTCTGCTGATTATAAGTAAACATTAGCTATTCATTAAGGCAAGTTCTGCAGAACCCATGCTAGAAAACATTTAGCAAAGATACTCTTTAAGAGTTACAGCCTATGCATATTAATAGAAATGTATTTATAGTAGAAACAGTCTTCATTAAAGGCCCTTCAACCATCTCATAGATTAAGCAGAGCTCCCCAGCCCTTTCTAACAGATGCTGACAGAAGCCTTTGCCACAGGTAGTGCCTGTGCTCAGCAGGCGCCCAGCAGGTGCTCTCTGGCACACCCTTTAACTCCTGCCCTTCCAGCTAAGATGTGTGCTCACCCGAGTCACTGTGTTTATTCCCAAGCTTGTTTACACCAATTGTGCTTACTACTGTAAATTTGTGACTTAAATATGACAAACTGATGAAGGATGAGTGAGTGTTATCTTTGCGAGGAAAACTAAGTCAAATGCTTACCAAAAAACTTGAGAGTGACAAGAAACAAAAAAGAATTACAGTTAAATAAGCAATTGACAAGATAGTGCTAAAAAGTTGGTTTAAAAATGTAAAAAATCAAGTATTCTGAATTCATGCTGCTAACTTGCATTCCATTTTAAAGAAGGTAAACCTGTAAAATTTAACATACTCTGGATGTAGTTTATGCGAAAAAGATGAAGGACCTCTAATCAGAAAACATTAGATATTGGCTGTGCATCAAAACATTGGAGAAAATGTGCAATGATATGTTTTTACATTGATATAAACATTTTCATTATGTCATTCATTTAAAAATTGTTTCCTCTGTCTACCCAAGTACCAGCCCCAATCACAATGGATAGGAGAGCTCCTATCATCCTTAAAAATGTGATTATACTGTAAATTTTTCACTAATTCAAATAAGATGCCCCCCCTAGTTGTTTCACTGTGGAAGATGTTTCCTCAGGCAATACCAGAGACAGAGCTTGTGTCTTCGCTCAGACTCAGGGCCTAGAAGTATTGATATTGCAGTCAGCACTGTATTGTGTAGTTTTTGCCCCTTCCATTCCTCAGTGGCAAACATTTCATAAAAATTCTAGTTAGACAATCTGTCCTAAAAGCTGAGACACTATGTAGGAAAACTTAGAAAGTGTCCTTATCTCACTGATCCATATTGGGTGTTGGATGACATTTGGCTTTTTTTCTTGACCAATAAAGCTTGTTGTTAAGTTTCCATTCTCCAAAGTCTCACAAGGAGAACCTTCTATTTCAAGATGGCCATTATAGGGAAATCAGTTTTCCTGAAACTTGAGTCATTTATAACATTTTATTCATTCTAAATGTTTTTCATGGTCTTCCCATTGTGAACCCCTAAAAGACAACCCCAGCAGGCACTGGCTGCATTAGAAAGGAGGGCCCTGCACGAGGGGCCTCACAGGCTCTGCTCTGCCATTTACAGGGGTCTTTAACGAGGACTGCAATTTAGAAAGTTGGAACATTTGGTTCCCTTCCCCTAATGGAGCTTTCCCATTATGTTGTTAGGTAATGAACACCTTCTCAGGCCCCTACTTGATAATGAAGTGGATTCTAGAGAAAGGCTTGCATGGGACTATTGTCTATAAGAAGACTGTTCCATCAAGGATTTGGTTAAAAATGACCTCATGTTATTAAGAGTGGCATCCAGACTGTAAGTAGAGTAAAAGGAGCTTGAACTGACATCCGCAGTTATGTTTTTCTGTAACTTCTGAAGATTACCATGCAGCCAGCAAAGCTCAATGACATCTTCATAGTGCTTTTCCAGTAATCTACTGTGCCCAGCTAACATGCAGTTGTAAAAGTCACAGTGGGTAAGCATGACAAACCTGCATGCTTACACAAACCTGCAATATTCTCTTGCTGTGAAGGAACAAATGCTATAAAAAGCTTAAATATACTTATTTTTCCTCATAAACACCAACTATTGTGCAACAGAGCTTGAGATTTTACATAAAAAGTTACCCGAGTCCCGTCTGGCAGCCTGATGATAAAATCTCATTTGCCCACAGCTTAGCAGACGAAGGTAGGGCTATTAAGGCAGGTGATATCTAATATAATCATCTCTAGCTGATGCAGAGACATTCTACCTTCCTTACCTAAAATCGTGTCACTGAACCAACAGAGGAAACTCTCATTACATATCACGAAATATGAGATCAATATCAGCCGAAGACAGCATGGAAAGTTATCAAATCAAGGACAGCTTGTCACCTGCTCAGTGACTTTCAGCCTGTCACCCACTCCTAAATAACATGACAGATATTTATTTTATCAGAGCTTCAACTGTCTGGGAGAAACTTTATGACAGCAGCAAAAAAATCCACAATACAACACAACACAACAAAAAAAAACCTATACACACAAGCATCCCTGCAGAGCCATTCAACTTACAAACTTTCTGTTCCTTTTTCCCAAGTGGCATGCTTCTTTCTTTCTAGAATCAGTAGCAAACTGACAAACTTTGGAGAGTGACTTTGGAAATCTGGGATAACTATAGCTAATTTCATTCCCTTAAAATTCACCCACTCATCATATAAATGGGGCAGATTTTATTTTTGAGATGTTAACCAAAGGTTGTTTTTTCCCAAATATCCTCTTATTCTTTCACATGTTCCCCATCGAATCAGCAGCATATGCTGCCTCAGGAAAAAGAGGACATCTCACCAACCACAGAGGATAAGTCAAATCCCTGGCTTTTGATTTTCCAAAAGAGAGACCAAGGCTAAAGAAAAGAGCTGAAGGAATACCTGGCCGGTGGGTGAGTGTCCCCCACCTCCAGGTGAGAAAGAGATCCTCTGGACCAGATGGAAGGAAGGCAAGAAAGTTAGGTGTAGCTGACCTTTGAAAACAGTTCACGTCCCCTAGGCCGGGTCCAGAGAGGAGGGTAGGAACAGAACTCCAAGATGGGTAGGAAAGCCTGAGAGCAGAACTGTGCTCTCTTTCCAAAGCAGGGCATAGAAAAAATAGTAGCACCCTCTCATTTTCTGGTGTCCAGCTAGGGGTAGGAGTGAAAAAAAAAAAAAAGGTCTTCAAGGGGCAAGGAAGCTGATGAGCCCAAGAGAGGTCTAGAATCCCCTATACCCCAGTGAGGCATAAGGAGCAGCGGGGTAAGAGCCCATGTAGCCACAACCATCCTGGTGAGGGCTAGTCAGCTGGTGGGGGTAGAGAGCTTTGCGGTTAGTCTGGAGAAAACTATGGTCCCTTCCCTTGTGATTTAAGCATTAACAGTCATGCATTGCATGCATATTGTAAGTACCTACTGTGTGTCTATGGTGTAGCAGGCAATGGGGATTCATAGGCCCTGCCGTTGTATCTACTGGGAAGGACAAATAATAAACAAAAAGATAAATGTGCAAAAATATATATTTTTTTGAAAACTTCATATCGAGATGAGTGCTATGAAGTTGGAGTAAATGACATCTGAGGCTCTCCTCATTTAAGATGTTATGACACTTTGGGGTGCCTGGGTGGCTCAGTCGGTTGGGCGTCCTATTTTCGATTTCGGCTCAGATCGTGATCTCGCGGTTCATGGGATCGAGTCCCACATCGGGCTCTGCCTTGACAGCAAAAATAAGTAAATAAACATTAAAAAATATTTTTGCGTATTTCCTTCCCATCTTTTTGCTACAGGTTTTTTTTAAACAGTAGAAGGCAACCTTTTGCACAATTTGCCTGCTGCTATTTTCATGTGACATTATTATAGCAGAAACCTGTCTCTTGTGGCTGCCCTGCATCTTTAGACAGCCTCCCCACGTCGCGCTAGATCCCTGGTCTATGGGTCCTGCCTTCCCCAGATACATAAAAACACACAGAAACCAATGAACAAACAAACTCCACATCTCCCCCCTCCCTTGAGTTGGGATTCCAGGTGTAACCTAGGTTCTGCCAATCAGCTGCACTCACCTGAGACCGTGCTTTGGGTGGGAGCTGAGGGAAGAAACAGGGTGGGCACAGGGCCACCCTTTCACTAGCACAGGTGGCATAAGAAATGGCGTGGCCCTGGCGGAAGTGGCAGCAAGCCACTTCAAGTGGCATGGTTCTGGCTGATGTTCCTGGAAATTTAGCCTTTAAACTGCTCCCCAGCCCTCCTGCTGCTGATGTGAGCTATCTGTGTTCCGGAACAAATCCCCTTCGGCTTAAACCACAGGAAGAGGCTGCCCTTATCTGTACTGGGAGCCCTGACTAATGCAATAGGCATGTTCGGGTGTTACCACAAATCACTGGAAACACTCTGAGGTAATGTAAATGGAATCTCCTAAACTCTGGCTCTCTTAGGGTAATTTTTATTTATTAATTCAAGTCTTACAGTGTAGGATCCTCTAAGGGATTTAAGGCCACAGTGTTTCTTACTTTTTTATGGGTAGAAATATCATGAGAGTACAAAACATCTTTTTAAAGTTATTTCATACTTTTAAATATAACACCTACACTTAAAATCTAAAGGGACATAAGAAAATCTAATGGCAGAGAGTCATATTGGTTCAAAACAGTGGTACATTGATTACAAAATGGAAATACCAGGTACTGAAGTTACCTAAGGAGTAGCTGGAGAAAAACTTGCAGAAGGTTGTGGAGAGTACACCACAGACGGAATTTTATTTTATTTGTTGTTTATTCTTCTCTTAGCAACTTAAAAAAACCATATTTTAATGTCTGTGTCCAGAGAAAAGGACAAAATAATTTTATGGATCACCATCATACGCCATAATCTATGAGCTGCTTCTGTTTTTAACCAGTAAATCCTAATCCCAGCTTGTTTGGGGGCTAGAGCTCTCTGACTCACCTGGTCTTTTCCTCTCCACCCGTGATCACAAGCATGTAGCAGAGGTTCGGGGGCTCAAAGAGCATCAGGATGCAGTGCAGGTGCCCATGGTAGACATCTATACTGAGAAGGGGAGCCCAATTTCAGACTCCATACAAGGTCCCAGGCAGCCACTCCCAAATACCTTTAGAAGATTCTGTACTTCTGTTACGTGATCAGCTACTGACTGCCTTCTGTATGTCAAACACTAAGCCGTGTGCTGGGGATACAAAGATGGGAAAGAGAAACCTCTTACCTCCAAGAGAGCTCAGTCCCATGGGAAAGGCCAACGACTACAAAAGTAGTTGAACAACATCATGATAAGTGCTATAATAGAGTTGGGTGTAGGGTGGGGATCCTTAATTGTTCTTTGAGGAGAAAAGAAAAGGGAAAACCTATAGATTAGCATCCTAGGATATTCACTTTTGCACATGCAAACTACTTTGTACTATGTCAAATTACCTTTTCTCTAGCTGGATCCCAAGGAGCAAAAGAAATGAATTTATCATTCTTTACTATTTGCCCTGTATAAATCGATAACCAGTAGAGGAATGCCTGTATTTGCATTATTTGAATAGTTTATTAAAGTTAATAAGGATGTGAGTTTTTTATAAAGAAAACTACTTACAAAAACTATATACAAATTTCTATAGCTGTATACCATTCTTTAGATACACACACACACACACACACACACACACATACACACACAACCAGAGTATACATTATGGAATGTGGAATGAAGTGCTTTTTAAAAGACCTGTAAAACCATCAGGCTCACAAACCACTCTTTTCTTCCTTCATCCTCACCCATCTATCTATCCTCAGTTTTTATCCAAATATGTTTTTTATAACAAGATTTTAAACATAAAGTGAGGAACCATCCCATTAAACCATGCTCTGCTCTAGAGGATTCTCTTAGTTTGGGGTCCCCAGGAAGCAAACCTTGAGACACAAGACTTGTGTAAAAGTAGTCATTTAAGCAGGGAGAGGGAGTGGGGAAGTGAGACAAAGAGGGGAGGGAAGCTGATCAGGGTGTTACCAAGCTGATTACCAAAGCAGCAACTGGAGCTTAATTCGGTGAAGGAATCCTTGCAGCCAGTATAGAATAGGCACCTCTGAGTCCCCTGACGAAGTGCAAGGACCAAGTCCCTTCATTCTCTGGTTAAGACTGCTCCCTGGGGGTGTTAATTCCGCCACTCTCTCACCGTGCCAGAGCACGGGGCCCTACTGGCCAGAGAGAGGCCCATGCTAGCAGCTGAAGGCTGGACCCATGCACAGGAAACACTAAATGCCCAGGGGATATAGGCAGGGCACCAACACTGTCTTCCACAGGGATAAAAATAAAGTTCCTCTGAAACGGAAAATCTGGTCGATTTTATCTATATCCTGAAGATGGCTAAGATATAGTGATTCCTAGAAAAAGTAAAGGGTCTTTATAGGGAATAATGAAACTGAAAATCACTTATAACCTATAGATGAATTCCATATCCTAGGCTTTTCAAGACTGATTTAGTTTACAAACACATTAGCAGCGTATAGGAGTATTGCATACAGATAACAAACAAGGAATAAATAATTAATAATACCTAATAATAAAGAGAATAAACAAAGAACAAATAAATAAGAGTAGAATTATTTCAGACATTTTAGTTTGGCAAATCAGCTCTACTGGCTCCTGTCTAGATTATATTATCATTTGTGGTGACAACTTCCATGCAGTGTTTCAAGGCTGGTACCATAACATTACGCAAGTTGCCATTTATTTTTAAGGAACCAAAGAGAGTAAACAGAAATTTCAGGAGTAGGAGGTTTGAAGATAAATGTGGCCCAAATAAAAAATTTCTAATAACTATGTGAAATTCAATGACTTTTCCCATCTGTATAAATTTTAAAAAATACAAGTGGCTTGAGCACATGTTTCAAGGCTGGAAACAGCACTGGTGCTCCCTGTAAGTGCTCTGCAGGGATTCTCTGGTGTCAGTGCAGGAACAGAACTGGTGCCCACCTGGTGGCTCAGTCAGTTAAGCGCTGACTGTTGATCTCGGCTCCAGTCATGATCTCACCATTCGTGAAACTGAGCCCCACCTTGGGCTCTGTGCTGACAGCACACAACCTGCTTGGGATTCTCTCTCTCTCTCTCTCTCTCTCTCTCTTAATCTCATTCTCTCTCTCTCTCTCTCTCTCTCTTAAAATAAATAAAGAAACAAACTTAAAAAGGTAAATAGAACTGGCTTCAGGATGTGCCCTATCCGGTTCTGTTCCGGAGGACTCCTTGGAGGTCATATGGAGAAGAGAGAAGAGTCTGACTGCTCTGTTGTGCAAAGCCCTTTTCCCAGGGGCTTTTCGGTTCTTTTGAGCAAAGAGCCTTAGGCCGAGCCAAGAAATCCATGAGTGAGTGTTAATTATCAGATAGCTACAATTATCACACAGTTTGTTGAGAACGACTGTGTATTTTGCACTCACTACAATGGGTCTATTCCCCCCCCCCGCCCCGCCTTTTCTAAACCACAGCCTCCATAAAAGCTGCTGGGACTGTCTCATGAAAAGCTTCATTGGGAACAAACTGCCCTTCGGTCTCCTTTTGGCTAAAAAAAAAAAAAAATGAGTGGATTCCCTTCATGGTGAACAGCTTTCTGGAGCTTCTTCCTACAGATTCTAAAAGTTCTCCTTACAACGTGGGATGTATTAGAATCAACTCTAATTTCCCCCTCAAAACCAGTTATAGACCCCTCTTCTCCCCTTTACTTCTCCCCTATACCTCAACACAAGTGGTCAGGCCATTCTATTTTTCTTATTTATACAGATGAGCCAAGTCACTGAATATTATATCTTGATTATTTTAAGAGACACCGATGACTGTCTACCCATCTCCCCACACCTCCTCCATCGTATGCTCTCAAGAAGAGGACCCTCTCCCCAGCCCCTGGGATGAATCATAATTCACCTAAGTCTATCATGTAATCCTATTCCCCTTATCAGTGATTAGTTTAGGTGTGATATAATTCTGGCCTAGGAGATGTGCAAAGTCTCTTGGGATTTTCTGGAAAGATGTTCCTTGGTGATAAAAAGAGAAGCATGGGAGGAAACTCTCTTTTAATTTGCCTCTGCGTGTCATCATCTTCATGTGTCTCCTTGAACTTTGGCAGCCAGCTGGGGTCATGAAGGAAGCCACCCCAAGATGACAGGCTGAATGACAGAAAACAGTAGGCACCAAGGTCCTTCATGATATTGTAAGCTGCTAACTTCATCAACCCTGGAACTTCCCTCTCTTTCTAGAGTTCTTGTTAGCGAGATAAGTCTTTCCTATTATTTAAGCTGTTTTGGTAGCTAAAGACACTATAATACTAATGCTTTGCTACAAGAAGGAAGAGGAGACATTTTAAGGAAGAGATTAGAAGCAGAGATAGAGAACTAGGTGAACACTCATTTGTACTTAGAAAGCACTAAGTCTCCTAATTTCAACTGTAAAAGGTATAATGTCTCTTTTCTACTTGAACATTAGTATGAATCTTCAAAAAATCATTAACAAAGTGAACTATAATGAACTCTATAAAAATGGATCTATAGCAAGAAAAAATATTCTAATAAATGACTAGAAATGATTTGTCATTAGTAAATCTGGAAACTAAGACAACATGGTAATTGTTTAATTTGAAAACACAATTTTTGTCATTAATTCAAAATTCTCATATGTCAAAATTTTTAGCAGTTATCAAAAAGTATTAGGATTCAAAATGATTAAAATGCCACCACTGTCCTCTTCTTCCCCTTGGGTGTAGATATGGGAGCTATGAGAGCAAACAGGAGATTTGGAATGAGTGGCAAGGAAGGAAAGAGTGAAGTAAAGGGCATGGCTAATTTAGCAAAAAAATAGAAAACATATAAATCAGTAAAGTGAAAAAGACAAAGACAAAAGAAGTCCTAAAATTTCTAGTCTTTCCCCTCTACCCTTCTCCCCCCAAATTAAGAAAACATACTTTAATAGATAGTAATAAGTATGCTTTTTTCTACAATTCTCTGGAGATAGGAGAGAAAAAAAATTACTGATATAAGGAATTATTTTGTTTTACATGGTCTGAAGCCTTCAACTTAAGAAATTAAGAATGAAGTCATTAGGTGTTAGAAGCACAAGGATGATCATTACAGGTTTTAAAAGGTAAAACAAAGTTCCAAGAACTATAGATAACATTTATTCATATTGATGCATTTATGAGACACTTTCATCTGATGGTCTTTCTTGACCCCTCCAGGGTTAAGTTAGGGCGCCCTCTCTTCTATGCTCTCATTGCATCCTGTGACAACATCTATTCTCATAGGAGCTCCCTTACTGGACTGCAGGCACCCTAAAGGCCAGGGTCACACTTTATTCACTACAGAATTCCCAGCACCTGGCAGTATCTTAACATTTCTGAAGGAGACCAAGATTGCACACACCTCGTCCTTCAAAATGCAGCTTGCTCATTACCTCTACCATTGAAAGTGTAACTTTGACAATTATATATTTTCATATCTATCTGTTCATCTCTACTCCCACACTGAGAACAATTAGATTTAGTTCATTTCTGTGTCCCCCAGTGTCTAGCACAATTCTTGGCACATAGTGGATGCTTCGTAAATGTTTGACTATTGAATGATTAAAATCAGCAACACACCAAGCACTGTTGCTAAGGTAGTGGGATCACAACTCCTATGCATGATTTTGCCCTTTATGGAAACATATCAGTTTGTATACTGGGCATCAATCAGAAAGTGGAAGTTTATAAAAATTTGCTTCCTAGAATACTTGCTGGAATAGCCCTTATCTGGAAGCTGACTTACCTATGGGAGCTGATAATAACATTAGCATTGACAATGAAAAATGGCAACCTGGAAAATGGTTTCATGCGGATGTTTCACATCATCTCAGAGATGGTAATACCCACTACAATGACCTGGCCCAAGAGAAACACAAAGCTATCCGGTTTTCCATATCCTATCCTCTTATTCAACTTCTTTCCCAATTTTTGGAATGGACTTTATGTATTTATAGAATTTTAAAGCTAGACAAGATCTTCCCAGAGCAGACCAATCAACACACTTCAACATATAAGTGCTGAGAAGTTAAGTATTTATCCAAGATCATATAGCACGTTACAGCAGACCTGCCATTTACCTCTTGAGAGAAGAAAGACTACCAATTCCAAAGAACCAACCTTTGTCTCCAGATTTAACAGTTTCCCCTCTCTTGCTTTAGTGTAAAGATCTCCAGTACCTAATAACTAAGACAGTATAAAACTCTTTCATTTTTCAAACCATGTTTCAAGGAACAAAATCTCCTACTACCTACTCTATTCTTCCCCTCCTTAGCATTAGAGAAAAAGGGAAAAATAAAAACAAAAAGCCTCTTCTTCATAGTGATTAGAGTAATGGTCTTGCTCTTGATGAGGCACTAATAAGGGTATATCTGTTTTTTATTAAGTATCATATGAATGTTATAGACAGTCTTACCAATAGTTGGGAGTCTTTGCCCCTTGCAGAGCCCCAGATTCGGATTGAGATGGGGTGAGACCATACAGAAGAAGAAGAAAATGTTTTTTAACTGACCTTTCCTAGAAAGGTGGTGAAATCTACTTTTGTGAGGTTGCCCTTGGTACCACACCCCTACAGGTATAATTTTGTGTGTATGAGGGGTCAAGCATTGAAAAAATTCAATTGTGCAAAATCATTTGATCAAAACTGTTAAAAGATGGAGTAGTAATATGCTCTAAAAATAAAATAAATAGATGACATAACACTCTATACAACAAATCACTCATTCACTCTGTTACACTTTAGTACACTAAGTACTGAGCTTAGAGCAAAGAGTCTGTTTATTGTCAGCAAGGAAATTAAGGAGCATGACAATGCCAGTAAGGATGCAAAAGAATAATTTACCATAGATAATCGGGTTAGCTTTTGTTATGACTGTTATATGCTCCAAATTTACAATTAATGTTAGGTTAATATTCAAAATGTAATATTCTAATGCATAATTCATGTCAGGTTTTTATTTTGAACATGACAGAAAAATACTAGAATTGTGGATTTCAATGAGATAATCGGATGTGATGCAAAGCCCACCATGAAATCAAGATACAGCGACAAATTGAGTTTTAAGAAGCAACAAAAACCGATTAGCTCCATTTTCTTGACTAGGTAAAACCAACACAGGGTAAACCCTATTTAAAGTGAAATTAAATTATGTTCAAAGCGAGAAGAAGGTTGGTGCTCCAAAAATAAAATAAAAAAGTAATCTAGGGTTTTAGTGAAATAAAATCCCCTAATTGTATTTATAGCAGGTTGGCTGCCAGTTACCATTGAGACAGTCAAAATAGCAAAAAGTCTGTATTTCCAAATTTCAGTCTCTATTTCATCATCATGGTAAGCATAATATATGGAATTAAGCTAAAACTCTAACTATAGCATAGAGCAGATTATTCTATTTAATTTTGAGATGGAAAGGGAGGAAAATGAAGCTCTGTATTAGCATACTTTTACTAGCAGGTTTAAGCAACTAATTCTGGGTCTTATATTTTGCTGACTTGTGCTTATACCAAAATATATATAAATCTCTTAATCTATCAACAGAGCCCACGTTAGAATCTACTACTAAGAAGGATCTAGTTTCCCTGAATGACAGCTTATGGATTTAGTCATTGATTTTCAATGGACAAAGAAGTCCCAGTCAACTGTGTAAGCAGGGGAGATGAGGACACATGACTAGCCTGTCTCTGATTACACAAGTCTTCATATTTCCGAGTCCGGAGGGTGGAGGGGGGGCCTGGCTAAATAAAGTGCTCCAGAACCTTCATGTTCACTGCACCTCACCGAGATGGCTGTGCAGGGTTTGTTCTGGCTGCCCAAGCAGTCTACAGGAACCCCACACATGAGACGGCCTCCTCAAGTCAGAGCATAGAGCAAAGGACACTAAAAATAGTCTTAGGCATGGTTTTCCACCAGCACTGTGTCTAGAGATTCTGAATCTCTAGAATTTATTTGAGGATAAATCAAAGTGTTGTTAAGTTCACACAATGAAAGAAAAAACTGTTAGATTCATAAAGTATGTTATCTAAAGAAGCCTCAAGGAAGGGACCCAGGGTCTTTGAGCAGTGCCTCTCGAACTTCACCATGCATATTAATCACCAGGGAGTCTGTTCCAATACAAGTCTAGGGGAGGCCCGAGACTGCACCTTCCTAACAAGGTCCCAGGTCATTCCCTAAGCTGCTTGTCCAGGGAGCGCACTTTTGAGTAATAAGGCTTAGAGTAGGTAGGGGTCCAGAAGCCTGCCACGGCTGAGTGTTGAAGAACCCCAGAGTTCTCTAGAGGCTTGGGAATAGGGCGGGTTTGAAGAGTAGCCCAAATGAGAGATTCTGTGTCCCCCTCCCCGTGCATGAAGCATGAGATCTCACTGGATGAAAAAGGTTTGGAAACTGCTCTGGTCCAGCCCCCTCACTTTACAGATGAGGACACTGGAACCCAGAGAGGCCATGAGACTGGACTGATGCTCTCCTGATAATATTCCATAGCCAACACCAAGATGATCCCAAAACTTCAAAATGCTAAAAGCCAGTTTTAAAACACCATTAGGAAAACCTCCCTTCAGTTTTGGCCCATATCCTAAAAACTGCAGTTTGCACTGGTTTTCTCTTATTCTGTTCCCATTAGTGATAAGGTACCGCTGCCCACTGGCCCGTTGAACATATGGTTACATAATCTATGACTTTAATGTATTTATACTCAGCCTCATTCCACAAAGGATTTGACATAACTTATATAATAAAATAGAAAATTGAGACAAGCAAGAGTAGGTGGAACTAAGAAACAGGGAAAAGGAGAACACAGATATGCTGGCCAAAACTTGTTGCTACAGTTAAACTTCAAATTTAATTCCAAACTTCTTAGAATGTATGATGGTTATCATTACTGTTACTATTGTTGCTGATATTAATGGTAATGTTAGAGATGCAAGTTTTGCCAATGACAAGAGGGTATTTCAATCTCTGGATCCTTTGTGACATAAGCCAGTTTTTGGTTTAGACACATAGCAGTGGAGGTGTCCCTAAGAAGGACATCAGTGATTCTTTTAAATAGAACTCACTCAGAAACAGAATTCCAACTTACACATGGACTAATGCACTTTGATGTCTCATTTAAGCTTCTCAATTCTTATGTTAACTCCAGTTTCTATAGTCAAAACACGTGTATAAAGCACATGCACTGTGCAAAACATTCTACTTGTGTGAGGCAAAGCCTCTGCCTTTGAGGGGTTTGCAATCCAGTGGGAGGAAGACAATAATTATAAGTTATAAGAAAGCAGCATGCACCTTCAAAGAGAGAACCAAAGGCCAAGATATAAGATAATCATAAGGAAACATCCAACTGCTAAAACAGTGATACTGGTGTTAATTATGACAATCCCAAGTGCCATATAAGGGCCAGTTATTCAGCGCCATGCATGTGTTAAGAGGCTATTCTAATCCTCACTTTTGAAATGAGAAAACTGAGATACAGACAGGTTAAGATCTCCATTTACAGGCACATGGTCAATCAAGTGGCAAATCAAACCTAGTAAGGAGGAAACAGAGACCCCACTTCTGAATCCTGGGCACCACTCCACTATGGAATCCTGCCTTCTGAATTTACAAAGTCAGACCCAAATGAACTACTGAGAATACAACTCGAAGATATATTCTCTGCACCAAGGTTGATAATCTGAATAACCAGAAAAAAACGGAGGGCACCCTCTTGTCCCCCACCCCCGGCAAAGTACATGTTCCAATTTTCATGACAAGAATCTCTCAGAAATTGTAGAGCAAGAAGACTGACACAAATCTCTGGCAAAGTTGAAGAAATGATTAAACAGATGGCTTGTGAGCATTCAGAACATGAAGCAGCGGCCAGCAGGGGCTCACATGGGCTTATGGAAAATAAGCCATACTAAATTAACCTAATTTCTTTTTGTGAGAGGGTTATTTGATTGGTTGATGAAAGAGAAGCAATTAGTCATGGTATATCATGATTTCAGCCCATCTGATGAAGTCATGTTAACAGATGTCAATGAGATGAGTCTTGTGATATCCTTTTAATATGGTAGATATGGAATCTTCATGGGAACTCATGGCTGGTTGAACAAGTAGACCAATCGTGCTGGAGTCTTGGGTCTTAGGCCACTTTGCAGTTACTCTCTCTTACGATGCTATGAGGATCCATCCGTAACAATATCCACACTAACATTTTATTAACAACTTAGATGAGGAACTAAAAAGACATATTTACCTAGTTTGCAGAAGACGCAAAGCCAGGAAGCATAATCAACAGATACAGGCAGAGTCAATTTTTCAAAGTGATTGAAGAAGCTGAAATATGAGCTGGAAACCACCCAAGTTAAATTTTGCAAAACTAAACCTTAAGTTCCATAGTTACAGGTGGGAAAATCAAATTCTCAAATCTAAGATGAATGAAACCTGGCTTAAGAGTAGAATGTCTGACCCATAAAAACTCTGATGGTAAGTATATGGGAAGGAGAATAGCTGACCCCAAGACTCAGGATGAGACGACAATATGATGTGATTCCCAAGAACTCCTGAGACTCCAAGCCGATCCGGAAATGTATGAAAGGTTGTGGTGTCAATATACTTGGTTTCATCAGGTCTGGGAAACTCATTTCAAAAAGAATATTGTCACCAAAGTCAGCCCAAGGAATGATGATTAAGATATTTAGGGAGGCTAAAATCAGGTTATCCAAGGAACAGAGAAATGAGAGGGAGACAGCTAATATATTTTGAGCAGTAACTTTTGAAAATGTGATAGAAATGTATGCTTTGTTAATATTTAATATTTAAAACCATAAAAATATTATTATTTTCTCCATCATACAGATGGGAAAACTGAGACTGATAATTTAGGTAATTATCCAAAGTGAGTGATGAGATTAGGATATGAATGCAGAAGAGTCTGAATTAAAGCCAAGACTCTTTCTACCTCATTACTAATTGAACCTCTATCCAGTAATTAAGACATTGATAATATTCAGAGCAGATTAGATTAACAAGGGACAGGATAACAATGTCATACAGTTCTTGTACATGCCAGGGTTTTGTGCCTTCACTCATTCTTTTTCCCCTGCCTGCACACGTCTACTATCAGATTCATATTCATCCTGTGACATTTGGCCTCTATGTTCTGTATTCTACAATGTTTCCTTCATTCTATAAAATATGGGATAAGTGTACCTCCATCTAGCATACTTACCCTGCAAGCACCCAGAAGTGCCTATTTATATCCCGGTTTATGTGATTGGTCTATAAACCAATAAACCAATCTTTGAAAGCAAGAGCCATGTACAAGTAGTTTTTATTTTTTCTTCATAGCAGCTTTATTGAGATATAATTCACCTACAATAAAATTCACACTTTTAAAGTGTATAACTCAGTGGTTTTTAGTAGTACACTCCCAGAGGTTTGCAACTATTACCACCATCTAATTGTAGAACATATTCATCATCTTTTTTATGGACTGAATTGTATGTCCCCACCCCTCAAATTCATATGTTGAAGTCCCAACTCCCAATACCTCAGAATAAAATTGGTTATTTGGAGAGAAAGTCTTTAAAGAGGTGATAAAATTAAATTGAGGCCAATAGGGTCAGGCCCTCATCCAATATGACTGGTATCTTCATAAGACAGCGACACCAAGGGCACACCCGACAGAAAGGCCATGAGAAGTAAAACGAGAAAGTATCCACCTATAAGCCAAAGAGTGAGGTCTCCCAGGAAACCAACCCTGATGGCACCTTCATCTTGGACTTCCAGCCTCCAGAACTGAAAGAGAATACATTTCTGTTCTTCAAGCCACACAGTCTGTGGTTTTATGACAGTCCTAGAAAACTCATACAATCTCCAAAGAAACTTCTTACCCATTAGTAGTCACTCCCCACCCCCACAACCCACTGTTCCTGGCAATCAATAATCTATAATTTCCGTCTCTGTAGATTTGTCTATTCTGGATATTTCATATAAATGGATCATATGACACATGGTATTTTGTGACTAGCCTCTTTATCTAGCATAATGTTTTCATGGTTCACCCATGTTGTGTCAGTACTTCATTCCTTTTCATGGCTGAATAATATTCCACTGGATGGATACACGCACACATACGACATTTTGTTATCCATTTGTCAGTTGATGGACATTTGCGTTGTTTCCACTTTTTGGCTACAATGAATAATGCTGTTATAACCACTTGTGTACAAGTGTCTGTGTGGATATATGTTTTCTTTTGGGTGTACATCTATAAGTAAAATTGTCACCAATGGTTAGAAGGACCCTGTGCTTGACTTAATGTTCTGCTGTCACTGGCTTGAAATTCTTGATAACTTTTAACAAAGGGCCCTGCATTTTCATTCTATACTAGGCCCCACAAATTATGTAGCCAGTCCTGCCTATATAATTCAAGCATAAAAGCTATTTATCGTGGACTCTTGCTAAACAAACCAACCTCATTCTTGGTCACTGGGTCAATTTTGCTTTTAAACATCTGATAATGCTAGAGAGGGTTCAAATCTACCAATCTTCTATGTGTCTATCACTGCTATAAATGTTCTTAATCTGGAAGAGGTACAAGACCATAATGACAGATGAGGAAGTCAAGAGGCCATGGGAACATTTAAAGGAACTGAAACATCTTTATCTGTTGAAACCAATCAGGTGCTCAGAGCAATGCTACCACCAGTGGGGCCACGTAAAAATTAATCTTTTAGAGTCAGTAGAAAGAGCCAATCAGATAGGAATCAACTGTGTGCATACTTTGATTCAAGTGCTATTTAACATATACACCTCATGCCATGTGGACAGAGCTTAATCTGGTTCAGTTCCTGAAAAGGCCATATGGAAGAGTTAAACGCACATTGACAGAGCTTCGGTGAATGACAAGACTCACTGATGGGATTTTTATTACATTTTAAGATCAGGTTTATTTCTTATGAGTTACACTCCTAAAATTCTAACTTATGTCCAGGAAATATGACTATTAAGTCATAATGGTTTGACCCTAACTCTTTAAGGATGTATGTAAAAAACCAAAATTAACATATATAATAAAACTTCCTCTTGTTTTTGAACCTCTAGCTCCAGAAAAACTACCTTAAAATAAAATTGAAGCAACTCAGTACTTTCAATGAGATAAAACAAACCTTCATGGGAACTAAGAAAAATAATGCATCTCCTTAAAATAATCTGAAAATGCATTTCAGTATGAAAAGTTCTCCCGAACAAGAGATCTGTAATACCTTGTAGTTTACATGGAATTTTTTTAAAAACCTTTATATTTGAAGCATCCTTATAGATAAGATAAAACAATGCTGTTGAAGTACTTTTTCTTTTTAAAGTTAAAGTTGGGGTACCTGGGTGGTTCAGTCAGTTAAGCATCCAACTCCTGGTTTTGGCTCAGGTTATCAGTTCAAGCCCCACACTGGGCTCCCCACTAACAGTGCAGAGCCTGCTTGGGATTCTCTCTCTCTCCCTTCCTCTCTGCCCCTCCCCTGCTCAGTCCTCTCTCTCTCTCTCTCTCTCTCTCTCTAAATAAACTTTAAAATAAATAAAGTTAAAGTTATACTATTATTGATGGGAAACAACATAAAACAACAGATTTCTGTGATCTTCAGGATCAACTTTGACCAATTTTATTTTCATAGAAAATTTAGACAAAAGGAAATTTAAACTTTATCTTTAATCAGTTAGAGTTTGTTTTCAAAACGTAATAGTTAAATCCTTAGTGAAGATCCAAGAAGTCTTACTTTCAGTCTCAGTTCTGTAGCACATCTTAGATTTGAACTAATTACCTCCCCGCCACACCTTAGCTATAACGGGACAATTCCTGTCACCCAGACAGACATGCTTGTGAGGATCAGAGGGCCAACAGGGATGACTGTCTTAGGATCTAAAGTTGGGGGCGGGTTCCCTCTCTTGTCTATACTACAGTATAAGTTATCTAAGGGAACTATGACGGAGACTTTGAGACATCAAGAGATGGAGATGAGTCAATGGGTTTTATTTACATAAAATACAATGATAAGCAATATCCAGATACTACACCAACAGTGTTCAGACCTCCAAAGAGGGGATTCTTCCGGATCTGAACAGCCCTGATCCAGGACTGGTTTTGCTTTCCCTCAAATTGGGGGTCAAGGACAGGAGAGGGTGCCAGCCTTTGTGGAGGGCATCTGCTCTGACCCCCTTTGTTATCTTCTCTCAAGGAAGAAATTGGGAGCCCTTAATGACCCAGCTCTACATCTGCACGTATAAGAGCAAGCTTCTCTCTGTTCTCTACTGGAACCAAAGACAGCACACTGGCATGATTTCTGACAAAGAGGGACATCACTCATAGGGAGTTTCAAACACTAGACATTTTCCCTCACTGTAACACATAGCCCATCTTTGCGGTGGGGGGGGGCACCCGTTCTTGGAGTAACACTTAAGAATAATAAACAGTAGTCACTGCATGTTAGATCCATCTGCTCTCAAAAAGAAACCATTAATGAAGGTGTCTAGAGACTTTCAGACCCCAGCTGGAAGAAGTTCCTAAGGGCCTCCATATCACTGACTCTGATCAGGGGAAAACACATAAAGTGTGCTGACCACTGAAGAAGGATCAAAATCTTCTCAAGCAATGAATGAAGCCTAAGCCTGGAAAACTGAATGTCTGTCTGAAAATACCTAACTCCTAACATGTCAAGGGAGATCCTATCTGCAAGGGCAGGAACAGGGACAGCTATCCCCTCCAAGACCTCCCCATCCTAATACAATGGCATCCATTCATCCAGTGTGAAATCTCTTTGGCAGAGCAGAGAAAGCTACACAATGAGACAGACACAGAGAGCAGAACCAGCCAAAATTTCATAAAAGTCTCCATTGACCTGCAGGCAGTGAAATGAAGCTAAAGCCCTTCAGAAGAAAACTTGGGCACCTCTCAACACACAGTCATCCTATGCTCCTGAAAAATGGCCCCGGCTTTCCAAGGAAAGGAACTGAATTACACAAAGTATACTTGGTCTCTGTGCACTGTTGCCCAAACACAGAAACATAAGCATATGGGAAAAGGTTGTGTCCTTCTGCTACTGGAAAAACAAGAGCTTTATTGTTAGGTTTTGCTCCAAAATTCCTTCCAGTGGTCTTTTGTCTTGGATATTTTTGTCAGAGGGACTATTTACTATTATTTTAATGCCAAACATTATACAAACTATCGACTAGCATTTATTAAGATAGACATACACCCACCATCCCTGCCCTCTTTCCTGTTTTATTTTTTCCATAGCACTTAATCACATATTAGCATATGATTTTACTGTCTAATCTCTCTCCACAGCCCCACAGAATGCCCTCTCCCTGAGAACTGACTTGGTTGTATCTGCTGCTGTGGCCCATGCCTAGAACAGTGCCTGATACTGTTAGAAATCTATCCATTGAACCAAGACTGAATGAAGACATTCACATCATACATTGCTTAAAAACAATTCCTAATTGTTGCTGACTGAATGATTCTGTCGCACTAAGTACCTGACTATTATAAACTGGATCCCTTTATTTTTTTTCCTGTAGGACATGGAGTGAAAGATCTCCAAATCAAAAAAAGTGACCTCCTCCCCACCCAGGGAGCAGCAAGACATCATGACTCTCCTGTCCCCAGGACAGGTGACACAGCCTGGCCAGTTTATTAAGATATCACCCTTGCCTGAGGCTGGTCTTTCTGCTACAGGAGAGGTAAAGCAAGTTTAACCTTGCAGTGGGGAGGTGGCGGGGTCAGGGTGCAGTGCTGCCCAAGTGCACCTCTGAAGGGTCATTTCAAACTGGGGATTCACATACATCGGGACACTCATCAATCTAAGTTATAGCCACCCCCACCCCCACCCAGGGCCATCTTCAGCAATTCCACATCCATCAAGTAGGTCCAAAGGTCCTTCACTAGAAGAGTCTCCTCTCCCTCCAGCTCCTCTAGGTTTATCTTCTGCATCAGGCTTATCCCACAGTGGCCAAAATGGCCTTTTATTCAGTGATGCAGATTCATGAAGTTTTCAAAGGTTGACCGTTGACAAGAGCTCCAAGTCAGATTATAACCTCTGTCAGATTATAACCTCCAAGTCAGATTATAACCTCACAAACACACTGACAATTAGGGAAGAGGTTCCCCATATAGGTTTAAATGTATTTCCCATTTCTGGGCCACTCCAACTGTATTACATTAGGAATTAAGATTTATATTAATTCCCTAATTATCCCGTGAGCAATACAGTCACAGTGCACTGCATTTTTGCATATTAAATTTTTTGTTGTTAAATTTACATTTAAAACATACCCCATTTTTTGTCGTTCTGTTTTACACAGTTTTATATTTAAAAGAGCTCAGTGGGGGTGCCTGAGTTGCTCAGTTGGTTAACGTCTGACTCTTGGTTTGGGGTCAGGTCATGATCTCACGGTTGGTGAGATTAAGCCCCACATCGGGCTCTGTGCTGTCAGTCCAGAGCCTGCTTGGGATTCTCTCACTCCCTCTCTCTCTCTGCCCCTCCCCACTCGTGCACATACTCTCTCTCCCCAAATACATAAACTTTAAAAAAAGTTTTAAGTATTTTTTAAAAAATTTTTTAGCGTTTATTTATTTTTGAGAGACAGAGAGAGACAGAGCATGGGCGGGGGAGGGGGCAGAAAGAGGGAGACACAGAATCTGAAGCAGGCTCCAGGCTCTGAGCTGTCAGCACAGAGCCAGATGCAGGGCTCAAACTCACAGATCACGAGATCATGACCCGAGCTGAAGTCGCTTAACCGACTGAGCCACCCAGGCGCTCCAAAAAAGTTTTATATTTAATAGACCTCAGAAGAATGGAAGTGACCCATATCTCTCCCAACCTCGAAGAGACGCTGATCTCTCTTACTCATGGCCCTTCTAATAGAGCTATTTGAGTTCACATCCTACTTTCAGCCCAAATATCCTTTTCTGGAGGACAAGGACTGTGGCTGCTTCACCTCTTTGTAGCTATTAACGAGGTGCTTGTTGAGTGAAACTGCTCTTTGCCATTCTCATGGACAATGGAGAGTTAAGTCTGGCTAATTTATGGCTTTTTCTTTCAAGACAGAGCACACATACATCTTTGTGTACTCACAAACTAGGAAATGTCCATCTAATACAAAGATAACAACAACCAAAAAAAACCATGCCAGTTAAAATGGTCTGTGGAAATAAAAAGATTTTCCCAAATATATTTCTCAGCCGACTTGTGCTTTTCCTAGAAAGAAATTAAAAGTATATTAATGATCTATTTTTAGCCTTTTATTCATTTAACCAGAGAAATTAAAATATTGGTAGACTATAATGAAATGAAGATGACAGTGTGGACCCTGAATTAATACTGTCATTGGAAATACTGCTGTGTATTAATAGCTGGTCTGCGTGTTACATTACTACCATCTGCTGTTCATGACGGTCAGTTTCAAAATAGTGACTTTCCTTATTCCTCTTTCTAAACCTTTTGGTAAATTTAATACCACATATGCTGACCACTAATTTCAACATGCACCCTGGTGTCCAACATGGGTGGTATTTCCTAAACTGGGTTCCTCAGTACACCGGGTTAGTAAGAGCCACCTGGAAAGAAAGGGAGTTCAGTGGTTGAACGAGTTTGGAAAAGCTCTTGAAGAGTCACATTTTACCCCAGCAGGTTTAAGTCTGTCAAAGTCCCTCAGTTAAAAAAAAAAAAACAAAAAAAAAACTGATTTAACTTTGTGGAACCAAGTGTTTTCTAAACTTGCTTAATCATGGAATTTCCTTTTTATACAGGACACCTATCAATATTTTCAAAGGTACCAGCATTTGGTGCTTCATAGCTGTAAATGTTTTATTATATCAACTGCCTGGGAGCGAATTAGACAATTTTACAACACGATGTTTGCTTATAAATAATGTGCCACCAGATTTACACGTTGCCTTAAATCACCTCCAGAAAACACAGGATGGCAAAGTAACATTGTCACAATCACTTCACAGCAAAGTTATTTCAGAAGATGAAAAATCCTCCCACCATTGGCCTCAATAACAACTTTCCAGCAGTGCTTCTTAAGTTTTTCCAGCAAAATGCCTCTAATACCAAAGAAGAATAAACTCTCAGCCCCGGCCTGGGACTGCCTAAAGCAGGACATGTCTCTGAAATCTCAGGCTTTGCTTTTAAAATTCATGCAAGAAATAGTGCCATGTTTGTGAAATGACAAACATTCATGATTATTCACTGCAGCAGCATTTTTAATAACAAAATATTAAAAACAACCCAAATCCATATCAACAGGAAAGTAGATAAACTACAGGACAGCCATATAATGGAATATTCTATACAGCTGTTAAAACAAAGAATGGGAACATTCTCTATACACTAACATGCGAAAAGCTCCAAAATAGTTAGGCCTATGAAAAAAGTACATAATAGAACTATGTAAAATGCCAGTTTTTATCAGAAAGGGGCAAAAATCAGAATTTCAGAGTTGCTTATATATGCATAAGGCAACTCTGTAGGAAATTCTTAACAGTGCTTACCTTTTGGGAAAGAGGATAGGAACTCAGAAAAAGGAGGACAGGGATGAGAGGAGACTTTTAACAGTAATTCTTTTTATACTTTTAAGCCATATGAATGTGTAACTTATTAAAATTATTTAAACATTCAAAAATCATACAAATGTTCATTCCATGACATATTTATATCTGTCCTAAATTTTCTTTTTAATTCCCATATATTTTTACAATAGTAAAACAAAATCCATCTTTAAATTCCTGTTTGATGGGACGTCTAGGACATCATATGTGTGGTTCAGTGTGAAAGGCATGGGTTTAGGCCATTTACAACTTGCTTAAACATTTAGCCTTCATTCCATTTGCAGAACCAACATCAACACAAAAAAAATCTGGAACCTCTACTTAAAAATACTTGCTCAAACAGTTTGGGGTTTTTCTCTATAAGCTGGAGTTAGAACTCTGATGCTCAAAATCAGAACTAACTTACTTTTGGAAGTGACCACACAGAAAATGCTATGACACAGGAATGGCAACCCCGAGAGTGAAGCATCACAGATTGCTGCCAATTCTTCAGTGCCACAGGGTTAGAGGGCAAACCTCTGCTGTACTGCCCAAAGCAAATGGAATTTCAAACTCTTCAACTATTTTCAACACATTTTTAAAAGCTTGGCAATTATTTAAAAAATAGTAATAATCAGTCTAGCTTACGCCAAAAAACTTCTGACTATACTTCCTAAAAAAATAATAATTAGGCTTCTTTTGGTTATACATTCACAGCAATTTTATTAAAATGCTTTTTATATATGTGAAAACCATGTGCCATTTTTTTTATATTAAAGATATAGTCCAGGGCACCTGGGTGGTTCAGTCGGTTGAGCGTCCGACTACAGCTCAGGCCATGATCTCACAGTTTATGGGTTCGAGCCCTGCATTGGGCTCTATGCTGACAGCTCGGAGCCTGGAACCTGCTTTGGTTTCTGTGTCTCCCTCGCTCTCTGCCCCTCCCCCACTCATCTCTGTCTCTCTCTCCTTCAAAAATAAACATTAAAAAAATTTTTTTACAAAGATATAGTCTAATAAATAAATAAAATACAACACAGATATTACTCTAACAGAACAAGCAAATGCAGTATGACTAATGTCAAGAAAATGTACTATGGTGCCTGCATTTTATACCATGAAAGGTATTCTGAGGACAAGTTTTGTGTCCTTAACTTCCTAAGAGTGGTTTAATCAACCAACAGTGCCATAGATGTCTCCTAAATTCTCCTACCCTGAAATTTTATTTCTAGGTATAAATAAGGCCAGATTAAAAAGACAAACAGTGTGAATAGATGAACCAACACAGCACAACCAGCAGGGAGTCATTTGTTACTACTTTCATTGATTCTGATTCCGTTTCAGAAGCTGTTCTCTCTGGAATCCCTTCAGAGAAACAAATAGGCAGTGGCGACCTCATGGACTTAAAACTCTACAGCAATCTCCTGATGATCTGTTGGATATTCATAAGTGGTAGAATGATCCCACCTTTAGGTTTTATTTCAGTTGTAATAATGAGTTATGAATAATTGATCACTGGGTAATAAATTATTCAGGCAGGCAGGCAGTTTCCAAGGAATCCTGGAGCGAGTCTAGCTAATGGCATAATCCGAGCCAGTGGCAGCTGCTGGGGGACACTCCACAATTACCCAACGCTGCAGAGACCTGGGTAGTTAGTGCCTCTCCGCGTGGATTTTTCACCAAGGAGCCATATTAATACCTTCTGAGTTTTTATCAAGTAGAAATCCCCACAGGGTACTCTAGTGCCTGTCTAAGTGTGGTTATGAAGTACTGAGCCCTGACTTCTTCATCCAGCAAAGCAGGGTATTTGTTATCAGCTGAGTACAACCTTTGCTGCTGCAACTAGTGCTGAACCAAAAAACTGTGAGATCAAGAATGTACGTGTACACACACGCACGGATGCACACATACATACACATGCACGTGTGCGTACACATGTACATATATAGAGTTTTCAGGTGTATGTATGTACATGCAGACACACACGCACACACAGAGTTTTATGTAAGCTAGCCTTTATGCAAAGCTAGCAAAATAATGCCAAAATAAGCTTTACCAAGAGGAAATTACCTGCTTCTCTCGGTTTTCAAAACCTTTTGAATATAACTCACCCCTTATGAGCTCAAAACTCAACTTCTTTAGAGATAGTAAGGCTTACTTAAAAGGCAACTTCAGTTCTGCATCAAATATCAAATATCCAAATGCTTTACTTCCTTAAGTATTGTTAAACTGCCTTGCAAATCACGTAAGTTATTGATATAAATTTACATATCACTAGTTCCAAAACTATAATTTTCATTTGAAAAACAATTCTAAAACTAGTAAAACTAGTCAATAATCATTGTGCTGAAATATCCTTGAAAGAACATGAATTAAAAACAGATGATCAACAAATGGCAAATCCAATTTTGTAAAAAGCAGCCTGGTTGTCTTGCCTCCAAATCCACCGTATGCGCATCTTTGCAAAGCCAATGAGATGGGAGAGAAGGGAGTGAGGCAATGGAGGCCTAGTGGGCCAAAAACCTTCTTCAAATCCCCCCCTGAGGGAAGGCACATGTAATCACCTCATTAGGTTTTTTAGGGTTTCTCCAAATTCAAACTAATAGGGAGGGGAAATGTTAATCAAGCTGTGATTAAAATGTTGAGTGCCCACCAAATATTGGAGAAGCTGAGGAAACTGACCCCCAAACACATTCTAATCAAAGCTTCAATATTCCAAATTTTCAACTCTTAGAAATTTGGAAACCTAGAACATGTGATAAGAGTATCAACATAAACCTTAAACTTCCTCATTTGCTTGCTAAAGGTCATGAGAAGCAAAGCCAATAATTGTTCTCTGAACTAAAAAAAAAAAAAAAAAAAAAAAAGCATATTGATTGCTCTCTGACCCTGAAGATTAAAAAGCAACATTCAGGGGCACCTGAGTGGCTCAGTAGGTTAAGCGTCCGACTTTGGTTCAGGTTGTGATCTCACAGCTTGTGAGTTCGAGCCTTGCATCGAGCTCTGTGCTAACAGCTCAATGCCTAGAGCCTGCTTCAGATTCTGTGTCTCCCTCTCTCTCTGCCTCTCCCCACTTGCATCTGTCTGTCTATCTCTCTCTCCAAAATAAATAAACATTAAGAAAAAATTTAGGGGTGCCTAGGTAGCTCAGTCGGTTGAGCATCCGACTTCAGCTCAGGTCATGATCTCACAGCTCGTGGCTTCAAGGCACGAGTTGGGCTCTGTGCTGACAGCTCAGAGTCTGGAGCCTGCTTCATATTCTGTGTCTCCCTCACTGTCTACCCCTCCCCCGCTAGTTTTCTCTCTCTCTCTCTCTGACTCTCTCTCTGTCTCTCTCTTCTCTCTGCCACAAAAAAAAATAAAAACATTTAAAAAATGATAGATAGATAGATAGATAGATAAATAAATAAATAAATAGCAAGATTCAGCTTAAACTACCAAATTTCACAATGACTATCACTGGCAACTGTAAAGTCAAGCAGTTAATGATCTTAGAGGTTTTCATATATCATGGTCCAGGGTTTACATTTTCTAAACATATTAAGGTATAATTGATATACAGTATACTACACATATTTAAAGTATATAATTTAATAAATTTTGACATACAGATATGCCCATGAAACCTTCTCCACAACCACAATAATGAATAAACCATCATACCTGAAAGCTTCCTCATGCCCAAGGTTTTGCTTTTTTAAAACTTCAGGTGGATTTTTCACATAATTACTAAATAACAGCACTGGAGTACCAAGTATGTTCTATGTCAAAGGTTTCATAATTATTCATTCATACTTATAAGTATCAGGTATTAGGGTATTATGAAAGCAGCTATGGAATAAAAAGTGATTATGTTCTTGTTAAACTATGGAACAGAAATTCAGTTTCATGGTATTTTAAAGCAATGAAGGTCAGATAATATTAACTGCTTATTCTTAATACTACATGAAATTATTTATACTATATACGATTAGTGTAGCACACAAGCTACTTTTAGAACTTTATATTGTCAGCTATGTCTATTCCTCACATAAATATAAATTTACAAATTACTAGTTCCAAAAACTAAGGAATAACTGACCAAGAAGCTAATAGTAACCTACGGGTTGTTTTTCTCCCTTGTTGACTTTTAAGTCATGTACATCACTCTAAATTCACTATCTGGACATGGATGTCATGGCAACTAAACTTTTTTCCCAGGAGAGTTGGCTCAAGAGTAATAAAGTGAGCCAGAAACGAATTTTAATCTGAGAGTTTTCCTCTTTCTCATTTCTTTGATGTTTACTTTATAGACGTGTCTCATTCTAAGTTCCTTAAAGGTGAATGATATTGCAACTCAAATTTTCAGTTCAAAATAGTTATAAGGGTGGGTGCTAGCCAAATTGCCCACACCCACTCCTGAGTCCATGCATGTGTTCAAAAAGGAAGCAGATGAGTTCAGAAAGGGAAAACCTGAGAAGAGAGGATGCCCCCTCAGCTGACCCTGTTGGGGTGAGTGATGGTCCAGGGGCACTGCCTGCCATGTGTCAGGTGGAGAGCTGGGCTGCTTGCCCTGCCAAAAACTACCGGAACCTTTACAAGATGGCTGTTTGAAGGCTACTTAAGTGTGTCATGCTTGCTTTAGGTCAAGGAATTAAAGTTAGAAATTATATTGAAAAAATATTCTGACACCAGCTATTAAAAACCCTGAATTTGGTTATTGAGACTCCTCTGGAATCCATAAAATATTAGCTCATCTCTCTGACAAAAGTCCTTTTTCAATTGGGGATGGGGTGGATACTTGAACTATTCGATGCCTATAAAGTTTTGTTCTTGTATATTATGCACTCATCCTTAAAATATTTTGTTTTACTGGGGCACCTGGGTGGCTCAGTTAGTTAAGTGTCCGACTCTTGATTTTAGCTCAGGTCATGATCTCACGGTTCGTGAGTCTGAGCTCTGCATCAGGCTCCGTGCTAATAGTGCAGTTCATGGGATCGAGCCCCACGTCAGGCTTTGCACTGATGGTGTGGAGCCTGCTTGGGATATTTCCTCCCTCTCTCTCTCTCCCCCTACCCCTGCTCTCTCTCACTCTCTCTCAAAATAAATAAATAAACTTAAAAATTTTTTAAAAATATTTTGCTTTATTTATTGAATAAATGAGACAAAATAACATTTAAATAGTAGGCTTATACAAATCCTACATTTTAAAAATTTGGGGTCATCAACAATGACAATCAATGTAAAGGGACCAGCATATCCAATTACATCTTTAAATTATTATTTATCAAAATAACTTATATATTCCCCACCATCTCATATATTTAAATGAATAATATTCCTTATTTCCTAGGGTATTATTCAGTGTTGACAAAACCATTAGCTTCCCTACTCACAAATCCAACAAAACAATACATCAGTAGAACAGAATGGGGTAAGTAAAGAATGTAAACAGTTTAAAAATCTAATAAATATGCCATAGTAATTTCCCTACATTCTTTTCCTGTCAATAATCTACCTGTGGTATTTTCAATTATTCACTTTTATTTTCTTCCAAACAATAGCAATGCAAGAAAAAAAGCATTAAAAAAAAAGGCTTTTTGTGTGCTGTTGTCTTCTTTCTAAATGTTTCTCAGTGATTCAGTCTTCAAAGCAGGCTTTCTGGCCCCCTGCACAGGCCAAAATGAAACTGAGGGTTTCCCTGCATCCTACTCATCCTAAAATATTTTATTTATTAGTCATCTCTCATCTGTACATATTAAAAACCAGATAAAAAGCTGCTGACTTCTTTTATGCTAATACATGCAGGAAAGCAGCCTCAGGATAATGTAAATCACTTAACCCAAAATGTCGACTTCATTACCATGATTGAGGTAAGTCACAGTAGCTATGCACCCTTCCATTTCATTCTCTTTTTCCTTCCTATCTCCCAAATCTTCAATGTTGTAAGATGGCCAGAAGCTCAGAGCTTGACCTTATTACAGACAGAGAACTGGCAAAGCCCAAAGTGAAGTCCAAGTTCAAATTTACTCTTCCCACATTTACCTAAGAGGAGCTGATGCACAAAATCCTACAGAATGTGAACTGTTTTAAAAGAAATTTTAATATGCTTTCATTTTATACTATCTCTTAAAAGATTGAAGATTAAGGGAAACCTGATCACTATGTGAAAAACTGATGACAACTGTTTTCTGGCAGGGCAGAAAGGAAAGAGATCATTTGTTTCCTCCAAATTGTTTTCATAACTCCGTTGTATAAACCAGTGAATCCTATTAGATTAAGTCAGCCCACTCAGTAACCCGATCCTCCCATCACAGATGCCCACTGGGGGGAAGCCCTGGTACGGAAATAATAGCTTTAACAAGAGTACATAAAATGCGCTCAATGTTGGACTCATGAAATCTACTAATGTTTTTGTGCAGAATGAGTCAAAACTGCAAGTAAGGATATGTTAAAATGAGTAAATAAGTCAGACAGAAATCCACAAATAGGTGTTAGTAGGTGCAATATACAAGCAGTAGCTTTGCAAAAGGCTAACAGCTACTAAGTAGCAGAAATTACTGTCACCTTCTGAATCACTGAAAGCTTGATTCAAATATTATAAAGGTCTATGTATACTGGTAAGAACTACTACTCATTCTTAATTATTTTTTGACATTGTCAGGCTACTATAATCAATTTATTAATTCGCTAAGAGGAAATAGTGTCCTGTTTTTTATAAGCAGTGAAATCTTATACACAGAAAAGGCAGCTTTTCAATTTATTCCTTACAATATGAAAACTCACTTCTCCATTTCTCACTGTGTCAAAAATAAACTTGAAAATGAAGACCTTTGTTCTTCTAATTACAACTGAGTGTTGTCAGCAAATGTGGCCATAATTCTAACTGGCCCAAATATGCTTCAGAATGGAACAGAATGGCCATCACTTCTCAGTGACTGAAGCTTGGTTCTTCATTAGTTTTCCAGGGTTATACCACTGACAGAAAGGATATGCTGCAATGATCATGACATCAAATCCCTGAGGATGCTAAAAGGCACAATAGTTTTAACTCCTAATTCAAAGAGGTTACTAGAAACAACTACAGGGAGCTAATTGGTAGTAAAGCCATACAGTGGACCATTATGCAAGCATTTATTTTTCCTTAATGCTTATTTTTGAGAGAACGAGTGAAAGCGGGGGAGGGGCAGAGAGAAAGGGACAGAGGATCCCAGTGGCCTCCATGCTGAGGACAACGGGCCCATGGGGGGCTCAAACTCACAAACCATGAGATCATGACCTGAGCCAAAGTCTGAGGCTCAACCAACTGAGCCACCCAGGTACCCTGCAAGCATTTCAAATGATGCTTTTAAGGGGTGCCTGGGTGGCTCAGTCAGTTAAGCATCTGACTCTTGATTTCAAACCATGAGATGGGGCCCAGACGCAAGTTCTGCGCTGACAGCACAGAGCCTGCTTGGGATTCTCGCGCTCTCTCTCTCTGCCCCTCCTCCCACTTGTACATGTGAACACGCACGCTCTCTCTTTCTCTCTATCAAAGTAAATAAAAAAACATTTAAAAATAAATAAAGTGATGTTTGTAAGAGTACTTAATAACATGGGAAAATACTTAACATCTAGTGCTTCAAAAAAAAAAAAAAAAAGACGCAAACTTACAGAGACACTGAGCAGAAGCGCACTCCAGCCCTTTTGCCTAGCTCAGCGGTCCTGGAAGCGCAGTCTTCAGGCCGCTGCAACAGCTGTAGAGATGCAGATTTTCAGACCCCACCCAGACTTGCTAAGTCTCAACTCTGGGAGGAGATCCCAGCAATCTGTGTTTTAACAGCCCTCCTGACAATCTTCTGATGCCCAATAAAGTGAGAAAACCACTAGCTGGTTCGTAATCATCCTTCAGGTCCCAGCTGACACATGTTCTCAGGCAGCCTGGCCTCCCCCAGTGCCATCCTGCCAGCTTACCTGGGTCTATCATACCTCCTAGCAACCAAGCCTTGCCTTTCACAATGGTTATGGCAGCTTGTAATTACTCTTGCTTTCATGATTATACAATTAGCGTTTTTCCCTCTCACTAGAACAATGTTCTAAAGCCTAGCTGCACATTCAAATCACCTGGACGCTCTCGAAAATCCAGATGCCTGGAGTGTGGTCCAATTAAAACAATGTACTGGGGTATGACTCAAGCATGTGTTTTCAAAATACTGTCATGCCATTCTTTAGCCAAGGTTGAGAACCACCAAACTCAAGCTCCTTGAAGAGCAGGTGACCAGCAAACAGTGACCAACATTTGTTGAATAATTTTTTTGAGTTTTTTTTTTTTACTTTTATGTATTCATGGGTGTTTTTCATTTTTTTTAATCTTGTGCATGGTATAAAATTCTAAATGTACAAAAAGGGTTCGGTGAAAAGTAAGTCTTCTTCACTCTCATCTTCCATCTCTGAGTGAATAAATATTTGTCAACACATACAGAAAAGACCAGAAGTTGGATGGCAGGATTATAGGTTATTTTCCAGCGTTATGCATACCTGCACTTTTTTATTAAATGTATGCATATTACTTTCAGTACTGGAAAAGGAGGTACCCTAAAGATAACTGAATGTGTGCGTATCCAGAGCTGTTCGGGAGATACACCCTGAATCTGACGGTTCTGAGAAAAATGGTCACTTTGGAATGATGTTCTCTGTTATGAGGAAGAGACCCTTTATTTGGCTTAAGCAAATAGCTGTATATTCCACCCACTTCATTTTGGTTTTATTTTCACTTCTGATTAGATATTCAGCTTCTCCAGAACGTGCATCAGAAAATGGTAGAGGGCACATGAAAAGAGATACTATTCATCCTAGGCCCTGAATTAAGAAGTGGCATCATGATTTGCAGATCTGTCTTGCCTGAATTTAGTTAACAGGAAGCCCTACCGAGACCGACCATGTTTAGGTATATTAAGATGAAAATCTGAGGACTGGATCCTAGGGTGGTGGTTAACTACGGTTCTGTCCTGCAAAGGCCCTGACCTCCTCGGCCCCATCCCCGTTGATGATTGTATCTCGACACCACATTCTGGAATTGGGGTATAAGTCTGAGATGCTATCAGGAGAGACTGCACTTAGGACAGCTATCTTCCAGTAATGGACCCAGACTGCTGTGGGGTTTTATTTTTATGATTGTTGTTACCCTTTTATGAATTTTCACCTCCCTTACTTTTAAGGTCTAAGACCTCTCCCCTCTGCTGTCAGCATGACTAATTCTAGTAGCAATCCTTAGCCTGCTCTCCTCAATTTTGTTTCTGTGGCTGGGTGAGAAATCTGCCTGTTAGAACTTTTAAAAATCTGCTCTGCTACAGGCCCAAAAGCTCTCCTTGGAGGCAAGGGCCTGGGCTTGAGGCCATTTCTCTAAGGACTTGGTAAGCTTTCCTATTTAACTCCGGTCTTTATGTCATGCTGTAGACATCTGATACTGGGAAGAAATGCTCTGTGGAGAGAGAATGCATTTTCATGTTAACTATGTTGGCCATATTTAGGCAAAGGCCAATGTGTAGGTACACCGTTAAAGAAGAAAATATTTGGATATTTACATGACAGGACCAAGAGGGGAAAAAATGAAAGCTCTTTCTAATGCACAGAAACTAGCAAAATAAAGACTGTAGGTGGCTAGGAAGGGATCTGGGCAGTGGTCATTCCAACATCTCTGACAGCAACCTGCCACACAGATGTTTAAGCACTGTACTGTTTGCTAGTTGTTTTCTGTAGGTTAATTCTATCCCTCTTCCAGACTGGAGGCTCCTGAGAGCCACGCCTTATCTCCTGTTGCTCCGGTCTCCTCACTGGTGTTCAGTACAAAGCAAAGGTTTAATATATAAATTAAATACTTATGAGTCAACAAACTTTCATAAAAGACTACAGCACAAAATCAACTCTAAATAATAATGTCACTGTATTTTAAGTTGGTGAAATTTAAAACCGCATTATAACCAGCATTCTATGCTGATAAGATGAATGCTAAAATTCATTGCAACTATGGCCATGATTAATCATGTACAAGTTTAATCATGTATCTTAGGATAGGATAAGACTACTTCCTTAACATCTCTTTTCTATTAAGTTACATGCAGTGTGCTAAGGGCCAAAGACCTTCTTGGTTCATCACTTGTGGGTTTCCTTTAAAAAAAAGGTCTGACAGGGGCGCCTGGGTAGCTCTGTCAGTTAAGCACCTGACTTGGGCTCAGGACATGATCCATAGTTCGTGAGTTTGAGCCCCATGTCAGGCTCTGTGCTGACAGCTCAGAGCCTGGAGCCTGCTTCAGCTTCTGTGTCTCCCTCTCTTTTCTCCTCACCGACTCACACTCTGTCTCTCTCTTTCAAAAATAAATATTAAAAAAAATTTTAATTAAAAAAAAGTCTGACAGCTTAACAAAAATATAAAATTATGAAGTTGAATTAGAACAATATTTAGGAAACAGAACTACCCTACGACCCAGCAATTGCACAACTAGGTATTTATCCAAGGGATACAGGTATGCTGTTTTGAAGGGGCACATGCACCCCAATGTTTATAGCAGTACTATCAACAATAGCCTCAGTATGGAAAGAGCCCAAATGTCCATCGATGGATGAATAGATAAAGAAGACGTGATTTATACACACACACACACACACACACACACACAAGCGAGTATTACTCGGCAATCAAAAAGGATGAAATCTTGCCATTTGCAACTATGTGGATGGAACTAGAGGGTATTATGCTAAGCAAAATTAGTCAGAGAAAGACAAATATTATATGACTCCACTCATATGAGGACTTTAAGATACAAAACAGATGAACATAGGGAAGGGAAGCAAAAATAATATAAACACAGGGAGGGGGACAAAACATAAGAGACTCTTAAATATAGAGAACTAACAGAGGGTTGCTGGAGGGATTGTGGGAGGGGGGATGGGCTAAATAGGTAAGGGGCTTAAGGAATCTACTCCTGAAATCATTGTTGCACCATGTGCTAACTTGGATGTAAATTATAAAACATAAATAAATTATAGAAAGAAAAAGAATAATATTTAGGAATATGAATTAACATTATCATATCCCCACATTCATTAGACCAGAGTTTCTATAATCATGAAAGAAAATATTCCCAAATACTGGTTTATAAATTTCATGATGCAGAATAAAAAAAACCTCTGTGTCATTCAATATTCATTTAAAGTTTCATTTCATCCTACTGTGATAACCAAAAAAGCAATGCCAGATATTTATGCCAAAAAGAAAACTCTCTCCAAACACACACTAATCAAATGTCATGCCTGTAGGGTTTTTTTTTTATCCATAGCTAATACAGAACGTCAATAAAAATGTAAAGGACTGCAGTCTTTACATTGTAATTAAAATTCACAAATTCACAGAATATAAAAATTGTCAATGGTAGAGTGATGCCCCCAAGTGGCATAATGATAAATTGCAATACTTTGATGGAAAAGTTAGAACAGCTCTTCCCTTTCGCCAAATTCTTTAAATCTAAAAGTGCATATTACATAAACCTAGATTTCACAGGGGCTAGTAATAAGCGTCCTGTAGACAATCTCGACTCATGCTATACCCTGGGCGGCTCAGTCAGTTAAGCGACCGACTTCAGCTCAGGTCACGATCTCACAGTTCGTGGGTTCAAGCTCTGCATCAGGCTCTGTGCTGACAGCTCAGAGCCGGAGCCTGCTTCTGATTCTGTGTGTCCCTGTCTCTCTGACCCTCCCCCTCTCACGCTCTCTCTCTCTCTCTCTCTCTCTCTCTCTCTCTCTCTCAAAAATAAATAAACATTGAAAAAAAAAAAGAACAAGACTGGCTTTACATTTGACCTGTTCACCTCCAAACCCTGTGGTCTTAACTGTGACAGTTACTGCCTTCCTTCTAGCCTTCTAGGATTTTGTGAGCAGCCATAGCCATGATTCTTTATGATTTTAGGAGAGGTGTAAAATCAAATGTCTTCAGAGATAGGCAGGTAGTGGAAAGGTGTGACACAGCTGGGTATAAGAGACAGTGAAGAGTGGCAGGACAGGGCTAATTGAAGAGTACAGGGTCTGTCTGAAGGGGACAGCTGCTCTACCCAGCTCCAGCCCATACTGGCTAAGCAGCATCGATGTTAGCAAATGTTACCAAATCTTCTGTGTGTTCTTTTTTCAAGAGAAGATGAAAAGCTTAATCTTTATGAGAATGTACATTTTTAAATACTGGCAACTAATTTAGACAAAAAAAAAACATTATGCAGGCTAAACAAAACACATCTGAAGGCTGAATATAGCTTGTATGTAACATGTTGTAGAGATTCTGATGATGAATGATTCCTTTCCAAGAGAGTCTACACTAGACTTTCTGGTATCAAATAATTTGTCAACTTTCTTCACTGTTAGATTCATTCCACACACTGAGGCTTCACTGGCCATCTTCAGCTCAAATCAGGTGTTTTTAGACTAATGCAAGTACAGGAAAAGTTACTGACAAATCACATCCTGACCAACCAGCCCCTTCCTCTCTCATTTCTGCGTCCCTCCTCCAACACACACATACCCTCACCCTCATCTCAAGTCTGAAGCTTTCAAGTTTGGTCTTCATATATCTTATTTTACATTCCTTTAGTCAACTTTTTAGCCCTCCTGTGAATTCTCTTAATATTCTTCATATTCCTCACTCATTGAAGAAACCAAAATTGGATATGGTCTTTGTGATGAGGGACAGAAGCAGAAAAAATGTTCACCTTTAGCCTGGAAGGCTGACTGACAGCCTGCATAGTTATGATAAGGATCAAATGCGTACTGGCTACTCCATTCTTAAAGGGTCTCATGAGTGCCTGTACATCTCACCAGTAGTTAATATCGAGCTGAATGGTAAGCACCAGAGGAATCTTGTGAAAGTAGTTGTGCAAGTCAAAATTCGAACAAAACCTTTGTGATCCAATACTCCCTGCACATCCCCTCCCCCTTGAGCACTAGGTATGTAACCACCAGCTTCACACAGCAAAGGTACAGATTTTTCTGCTCACAGGTCCTGTCCCTGTGCTATAATAAAAGCACCTTTTTGCACCAAAAATTTCTCAAGAATTCTTGCCCATGGCCCCACATCATTTACAGTGTGATTCATAGAAGTCCTGGGTCAGATTAAGGTCTTACTCTCCACATTTCCAAAAAGGTATTCTGGTAATTTTCAGAAATTTATCATCCTGTTCTACATGGCTGTAAGAGCACCTCTAGGATTTATGGAAAAGAAGTCTTTGATAGGAGTCATGAAACCTGCTCTAAGGACACTATCGCCATTCCTCATAGAGGAATTCAGTGAAAACTATGAATTCTAGATAATTACTTTTTAAAATTCTGGAAACAGAGACCATTTACAAGGTTGATTTTGAAATAAAATAGTAGCACCAACATTTACTTTTCTAATTCCTATGTAATATTAAGAAGTAGAAAATGTTTAACACACTGATTTTAAATCCAATGAGCAAAAGCTAAAAGAATTTTGAGTAGACTCAAAACCTCCAAATAAAAGAACAGATTATGGGATGGAAATATGTTTTTCTGGAATTAAAGGCTGATGTCTTGGATCATTCTTACTTCTGCTTTCTCTTTTTCCTGTGTTTCTGATGTACGAGTTTCTTATCCTAACTTCAGTTCCAACTTTTCACTGTAGCAAATTCAATCAACTTCAAGATAAAAATGAAGATTGAGCCTTATCTGTAACAGACTTTTTCTCTACCCTGACAGTTTAACAGTCTCATCAAAATCAAAGAAAAGGAAGTAACAAGAGGGTCCTCAATATAAGCTAATTCTAGATGGGAGCTCCTGTCCGGTTTAAACATCCTAATTTGAGAGCTGTATGACTACAGACTGAAAACCCCCTCCACAGAAGAAAGCCAAAGAAAATTAATACCATATTTCCTTTTAGTACACCCTATTCACCTCAAGTGTGAATTACCATTTATTTGCATTTCATAACATTTCTAAAACTGCCGTCATTATAAACAATTCTGACTTTCTCATTCAGGAAGTCCCAATCAAGTTAAGTGGAAGCAATGCTGTAATTGAGACTCTGGTATGCATAAAAATCTTATCTCCACTTAATCTACCCCATTTCCTTTCTCTAGGTTATTTGGGTACTTTACTCACCTACTGAAATCCCTTTAAAAATCTTGTCTGGAGACCTCATTCAAGAAGCTTTTCTGTTGCTTACTAAATTCTGAGAACCTTAAATGCAAAGAGCAAATGGTACTCCATATTCTTAATCAGCTAAGAGCTATGCATACAAGGCAGCCAACTCAAAATGTGTAAGAAGTATTTTTACTTACAGTTCCTCTCCTTGTTTTGCTTTCTTGTCTGAGACAAGGTAGACAGTTCCAAAACTTCCACTACCAAGTTTCTGTTGAACTACATATCTTCTTGCAATCAAGGTCTTTGAATAAGCAGCAATGGCTACTGGTCCACTCACAAACTTAGCAGCCTCTTGGAACTTCAGCATTGCTCCAAACGAGAGATAACTAATTTATTTGTTTATAGAAATTCAACTTCAAGTCTCCTAGAAGAGGGTCAAATTAATCCAAGTAGCATCGGTCAATCCCTGAAAGGTGCAAAGTCCAGAGATCAGGTCTGAAGAATCCTAACTACATGTATGTTTCTGACAGTGACACTTGCACCTTGAGTAATGGATTCAGTGACACCACATTGAATGACTTGAGAGAAAAATGTTAAAATAGAGATACTGCAGATTCTAAGAGAAGACAGTCTTTCACAGGAAGAGAGCCTTCCCTCATACATCTGGATATAGCAAAACTGAGTTACAGTTAATCTGTTTAAGATTTATACTCCCCACCTACTTAAAAAAAATCCAAATATAAGAACATTATAATTTCCTATACATTTGCATTAATCTCTTTGTAATTCTTTCTTCCCACCTTATGTCTGTTTTGATTAACAAATAGTGAGTTAGGATTAGACTAGAAATCAGCATAGAATTTTTTTCTGTAGACATTAAACCATCGTATTTATTAGAATAGAAGTGAAGAGGAATAAAGACTTCGTAATAAATTCTTTCCCATCCTAAACAAACTCTGATCCAGTTTCTGAAGTTATTATACACACTGTGTAGACAGTAATCTCTCTGGATTGGAACAAGAAGTGTCACAAATGCAGTTCAAACCAAAAATTGTATTTTAATGATAACTGAATACAAATGTGTTATAATTCCTCAAGAAACTATAAATGTATAGCAGGATTATGAAAAGTAGGACTGTTTCATATAAGTGTGTGCCCAGTAAAGTCATTTTCATTTCACCAAAATGTAAAATGTTTTTAGTAATGATGAAAAGTGGGCTTTGTTTTCAATCTATGAAAACATGATTTTAAATTGAAGCCTGTCTATGCCTTGGGGTCAAGTTTCCATATTCAACTATTCCAAAGCTGTAAGACAAAACCCTGCTGTGTATAATGATAAAACAAGATGTTATCTGTGTAGTTTGGGGGACATGACCAACGGGCTTCACATGGTGGTGGCAATTACAAAAATCCTCAGAACAGAATATAAATGGTAAGTGTCCATTTACAGCATTTTTCTTCTTGAAATAATGCATTAATCAGTTCAGTTTTACCTGATGCCAGTCAGAAATATTCTAGAAACCAGCTTTAAAAAGGGAGAGAGAGAGAGGGGGGCGGCGGGGGAGGGCACCTGGGTGGCTCAGTCTGTTAAGCAGCTGACTTAAGCTCAGGCCATGATCTCATGGTTCATGGGTTCGAGCCCTGCATCAAGGCTCTGTGCTGACAGCTCAGAGCCTGGAGCCTGCTCCAGATTCTGTCTCTCTCTCTCTCTGACCCTCCCCCGCTCACACTCTGTGTGTGTGTCTCTCTCTAAAAAATAATAAAATAAACATTGAGAGAGAGAGAGAGAGAGAGAGAGAGGTGCTTGGCTGGCTCAGTCAGTATAGCATGCCACTCTTGATCTCAGGGTTGTGGGTTTGAGCCCCACATTGGGTGTGGAGATTAGTTAGAAATAAAATCTTAAAAAAAAAAACGGAAAAGAAAGAAACCAAATTATCTTGTGGCTGTGTCTCATGAGAATACTAAAACATTAACATTGGGTTAGAACGTCAGAGCTGAGACCTATCCCTCAAAATCCCTGAATAAATAAAAAATTATGTCAGATTATCAAGATCACAGAAAATATTAGTGAAGTCTACTATTGAAAAAACAACTGGAGAGCAGGCCTCCAGATGTGTATTTTATTTGCTTTTCTGTGCTCCCATAAAAGTGATACTTTCTGGCCAGATTAAGCTATTAAGAAAAATTAATGGACTTACAGCTTTTTCAACTGAAAAGGAGCCTTCAAATCACCCAGAAATTCTCCTTATTTTAGAGGTGAGACGAAGGTTCAGGTTTAGTGAGAGACACAGTGGTTCTGAGAAGCCCAATTTCCCAGCGGCTCCTATTTGTAGATGAGTTTTTAAACCCGACAATGTCTAAGCAGTCTGGCCTGGGCCACAGTTTCCTTTGGCCCAACCTCCCAGACTCAGCCCTGCCGCCCCCTTTCCCAGTCCACCTTTAGACCGTCCACTCCATTGGTCTCCTCCCCAAACACAAGAGCTACCGTAGTAGGTATCAGGCTGTCTAGATTCCAGAACAACCTGTTCTCTCATCAACGTTCCCTCGCTCTCACCTCAGCGAAGGTTGTGAATGAACTTGAGCGCCAGGAACACACCTCTTTATCTCTCTTTGGCGCCTGTCATCTAGTAGGTGTTCAATAAATTTTGGTAGGGCAAACAAGTGTCCAGCGGACCGACTGTTGCCCAAGGGAAAGGGGGAAAAGTGTGCGTGGTGAGAGGAGGGAAGAGCTTTAGAAAGTTGGATGGGAACCGTGAAAAAGGTGAGAGCACCTCTTTGTGCAACTGACCCTTGGATAAAAGACATAGGAAGGAGAGTGTTTATCTTAGGTTGAAGTCAAGTTGTACTCCTCCCTGGTAATAATAAATGAGAGGAAGCAGATTTGACACCAGATTCTGTTAAAGTACAATGCTAACCTTAAAGGCAGTCTTTAACCTTAAGGTAAAACGAACATTCCTTGCCTCAACTTCTTTAAAAAAAAATTTTTTTTTTACACTTTCGCAAAGCGGGTTAACGTGTATAGAGGAGGGGCCGGCAACAGTTACTCTCCGGAGACTGGAGCAGATCCAGGAGGAAAGGAGCTGAGGGGAGTGAAGAGGTCGCGGGCACTGAGGCGCAGGGAGGCGGATCTTGGCTGGGGCACCCTGAAGCCATCACCGTCCCCGGCTTCGGGGAACCCTGCACGCCCCGAGGTGCGCCCTTTGCCTTTCGCATACCTTTCGGTGTCGAGGGCGCGGGAGCGGCGGCGCCGGGACATGCCCGCAGTCCCACTCGTAATTGGGACGTACGTCGGGCAGGTCCCACGAAGGTGCAGCCAGCACCGCGGAGCTCCAGGACCTCCCGGCAAGGTTGTGGGGGACCGTTGCCAGGGAGACAGCGCGAGGCATGCTGGGAAGGTGGGGCGAGGCGGCAGAGCCCGTCCCCAAGGCGGAAGTGTGTGCCGACCCAAATGGGCGGGGAAAGGAGAAGAGGCCCGACCCGCCTGGCTTCCCTAGCATGAGAGCGGCCATTTCGGAGGTTACTTCCCGGCCTTCCTTAGCGACCTGGCGCCTCCAGGCCGGGGAGCACCTATCCCCCCGGCGCGGTGCGGCACCACTGGCTTCATGGAACCGAGCTTCCCAGTGACGTCATACGCGGAGGCTTCCGGTTCCCGCTCTTGAGGTTGGACTCTCACGTGCAGGCTTTTCCAGGACTCCCTGGGCTCCCGCAGTCTTTTAATGGAGGGGCTGGTCCTCTGGGAGGACCGTGCAGGTGGGCTCTGCCGCTGGTCGGGTAGCAGATTCTGAGGGCCAGGGTGGGTGATGTATGAAGCCTGTGTTTGCGACTTACAGCAAACGTTTTGTGCACCTTTCTCCTATCCAGCACGCATTTGTTCAACAACTATTGCAAGGTCCTGTATTAGTTTAGGATGAGTTGACCTGGCCTCTGTTCCTATATATTTCACAAGACCCACTTATAAATAAATAACTACTACACTGGATAAGGAAGAGCCAAAACTAGGGTGAATTGAGTTGGGCGCAGAATGAGAGGAGGTGCTCCCAAAGTCTGTAATCCAGACCCATATATTTTAATGCAATATATTTAAAAATCAAAAATACTGCAAAAGAAATACATGATTACTAAAATCTTATTATTTTAAATAAAGACAGACTCGGTAACCATGCCATGCTGAGCCATATTGGAGCGTGATGCCAAAGGAAAAACCACTAATACACACCCTATGACTTCAGGTAGCAGGATTGGGGAACGATATTCTTAGTACTGAGCCAGATAATGTAAAGATGAGGAGATGAAAAAAGCCTCTGGTTAAGGTGAAACTGGAGAGTTTTAATTTCCTCCAGGCATGAAGCAGTATTTATCCTTACTCAAAACTATGCCAATTAAGATGGGACCACAAGCCAAGGCCTAAAAGAAATTCCCAGACCCTGATTGTCAGTAAAGAAAAACTGGATCCATATCATTGACCCTACACACTTTAGTTAACTGAAGCGTAGTGCTCCCTGATTTATTAATTATGAGATTGAAGAGGGTATCATTTTTATAGCTTAGGACCCCACAGAAATCTTCTTTGTTTGGAAGATAGTGACTGTTATCTATCTCAATATCAAAGTCCACAGTAGTCTCTATCAGTTTGTCAGTAATGGGCTATAATGGGTTCTCTTTTAGAATCAACAGCCTCCATCTCTCTCCAGAGGTTAAAGTTCATGAAACCATTGCACTTGTGCCTTGTAACATATGGGAAAGCAAAAGAGAATGAAAATGCATTCAGCTAGCGGGTGGTGCCTGAGCAACTAGGTAAGAATTGAGATGCTAATACCTAGTATGTTGTTTCAAGAGCTATTCATAACATTTGCTGTTGGTTTGTGGTGCCGGAAATGATGACTTGGTCCCCAGTAAAGAGCACCAACTGAAAGGGTGTTCTGTTGTTTTAATCAGGCAGTTCTTCAGACAGTCATCATGGGTATTCGAGGACTGATGAGTTTTGTGGAAGATCATAGTAATGAGTTCTTCACTGATTTGAAGTTGCGGGACACAAAAATTGTCATTGACGGCTATGCTCTCTTCCATCGGCTTTGCTTCAACTCAAACTTGGAACTTCGGTATGGAGGGGACTATGATACTTTTGCAGATGTTGTACACAAATTCTTTGAATCACTGTTTGCTTGTAATATCTGTCCATATGTTGTGTTAGATGGAGGATGTGACATTTCAGATAAAAAACTTAAAACTTTAAAGGATCGAGCTAGAGAGAAGATCCAGGTGGCTCATTCCCTTTCTGTTGGTGGGGGTGGGTGTGTGTGTCCCTTACTCATCCGGGAAGTGTTCATCCAGGTTTTAATCAAGCTACGGGTGTGTTTTGTCCAGTGCTTTTCAGAAGCAGATCGGGACATTATGACACTGGCTAATCATTGGAATTGCCCTGTGTTATCGTCAGATAGTGACTTTTGCATTTTTGACCTAAACACTGGGTTTTGCCCACTGACTAGCTTTCAGTGGAGAAATGTGAACACTATCAAAGGCACACGAGATTGCTATATCCCTGCCAAATGCTTTTCCATTGATGCACTCTGCCGTCACTTCAGCAATATGAATAAAGAGCTCTTACCCCTCTTCGCGGTGCTGTGTGGAAACGATCATATCAATCTACCCATCATGGACACATTCTTAAGTAAAGTCCGTCTTCCTCTTGGAGCTGCCAGTTCAAAGGGGAGGAGACACCACCGAGTTTGGGGACTTCTGAATTGGTTATCTCATTTTGCCAACCCTACTGAAGCACTAGATAACGTTCTGAAATATCTCCCAAAAAAGGATCGAGAAAGTGTTAAGGAAATTCTCTGCTGTTCCATGGAAGAATACCAGCAATCCCAGGTGAAGCTGCAGGACTTCTTCCAGTATGGTACTTACGCCTGTCCAGCTGCCTTCAATTTGGATTTACCAGAATGGGTATTAGTGGCATTGGCCAAAGGCCAACTATCTCCTTTCATCAGCGATGCTTTGGTGCTAAGACGGACCATTCTTCACACACAGGTGGAAAATATGCAGCAACCAAATGCCCACAGAATCTCTCTGCCCATCCGGCAAATCATCTATGGGCTTCTTTTGAATGCTTCCTCACATCTGGAGAATGTGTCTTGGAATGCGTTGTCTTCTCAGCCTCCAGCTTTCAGTGAAGTGGAAAGGATTAATAAAAATATCAAGACATCGATTGTTAATGCCGTAGAACTGCCCAACGATTATTCTGACTTAAGCAAATTGACTGAGGTAAGTGTTTGTAACACTAGTCACTTTTGTAAAGTACTTCACAGGTTAAAAAGTGCTTTCATATATATTATCTCTCTTAATGTAACCAAATGAGGTTGGTTACTCTCTTCCCCCCAGTTCGTAGCTGAGAAAACCAGGACTCAGTGTAGGTGACTGTGTGATACCTCAGTCAGAGAGGTGAAGTGCTGGGACCCATTCCTCGGTCTTTTAGCTCCCAATCTGCCATTTCCAACTCTACCTCAGTAGTCTGTGTTATCTGTGCAGTTGTTACTACTACTCTGTTGATACTAGCTATTCATAAATTGGGGTTTTGTGCTTTTAGAAAAAAGGCAAAGAAAAACATTCTGAGCTACAAAAACTGCGTTGGTAGGCATTTGTCAAAGGCATAGCAAATACCTTAGACTGCATCAGATTTCGATTAATAAGATTAATACTGACTCTTGGGTCTAATTTTTCATTTTTATCGACGAGGACCTGTTTTTTTAGGCTTTAGGTTCATGGCCTCATGATGATTAGTTTGATATTGAAAACATGATTCTTAGCCTACCTCAGTGTTGTTTAAACCTCAGTAACGCTCAGACCAATCCCCTTTAGAAGGTTAAAAAAAATTTATAGATCCAAGTGTTTATTTTTTTGTTTACATAAATATACTGGAAATTACAAATAGATATTAAACTGTGTATGCTAACATGATTAAATGTACAGATTAAATGCAGACAAATTTATAATACCAATTGTAGGGCCTGTTTAGAGTTCCTTGTTGTTGTTTTAATTTGAGAGAGAGAGTGCAAGCAGGAAGAGGGGCAGAAGGAGAGAGAGAATTCCAAGCAGGCTCCACGTTCAGCGTAGAGCCTGACATGGGGCTTGATCCCATGACCCTGGGGTTATGACCTGAGCTGAAATCAAGAGTTGGACGCTCAACTGACTGAGCCACTCAGCCACTGCTATTGGAAGGTTTCTTAAATCCAACTAATATTCAGATTCATGAGACTGTCAATAGACCACTCCTGGTAGCCATCTACTCAAGGATATAGGATAGCAACCATAGCTTCCCAGCAGGTTTGAATGAAGCTTTCTTTCCTGTGGGAGTTTTTTGGAAGAGTCTATACCACTGGTTCTCCACTGGGGTGATTTTGTCCCCTTCCCCCCCCCCCCAACAGGGGACATTTGGCAGTGTCTGGAGACACTTTCGATCATCACTGCCTAGGTGGTTGGAGGAGGGAGGGGTGTTGCTACTGGCCTCTAGTGAGGAGAGGCCAAGGATGCTGCTAAAGCTGCCAAACATCTCAAAATGCACAGGACAGCCGCCCACAACAAGGAATTATCCAGCCCAAGATGTCAGCAATGCCAATCCCTGGCCTGCATGCGGACCAGAGACTCACCTCTTAGGTCTCCCCATTAGTACCAGCTCAGGCAGGAGAGAATGAGATCCACATCAGGTGGGTACCAGAGCCTCCTTGGCAATGGGGGATGACTGCTAATGGGAACAGGGTTTCTTTTTGGGGTGCCCAAATGTTCTGGAATTAGTGATGGTTGCACAAGCTTATAAATATACTAAAAGCACCTTGAAAGGGTGAATTTTATAATATGAGAATTATATCTCAATTAAAGAAAGAAAAAACCTCACTGGCCTCCTTCCCCCCTCCTTTCTTAAAACAATTCCATAAACATAGTTTCCAAGCTGTGCCCGACAAGGGCCATGCCTAATTACAAGTCACTGCACTCGGGGAAGCCCCATGATATGATGTCCCCATCTGGTGTTTACGGTTCATTGATAGTTCAAATCTAGATGCAATTTTACAAGAGTCCTTTTTACCATGCTAAGTAACACAGCTAACTTTATCACATTTCTAGGGTTTCAGAACTGGAAAGTTGAGCATAAGTCAAATTCCAAACAAGGGATTTGTTAAAACTTTACCCATACCAATAAAATTGAAATTATCAGAATTCTAAAGGGTGACATTTTGTTGCAATTACAGTTCTCCTCAACATACATGGTGCTGTGCAGGGTTTTTTAAAACTTTTTATGGCTTTATTGAAAAGCGATGTACAGTGAAGTGCCCATGTTTAAAGTGTGCGCTTTGATGAGTTTGACGTATGTTTACGTCTGTGAATCCATCCTTGCAATTAAAATAATATATGCATCACTCCTAAAAGTTTCCCTCCCTGAGTATGTACACATAGCGAAGTACACAGATGACTGTAGAGCTTGATGAATTCCCACCAACTTGACACTTCCAGGTAAAGAACGCCCATATGAAGACTCATCATCAGCACCCCAGCAGCTTTCCTAATTTCCATTCCCAGAGAGCACCCCCTCTCCCACCCACCTCCTGTAATCACTATCTGGACCTGTAATAACATTGAATAGTTTTAACCCTTCTTATATTTTATAGATAGGGAATCATACAATGTGAATCCTTCCATCTAGCTTCATGAAGCATATTTATCACAATATGTTTGTGAGATTCATATCACTGTCAGAAGCTGTAGATCACTTATTTCTCATTGCTGTATATTATTAAATTGTTGGAATTTACCACAATTGATCTTTTCATTTTGCAGGTGATGGTCATTTGGGTAGTTTCCAGTTTGGGCAACTGTGAATAGTGCTATGAACATTCTAGTGCACATCATTTCTTGAAAATATGGATACATATCTGTTGGGTATACTACTAAGAGTGGAATTGCTAGGTCATAGGATATGCATATGTTTAGTTTACAAGATATATTGCCAAATGGTCTTGTAAGGTGGTTTAACCAATTAGTATTCCCACCAGCAGCTTATGAAAGTTCCTCTTACTTTACATCCTTGCTGACACCTGGTATTTTTTATCCTTTAAAAAAATTTTTTTAGCTATTCCGATGGTTGAATAGTGGCATCATTTTAACCAATTCAGTGTTAATTTGCATTTCTCTGATGACTTATTTGGGCACCTTTTATGTATCCATTGGACACTGGATACTCTGTTATAGAAGTTTCTGTTTAAAGTCTTTTGCCCATTTTTCTGTTGGCTTTTTATTTCTATATGTGTGTCCTTTGTCAAATAACATGTATTGTGAACAGACTCTTTGCATAGTCTAGGTTGTCTTTTCACTGTAGTATGTTTTGATGACAATCCTAAGAGTCCAATTTAAATTTTTATTATTTATAGTTATATCTATAACCTACTTAAAAAATTATTACCTACTCCAAGGTCATGACAGTTTTTTTTGTCTTCATATTTAGATCTACAGTCTATCTACAATTGAATTTTTGTGTATGGTGTCACATAGGGATCAAGGCACTTTTTCCCTCATATGAAAGAAAATCCAGTCGAGTCAATGAATATACCATGCTGATTATACTCCTTGCCAAATAGAGATGACCAGTTGTCTCATCACTTACCTGTATTCAAAGTAGGGTGAAATTCTAGTTCACTTTCTGTGTGGTCGTATTCACTTTCTGTGTGGTTGTTATCTTTCAGCTTTCCCTAGGCATAAACTAATCAGTTCTGTATTTAGCTCAGTGTTGCTAGCTCTAATTAGCTAGCTCTTTTTCCTTATTTACTTATTTTTGAGAGAGAGAGAGAGCGGAAGAGAGGCAGAGATGGAAAGAGAGAGAGAATCCCAAGCAGGCTCCACACTGTCAGCACAGAGCCCGACATGGGGCTCGAATTTACTAACCATATGATCATGACCTGAGCCAAAATCAAGAGTCATACACTCAACCAACTGAACCACCCAAGCACCCCAATTCTTTTTTTTTTTTTTTTTGAAGTTTATTTTGAGAGAGAGAGAGAGAGAGAGAGAGAGAGGGTATGAGTGGGGAAGGGGCAGAGAGCGAGAAAGAGGAAGAGAATCTGAAGCAGGCCCCATGCTGTCAGCCTGGACCCCAACATGGGGCTTGAACCATGAACCATGAGCTCATGACCTGAGCTGACATCAAGATTTGGACACTTAACTGACTGAGCCACCCAGGTGTCTACAGCCCATGATATTTTTCTAAATGGTATCAAGTGCAGATGTGATTCCAAAGACAAATGCAGGTATAAGAGAAACTTGTGATAGTTCTCTATTCATTTTGTTTTTCTTAACATGAGGTAGTAATAATACTTAATCTCCTTTGTGCCAGCTGTTGTAATAGAAACTTTATATTTATTTAATTCCCACAGTAACCACATAGGGTAAGGTTTTCATTTGGTTATGAGAGCTGCAGTGGATAGAACTCCACTCAAGTTAACCAATGACAGGTTAATTATAAGGAGAGATGCAAGTGGGAATAAGGCAGCGCCAAGACCAGCCTCTCTCTGGGTGGGATCTTCTTCCGTAGGCTTCTGCTTTCCTTCCCCTCTGGGGTAAGGGAAAGTTGTCACATGGGATAAAATGTAACCAGATTTAAGGGCTGTGAGCAGAGTAGTTGCTTTTTTGGAAGGGGCTAAGAACTGGTAGGTTCCAATGAAACATCTTGTGTAATTCATTGTAATGCCCATTTACAGATAATCAGACTGACTGTAGAAAAGCTCAGAAACTTGCCCAATGTGGTATACAGTTAATGAGAGACAGAACATTTCTAAAGTCGAAGCCTAAACTTTACTTTGTTCATAAAAGTTGTAATTTGGCTGAAGAATTCAGTAATTTAAGAGTTATATGTCAGAAAAGAATTCATGTATTTTCTTAGCTTTACTTGGTGTATTTTCCTACCAGTTGAGATCATAAAGTTTTTGTTTTAAGTAGTTATTTCCCCTAAGAGTGATTGCTTAGACTGTAAAGCATCTTGCATATTTCTAATTTTAAAAAGTTTATCACAGTATCGGGGCACCTGGGTGGCTCAGTCAGTTCAGCATCCAACTCATTGAGTCCACTCAGGTCATGATCACAAGGCTTGGTGGGTTCGAGCGCTGTGTTGGGCTCTGCGCCAACAGTGTGGAGCCTGTTTAAGATGGTCTCTCTCCCTCACTCTCTCTACCCCCCGCCCCACTCACGCTGTCTCTCTCTCAAAAAAAAACCCCAAGTTTATCACAGTATCAAAATCTTAAAACCAGTTTTATAAATTATATTTAATGCTCTCCTCTATCTATGGTGAAACTATTTTATCAATTATGATGTGTTTTATTTCAGGTTAACGTCCATTCCCTGCTGTCAACATACTGACTAACTACAAACTAGGTTTTAGGTACTGAGAAATGTGTCTCATTCTTACAGAAAGTTAGGAAAGAAATCCTTTTCTGGCTGTATGCAGTCACTAGAAACACCAGTTTTTTTCTTTCTTAAAGTTTGATGGTGAAGTCCTCCTGAAGGTGCCCTTTTAATAGTACTAATTGCCTTATTTGTAGAAGTGTGTGACCTAGGAGGTCCTTATGGTTCTTACTTAAGATTCATTAAGGTCATTTCAAGAAGCCCAAACCTCTCACAGCTCTTAACTTCCTTTTATTTGAAGTATACTCTAAAGCGTGGAGTAGAAGTGAGTGTGGTGTGTTAGTGCAAGCACAATGCAGGTAGTCCTTAAATATTCCTACCTCCCTTGAATATACCTCTCACCTACAAGCAGCCAGCCTGGGAATAATCCCTGTGTGGGAAAACAAAAAGACAAAATAAAACATTCAACTGGGTAGGGACATGAGACAAGACCCAAACAAATAGAAGGCTGTATGATATGCCACAGAGGGTGATAACATCCAAGTTTGCCTTCTAGAGGTGATCGGAAATGGCACCATGAAGATGGGGCCTCAGTAGTCACTGACTGGTAAGAATAGGGTTGAGTATAGACCTTTGTTTCTCAAAGCAGAATACTTAAAATGCAGATTCCTTGATTGGTCTCACATTTACTGAATCAAAATTTAGGGTGTGGGACCCAAGGACTGAATTTTTTAAGCTTCCCAAGTGACATGCACTGAAGATGTTCACCAGCCTACATAGAGGATGGAATGACATGAGCAAGGCTGTGTAGTGGGAGTACACTATATATCCTTTCAGCCATATTTATTAGGCACCCAGTGTTTTAAATGCTTTGAGTGTGGCTGATTTCTTTCCACAGGAAGGTAAGAAACTGACAGAGCAATTCATTTGCATTAAAGTCTCTTCATACTAGAGGGAAGAAAAAGACATTCCCCAAAGTAACTTGTGGGATGTTCGGTATGTATTTTCAGCTCTCCTTGGCCAAACGGCAGATCCTTCTGTTAGAAACCCTGAAGGTGAAACAGACCATCCTGGAGCCAATCCCTTCTTCATTGAAGTTGCTCGTTTCAGTCACTTGCTACTGGCTGCAGCACACAGAGGCCAAGGCAAAGCTACATCACCTGCAGGCCTTATTGCTAGGGATGCTGATGGGGCCCCTGTATGTCATCATCAACAGCCCTGGTAGGTATCTGGAAATTCCAGGAGTAAAGTTTTGCACATTACTTGCCTTTAATTGCAAGTTTAAACAAAGGAAAAAACATTCTTGAATTGTTTACTCCCATCGGTTGTATCCAGAACTTAGGGGTGGAGGCACCAAAATACCATTCATTCACCGGCAAATGTTTCTGAGCACTTCTGTGCACCAGGCTCAGTGCTGCAGTGCTTGACTCTGAGGGCAGAACAGTGAAGGTGTGCGAGTACTGCCTCATCCGGCCTGCTCTGTGGCACCAATGCTTTAATCTATGAAGTGAGCATGTGTAACGTGCCAGTTACATTCTGTACTGTGTGTACCCTGTCCCTATTCCCTATCATCAGTACAGTGGCAACATCACTAGAAATTTATTTAAAATTGTCCATTGGTAAAACTTCTGAATGCCTACAGCCATAATAAACATTCATGCTTGTGCTGTTGTTTTTCTTTTTCTCCACTGTAAGTTTCAATTAGTGTGTTCGCGATGCAAGAAATAGTAACTTCTTTTTCTCTTAAAGAAATACACTGTAAGGTAGTTTCAGCTGCATGTTAAGTGTCAGGTGAAATAAATGCTGGTGCATTGGAGCACTTCCAATTCTTTAATAGAATTATTCCCTTTAAAAGATTATGAGTGCTGTAACACCTTATCTAAACATGTATAATAATCATCACACTCCGGAACAGTGCTAATATCTAATCTAATGGCCACTAGCCACGTGTGGCTAATCCACTAGCCACTAAGTTAAATGAAAACTTTAGTTTCTTGCTATCGGCCACATTGGAAGTGCTCAGAGGCCACATGGCTAGAGGCTACTCAACTGGACAGCACAGACACAAAACATTTCCGTCATTGCTAAGAGTTCTGTTGGACAGTGCTACTCTGGAGTTTACTTTTTAAAATACATTAAATGAAAAAGTGAACCGGTATAGACACCCCAAGTGGGAGAGTAGTTGTCAGAAGCGACTCTTCTTATAGGACAGCCGACTGAATGAGTTAAGGCCCACTAGTTAAAACACAAGTTTAGGGTATTTCCACTCATTGAATAATAAATGTAGTTTAAGAACATTCTCAGAGCACAAGCCTGTTAACTTTTTACCTGAGTCCAACAGAAGGGGCACGTCAAGGGTCTGTTTCTTTTCTTTTAGGAATTGTGGACCCCGCACCCAGGCAGGCTCAGTGCCTTGCTGCTCGCTAATGGGTAAAAGGTGGGCCTCCTTTTTATTACTTTCAAGTTGGTCCAATGTCATTTTGCGTGCCCCTACTCAAACGTGCAGGAGCTTACAGCTGAATGCAAACAGCACTCCTCACTGCCTAGGCTTGTTGCTTCTTGCCTCTTATCCTCCATTACGGGAAGAAGTAGATGATTTACCATATGCTCCTTGAGTCATGCTTTTGTTTTCCTCCCATAAAGCAGAGGTTAAAGTGTGCTCTGAACACAGGCTGTGTAAGTGCACTATAGCATAGGGGCGGGTATCCATGGAAGGAAACTTAGTGAACGAGAACAGTGAAGAGAAGGATATTTAATAGTAATTTGTATTTTTCAGAGAGACAGATTTTGGGTTTGGAGAGTTCAGAAGCAGATGTATTTTAAGTCAGGTAGTAAACCAGTGAAAGAGATTATTATTTTAAGGAAAAAAATAAATAATTTAGGGTTGAATAAAGTTAGGTTGTCATTAAAAAGGCATTTCAGTATAAATATTTCAATTTATACAGCAAGGCTTTTACATTGACGTTAAAATAGTAAAGAGCCAGAAGAGAAAAGCATTTTGGTTATTTAAACTAATTTTTTTCTTTATGGAATTCAAAGTTTTCTAGAGAGAGATAATTACAAGCTATACAGTGTTTTTGGAAATACTGCCCTCGGGTTGTTTCTCTGTCTAGATAAGGAAGATCTGCAGGAGGATGGTGCTAGGCTGTTGTATGAAGAGTTGCAAAGGGTGAAGGAGCAGACGCGGCCGGGCACGAGACTGGACTTAGACACAGCTCACATCTTCTGTCAGTGGCAGTGCTGTCTGCAGATGGGGGTGTATCTCAATCAGCTGCTGTCCGCTCCTCTCCCGGAACCAGACCTAACTCGGTAAGCACCACGGGAAACTAGTTCAGATGGCTGCACACAGAAGTAAATACTTTTATTTATACTTAAAGCAAATAAATTTTTAAAAATTAATCTTAGTATAATTGGTCTTAGATCGCTATTATAAGCCGAAGAGCTGGAAACATAAAAGTTTTTCCATATTCCCAAAGAAAGTTGTCATGATTAGATCAAAGATTTAAAAAGCCAGTCCCTTAAAGTAAAAAAGAAGCAGTTGTTGGTAGCATAGAACTCATTCCTTCACTTCTCAGCTCTTTGTTCAAGTATCACTTTATAAAGGCCCTTTGTGATTATCCTCCTGGAATATTACTCTCTACTTCCAGTCACTCTAGTCCTATTACTCTTTTGGATTTTTGTAATTGCATTTCTTACCACATGGCATACTATTCACATACTTGTTCAAATATTTATTAAATGCCCACTGTGTCCTAGGGTGTAGTGAACAAAACAAATTTTTTTAATCTGCTGTCATGGAGCTTTTATTCTAGTGAGATGACTCTTAGACACTTAAGTGGACTTTATTTAGGGTTTCTGTTTTGCCAGGCAAGTATGAACAAGGGAGAGGCAGCGTGTATGCCAGGAAGGGATTATGATGTTTAAGTATGAAATTAAAGCTGGGTAAGAAAGACAGGATAGCAGTAGGGTGTGGGCACTACATTCAGTGGATTGGACACGCTGGTGATTGCACATCCAGGAAATCCCAGAGGAAGCGAAAGAGGAAGACTAAAGGGGAGATTGTTAGCAATGCTTTGTCTCTCTCCACTTGAATGGAAGCTCTGTGAGGAAGGGACTTAGCTATTTACTTTTGTTGCCTCGGGCCTAGCATTCAGTAAAAACTCAAATATTTGTCAAATAAATGCATGATATATGTTTGGAGGCATATAAAATCTGCTGGTGTGGCTTTAAGTGTTTTAAGGTATAAAGCTTCCTAGCAGTAAATAGTGTTAATACATCTCTGGGCCTGATATCTGAGTCAACCCTAGAACCTTCTACCAAATAAGATTAATTGGCCTCTGACCTATGGATTCTTTATGCCTTTCCTTAAATAATTTAGGTCATTCTAGACTGGATCCACTCTAGCTACCACATCCCTTTACGACAAAACAGGGAAAAACAAGACGAAAACAGTTCTCTCCATAATGATTTCAGCAGGACTGTTTTGCATATCAGCATTACTAAAGCTTTTTAAATGATGATCTTACACTGATTAAATGATGGTTCTACATTAGTTGCTAAGGCACCAGTTGATCAACTCTCGCAGTAAATTATATATTAAACTTGTGGCTTCCCAATTAATCCCATCTTATATTCCAAAAGTAGATTCTCAGTGCAAGTGAATCATTGAGCTTGCAAATGATGCCACTAAATTTTCTCGTATTTCAGCAGACTGCCTATTTGGTTTATCAAGACATTTTTAATTCCTTTTCTTTGAGGTGATAAGAGGCCTTCTCAACTTTTGGCTACTTGCAGAACCAGCAAGCATCTATCTAATTTGTTGATTAAAAGTTTTTAAATATCACCAGCCAAATTTGTACTAACAACTCAGTTCCTTCCTTCAAGGAACAGATTTTTCTTAAGTAATTTTAATAATAATTTTATAGAAGAAGAGCTCAGTGTTTAGCTGCATTTGTTGAAGCCATGTTAATGACCAAGGTCCTACACTGAACCTGTGCTTTGACAACACTCTTTTTCTCTCCTGTGAAACAGACTGTATAATGGAAGCCTGGTGCACGGACTATGCCGACAACTGCTAACATCGACTTCTATAGAAAGTCTCCTGAGCTTGTGCCCTGAGGCAAAGCAGCTTTATGAACATCTGTTCAATGCCACAAGGTCATATGCCCATGCTGAATTATTCCTACCAAAGGGTAAATCAAATTCAAAAAAAAAAAGGCAAAAGAAACAAGGTACCAGCTGGTCAAAGAACAGAGTGGGAACCACCTCAGACACTAAAGGCAGGTACGAGGGAGGCAATCGGTTTGGGCTGTTAACAGTCGAAAACTTGGAGGAACATATTGAGCTCTCGGAGCTTGAATAAACTCAGTCTGCAACCAGATGTATAATTTTTTTTAGGTAGGCTGCACACTTAATGTGGGGCTTGAACTCACAACCGTGGGATCAAGAGTCCTGGATGCTCTACTGACTGGGCCAGCCAGGCACCCCCAGATGTAGAATTCTTACAACTTTTATTACCTCCCTTCAAATGATTAACTTTTTTCTTAACAACTAATCTGCTAGGGGATAAACACTGTAAAGGCAATCTTTGAATTCCAAGGTATTTTGTATTCTGCTTTTAATAAATACAACCTGATTTAAGAAACTTCTGTATTTTCTTAAACACACTTGAAAGCATGTTTGTTCTTCTCATTCCATTTTAGGAAGTTAATCATAAGTCTATAACCTTTACATTGCAGCAACTCAGCCAGCTATGTTTTCAAAAACAGAAGTCCTACTTCAATTATTTCCCAGAAGCAGAAGCTGGGTTATTATCATTTCAAAACATTTTTTTCCCCAACTGTTTTCTCTTCATCCTTTATTCTGAAAGGTCTGAGCCTTAGAAGAGAGAAGTTGAGGATGCCAGACAGAAAGTAAACACCTTTAAGTACTAGTAAAATGAGACCATAGCAGGCTTGAGGAACATTTTATATGCTCCAGGTTTTAAAGCAGAAGTTGAAATTGTAATGGCTCCAACAAATTAAGAAATAGCATCCTGAGCTCCTGGATCTAGAGGAGGAGGAAACACTATAAAGAAATTAAAATATTAGTGATATATGCAGCAATACCAGAATCTTAGGCCATTTTTTATACTGCAAGTATTGACCCATTAATGGGATATGAAATCAATGAGTCATAACCAGTATTTTTTTAAGTGGAAATCATCAGACATGCATATAATATATTAAATGGTTGTACAAAATGTATTTCTTACTGTGGATTGCAGTCAAAAGACTTTGAAAGGCACTGCTCAGGAACACACTAGAGGCTGCTAAAATTACAACTACCAATAGAATTGGGAAGGTGCTGGCCAGTTCCAAATAAAGAACTTGAAAATAAGCAAGTGGAATCAATCTAATTGGGCAAGATCTCTAGATCTGAAGATATAATCCCAACCTTTATTTTATTTGGATTCATACAAATTGTGTTTTTCTTTTCTTCTGTACTCTCTCACTGGCTACATTCCATCAGTAAGAACCCTAAACATAATTTTAAGCTGCCATGTTGAACAGACCTATATTCAGTTCCTAACATCTGACAAACAAGTCTTTCCACTTTCCTAATGAGAACCATACCCTTAGGGGAGTAAGCCTAGCATCAGTCAGTGTTCTGTACATACCTTCCAAATGTTTACTGGCTTTAGCCATTTGCAAAAGACAAAAACACCATCTGATTTGTTCTTGAAGTTTTCAACCCTAAAGACTGGCTTCCATTTCAAATAAAGAGTTCTTGAAATAAAATTTTTGTTTATTTTAGGAGGTGTGCATGGGGCTCTGTACTAAGAGGTGGTTTTTATGTCCCTAAAGAGATGGTATTCACAGAATAATAAAAAAAGCAGTCATATGCTCTATTATTGATACATGTTTTTCCAACAAATAGATCTAAGCACATCTAAGTAATCACAAGCATATTAAGTCCTTTGTTGTATCAAAATTCTCTTTTTCTTGACTCCTGCAGTTTGGGGCCAATCTGGAAGTTATACCAGTATGAATGTCCTATTTCCTGGCTTTATCATCAACCCTGCCCTTGCAAACCACCAACCTTGCATGAAAAACTTTTTCTACTTCCACTTTGGCAAATGGTTTGATAGGCACCAAAATGAAGAGTGTATAGGCTACAGAGTTTAATTACAAGCCAACTTAATTATATCATTCATCTTTTTCTTTCATTAAAGGGAGTTTTTTAAGCAAAGGGGCCCTCCTTCAGTAAACATAAGAAGTCAAATTCCCTTTTCTAGCCATTAGAATCAGGGCCATTTACTTGAAATTATCCACCTAGGCTTGCAGTAAAGGAGTTAAAATATAATAATGTCCATTGACTCACTCTGAGAATTAAGGCATTACCCTGCCCCATTATATATCTTATCTTGGATTTATGAAATGAGAGGTCATAAGCACTCCACAGGGTATCTGAGGGGTTTACCAAAAAAATAGGATATAATACCTGATCCCCAAAGTCATATTTGTGAAGTTGCTTGGTGAGACAACACACAATGAAATAACAAGAACATTTAATGAAGCAATCTGTCAACTACAAAATGGCAAAGTAAGACTGAAAGAGACAGAAGTCACCAGGATGAGAAGAGGTTAAGTCACAAGAGTCTCAGTTTTGGCTTCTGAGCTTGGCTTTAAGAGACAGGGATGTAATTCAGAGGAGATGCAGGGGCAATGGAAACACCTCTGTAGAAGCAGAATGTTACACATTCCACATTCCATTTGGAAAATCTGTTCCCTGTTTTTAATCATGTGTTTAGGTCTTGCTCTTTCTGATTCAATTCTAGCTAATCAAAGCTCACCTGAGGCTTTGGAAGTGTAAGTCTTCAGTTACTAGTTTAAGTATGAAAGGAACTCTGGACAGCATTTTAAAACGAATAAGTTTTAGGAGTAAAGTTGTAAGGAGAAAAACACTATAAAATATAACCATGTTCTGTGTCTAGTTGTGATAAAATTATACTTGAACTTTATTGGTACAACCCCTTTTTGAGATACCTAGAACTAGAAAGAAAATGTATATATCCTGTAAATATAAACCCTAAAGGCATTTCATGATTGATCATGACAAAAAATTCAAATTAGTTATAATTTTAGAAGATAAAGACCTTTATAGCTAGAAAGATTTTGGAATTATCTTTTCTTCCTCTGTGCATAAAAGAAATGAATCGACTATGCCTCAGTTACCCTATCTATAAAATGGGGATCAGAATACTTCCAAGTGTTACATAAAGATAAAATGACATGTACTTTTAACTTGCTAAGCACAGTGCCTGGCACTAACAACATGTAATAAATGATAGCCATTATTGTTACATCCACACAAGAAAACCAATAGCAAAGCAAGGGATCTGGGCAGGAGTGAGAGACGGCTGAGCAGAAAGATCAACACCATGAGACCAATGGCTGCCAGAGCTAATGGCAGAAATTCTGCAGAAGCAAGGAGGTCAACACTATCAAATATGGCTAACGGGACAAGGACAAGACGGTGGGAACAAAGCAACTTCAGCAGAGCTGTCAGGCTGAAGCCACACTAAAAAGAGAAGTGCCAAGAGAATGTGAATAGGCAGCCAAGCTCACTCAACCTCAGAAAATAAGGAAAAAAGACCAGAAGGAGCAACTACCCCTGTGGGTATTTGTGCCCTTCCTGCATGCACTTTTTTCTTGCTCTCAAGGAATTTTCTGTATTGTTTTTAAAACCAGATTTGAAACACAGTCAGTTTTAAAACTATTTTTAAAGACAGGAAAAACTTAATAGCAGATATGCCTTATCCCATAATTCTAAGGAGGCCAAAGCCAGTTTTCCCCCTTAGTGAGATTTCCAGTTCACTGGGTACTACTCCCTAGTGCATGTTACTTGGCTGGCTCGCACACCATGAACTCAGAGCAGCCCCTGGAAAGCAGTCATCTCCAAGAACAGGAGAAACAATTTCACATCGCTAGAAGGACAAACTCTCACGAGTACCTGACTCCAAACGCAGTGACCTTGTATTTTTAGTGAGGTGGACATCAGGTACTTGGTATTTATCGCATATCTTACATTGATGCATTTTAGTCAAGACAGCTGAAAACGTCAATTTGAAATTAAATTTGACCTTGTGTCAATTTGAAATTAAATACTATTTATTTTGTATTATTAAAAAGATGCCTCCCCACTTTCAGCAACAGCTTTCTGTATAATATATGGTAAGCTGCTTTGGCATTTCTTTCCAGGTCTGAAATATGCTAAAATTCAGGTTCATCCAACTATAAAAATTCTAAGATGAGAACCTCATGCTGAGGAAGAACGTTTTAAAATTCAAAGACATGACTGCACCAGGCCATGTATCAGTCTGTTATGATGAGAAAAATAGATCAATGAGGTAATACATGGAAAAGTATTTCCAGCTTGTTTCACTGGATCTAGTTTTTAGGAAGAAAAAAAATGTCACATTAACATGTTGCAATACACATGCAATCACTTTTATTCCTAACTAGTCTTGATAACATTTTAGAGATCTGATTAAAATAGCCAAATCATTCTCTCAATATTTATATATTTATGTGTACATATATGTACACACACATACATATTTTAAGAAATAATTTTCTCATTATGACTTCGGAGTCACTTGGGAGATTTCTTTATACAATATAATTCACTGTCATCAGGATCAGGAAACACGTAGGAATGTTTTTACAAAAAAAAAACAAACTGATCAAAATGTATCAATACTGGAATTTGATAATTTAGAAGACTGAAACATTTAACTGTGAAAAAATTAAGCCAACGTGATCTAGCATACAAGCTTCGGAAAACTTTTCCACTGTTTTTTCATATAATTGGTGCTTTTTGGAGGATTAACTGAAGTGCTGTTTCTTCTTGGAAAACTGCTATGTGTCTATCTGGACATTACCCTCCCCATAACTTCTGTCTGATTCATGTGTGTTACACATTATGGGGGAACAAATCAAAAGATGTTAATAGGGAAAACAGTCTACTCTGCAGTGTCTCAATGCTTGCTAACATGGATACAGAATAATAAACTATATTCCATGATAGAGGAGGGGTTATGTGGGTTAATCCACCTGTTAGAAGAACTTGCTCTGATGTGGGAACTTCTTTGTGAATATTTACATCACTCTGAAAAAATGGTGTTTATAAATGTGTCAATGAGAAATGCTATAAATTATATGCTAAAATTATTATGCTAAAATTGCTACGGTTATACAGCATTTTTATCCTTCCTAAAATACTGGCAGGAACCCTCCCTTTTCCTATTTCCTATTCAGCTGTCATTCATTTGTGTAGGATGAGGTTTAGTTGGGAAGTTGGGGAACCAGGAGTCTTGTTGTGTATATGTTAAGTTTTAGGTGCTCAAGTAAAAACATCTGCTGGGCAGCTGGATATATGTCTGAAGCCTAGGTTAAAGTCTTTGGGTGTTGAGATTATAAACTATTTTCCTCCTCTTCTATGTAAAAACATCTCCAATGAATATGTTGTGCTATTTTATGATCAGAGAGGCAGTGGATGCCTCTGGGAAGGATGGCATCAAGACAGCAAGCTACTGATGTTGCCTTGTCATGTCCCAAGAAACTCTGGAAAACAAGAGGTAAAAATGGGGGTGGGGTGGGAGCCTTTGTTCTTGAAATCTGAGAATGGTGACGTCCAAAAACCTAAATTTCCAATCACAAAGTACGGTAGCCCTTCAAGCTCTCAGATGTATGTGAACTGTGTTTTAAAACACAAACTAAAGAAACTGACCCTATTATGATAATACCCATAATCTACTTTGTCAAGTGGTAAGTCTGACCTGTCAGAGAAATCCACTAAGAAATATTATAATTTTACCTTAGAAATATGATAAATACTATGCAAATATATTTTGGTTTCGAACATTCTGTTCTGAGGAAATGAGAGTGTGCATTTTCCTCTAAGACTGTGCTGATAGGATACTTTGGTTTCTACCATTACTAAACTTTATCTTCCCTAGCAGGATGATACAGAAAAGTCTACTCAAATTACGCTTGTTTCCGTGTTTGTGTTAGGAAGAAACAACACACACTTCCCTTGTGTGTGTGATGAAGAGCACAACTCAGATGGGACAACAGATCAGAACTCTCTACCCAATCATCGTAATGGTGATGAGGTGGGACTGATTACAGTGGGCACGTCCTCTAATAGACTAAGACTCTCTGACTTCCTCCACATACGAGCCTTGGTGGAAACTCTGAAGAGTCAGTTACATCAAATTTGCTATCAAGTTCATCCATCCCAGAAATAACATCCTGTTGGGAGATTGGAGGGTAGAGAAAACTGATGTCATGTCCTTGCTAGTCCACTGAATGCAGTACATAGGCCTATTTTCCTCTTTCTGAATATCTATATGAGTAGGCAACCTTTTCCTGTAAAGGGCTGGAAAGTAAATATTTTAGGTTTAGACAACTACTCACTTCTGTTGTAGAATGAAGCAGCCATAAATAATACATAAATGAATGTATATAACTGTGTTCTAATAAAACGTTATTTACAAATCCAACAGCAGACTGATTTAGTTTGTAAACTCCAAAACTAAATCAACAGCCCATGTGGGTGACTTAGGGGAGGATTAAAATAAACTGCTTCCCTACTTGTAACACATCTAGCTAATTCATGGGCTATAGACCTGCTCCCTGTATAAAGACAGTCATAATTTCTAAGGCAATCCTATTATATAACCATATTGATGAATATGAAAAACATGAAAACGTATTCAATTATAACTCCCTATAATTGATCTAATAATGCTTAAATATAAAGCCTGTCACGCTTTCCTATCAAGCAAACATTTTTTACAATCATCTATTTGGTTGGGGTCTGCTGTAAATGGCTCCAAGGATAATATTTTGGAAGACTCACATAAGTTGTTTCATATTATGCTTTTAAAATGCAGACTTGATGAAAAAGAACAAATGTTCAAGGCATCACAGTATTTTCTTTATGACCATAAGATGGCACCAAATTATTACTATTCAACTAACAAGCACTTTAGCATACTTATCATAGGAAGGCCTTAATAGAACTAGAACATTGTTCTTAACATAGTTGAGTGGATTAGTATTTAAAAAAAAAATATCTGAATTAAAAACACTTTGTTTAGAGTTCAAAAGCTAGAAATACGCAGAACCCAAAATGGACCTCCAGGCTCATGCAGAACCATATGCCCAATTTCTGGCACAATGTGCTGTTAAGACTGTGAGATAGGGTTTCTACCCAAAGCGTTACTAAGTAGAACAATTCAATTATTGCTTAAGAAATAATGGTGATGGGGCAACACTGATTTTGATATGAAAGGCAGTTCTGCCAGGTCTAACAGCCATGGGACCAGCACAGAAATGTGGTCCTTTGCCCAGAATATTTGTCAATTTGGCTAGATTTCAACAAAAAGGGAAAGAAACAGCAAGGTCGGGTGGGCTCAATGATCTGCACATGCAACACTGTCTACCTGGGGCAGCTGTACAAATCAATGCAGGCCGTTACCACACTCGCAAGTACTCAGGAGTACTACCAGGCTTCGATCAGAGAAGAATTTATAAAGATCAAAACTAATGGCTCAAATCATTTTTTACTTTCCTCCCCAAACTTCACCACTTAAACTTATTTTAAATGAGAGGAGAAGATTCTATCAAATTTGTGTCTAGATTTACCAATGTAGCAGCTTGGACTTGAATTTTTAATGCTTTCTAAAAAATAAAATCTCACAATTTTATGCCCAAACTTATGGATGGGTTTATTCTTAATAGTGTTTACAAGAAACTGTACTCTTCCCCACACGCACGTATCTTTAGAGTAATCTATAAAAGGCCATGCTGGTTGGCTCTTCGGCTGGACTTTGAAGAACGGGTAGAAATTCTAATCCTCAAAATTGAGGCAGAGGAAAAAGGTTTTCAAGTTGAAAGAGTACTTGTCCGAAAAGACCAGTAAGTAGATTGTGTTAGAACACTGTGTGGGATAGAAGGCTAGAAAGATCCAACGAAGAATTATGACTAAAGTGGAAAAGAAAAAACAAAACGAAACATTGTTTTCTATTCTCCTGCCACAAATCATTTGGAGCACGCAGCTATTATCTAATGTTAATGCCATTCACTTAGTGGCTTTTCACAAACAGCAAACTTCAGTCTAAGCTATGCAGTTGTTTGCTATATGTTCTCTCACCTCTTAAGAGAGTGTCTTATACTGCAAATATTGAAAAGATGTGCTCCCAATAATTCGGATGGATGTCTTCCAGTCAGTAATCTTAATAATAAGATTCATTTTGAAAGCTCTGTAACAAAGGAAGCTAAAATGTTCTTATCTTTCCCCCAGCAGTTTGAATTTGTTTGCTGATTCTTACATAATAACTACACTAAAAAAACTATTTTTAAAAAAATTTATTCTGTCAAAGTCAAGTTTATATTCATTTATTGCTTTACTTTTAGCAAAAGAATAAATAATACCTGTAACAAGAAATTATTTTCCTACATTAGACTTGGTCAGCCATGGCTTTATTTTTTTAAGTTTTTCTTTCATTTTTATTTTAGAGAGAGAGGGTAAGTCGGGGAGAGGGTCAGAGAGGGGAGAGAGAGAGAGGGAGGATAAGGGAGAGGCTGGGGGGAGAGGGAGGAAGAGGGAGAGGCAGGGGAGAGAGAGGGGGGAGGGACGGGGAGAGAAAGAGAGAGAGAGAGAGAGAGAGAGAGAGAGAGAGAGAATCTTAAGCAGGCTCCATGCTAAGCACAGAGTCTGACAAGGGGCTCAATCCCACAACCCCAGGGTCATGACCAAAGCCAATATCTAGAGCTGGATGCTCAAATGACTGAGCCAGCCAGATGCCCTAGTCAGTCCTGGCTTTAAATCATTCTGTGCTAAAACCTCATCTAACATGTTTACTGGGAAATAAGGACATCAGAAACTTCCATTTCAAATTGACCTGTGTCCCAAGAAAGGCTGCTCTGCTTCAGTAATTCTCCCCAACAGCTCTACTGTCCAAGCCAGAAAGCAGGAAACAGGTATTTTCCACATTTTTCTTTTCTTCCATCCAGTCATGTCAATGCTCTTAGAAGAAATGCCATGGCTTTTTTCCCATACTGACTGCCACAGCTCAATTAGTCCCTCTACCACTTAAGCGTCTACAATTCTCTTCATCAGTCTCCCTATTTTGTCTTTATAATCCACCCTCTATGCTTCCAACAGTGTATTACAAGACAAAAATCCAAAGTCACATCATACTCCAGCTTGCTACCAGTCAAATGTCTTTACCTTCAACACTAGGCTCCTGCCTATCTGTCCAACCCCTTACATTATATACCTCCTGCCTTAAAAGTCCCAAACTCCTTGTAGTTTTCACCTGTTCCTTTCAGCACCACCCCTGCCCACCCCAGCCAACACGTCTGTAGAGGTTGTGCAGTTGGTTATAATATTCTGTTGCTTCTAGGCTGGACATTCCTAACTTAAGGTTTGATTCAGATGCTACTAGTTCTAGGAAATTTCTTGGACAACCTCTTCCCATGAAATTGTTTCTCTCCTTTGGCTACCGTAACATTTCAGCATTTAGCATTGTGCCGAATGTATCTCATATTGGTCTCCAGGGTTACGACTGAGAACTCCCCAAAGGCAAGATACTACCTCTTATTTCTTTATAAATCTGAACCTGTAACAACATTATATCTACATTAATATCAAGGACTGGTTAGCCATTATCCATTATCCACAATAACCTACTCTGAAAACCAAAACCGAAAATAAGGTTGTCCAACAAGAGTTAATCATCATACCAAATTCTAACCGACCTCAAGGAAGCTTAATGATGGGGATAATCTGCTTGTCCAGTCACTTACCAGTTAGGATTAATATTTACCCACACTGTTTTAGTATGCAAATCAGCTGTTTGGACTGCAGCTTAGTCTAAAAAGGCATTTCAAAGATTTCCAAATGTCAATGTCAAGGGAAACTTCCAGTAAGATGTGTGCTGGATTCGCCTTAACGTATGTGTATTTTTAAAATAAATATGCGCAAAAGGGCACCTGGGTGGCTCAGTCTGGTTAAGCGTTCGACTTCGGCTCAGGTCATGATCTCTAGGTTCATGGGTTTGAGCCCCGCATTGGGCTCTGTGCTGATGGCTCAGAGCCTGGAGCCTGCTTCAGATTCTGTATCTCCTTCTGTCTCTGCCCCTTCCCCCGCTCATGCTCTATCTCGGTCTCTCTCTCTTTTGAAAATAAACATTAAGATATATTTTTAAAAATAAAATAAAAGTGCAAAGACCACTACAAACTTTCATGAAATAGCTTGTTAACAGTTATATGCCCTGCTAACTATGTCCATGAGCTCATAAAGGGCAGGGATGCCATCACCTTTCCATCCAAGTTTTTCCATGAGTTAAATGCAAATGAACTGCCCAGTGACAAAGACAAGCAAGGTAAAGTTAATTAAGGTTTGCAGATATGGTATTTATGGTTTGCCACCAATTCCTTTCACTGAGAAACTACTTGGAGTATGGCCAATACTCATTTTACTTATGTCCTACATAAAAGAGATCAAAATTTAAAGTGATTTCAGAAAGACTACCAATGTGAAAGATGTACCCTACCTTTTATAATGTAAACAAAATGTGTTTAAGCCTTCTGAGTGCAGTTACTGCTATTAAATAAAGCCTGTATCCTGAAGGCAGGGTGGGGGCAGGGGGTTTAGGTTGCTTGATTTCATCCCCAGGTAATGCTATGGCCAGTACAAATATTAGAGAACATGTTAAGCCTTGTTTCTTTGTAGTGGGGAATTATCTACCTAATTAGTGAAGCATTTCAAGTTCCTTTCTTTTCTTCCCAAATGTGTAATCACGTTGGGACCAAGTAACTCCATGAGGTAGTCTTAGAGGGAAAAATCAAGTAAGTTAGCATTATTAAGGGCTCTAGGAAGTCCTAGGGCTAGGAAATGGGGTAAAAATTTAAAATGTAGACACTAGCACATTTGAATAAGCAATGCTAATTTGATGATATATTATGGAGGATATATATACAAATATTCTAATTTGTTGTGATACTATGGAAGATTGAAACCTGGACGTAGTATATCTGTTCTGTACATTTCACTTCTTTTTAAATCACAGATTCTATGCACTATGAGTAGTGCCTAATTTCTGTATCTTCAACATCCCTAATATTTTAATGTTAACAGTCCCGACTGGAAGGTCAGTAATTTAAGAAAAGAAATAATTTTTTTCTTTTGGTTTAAAAACCAAATGAAAGGATAGACATTTATTTCATACAAGTCATACTCTGAATCTAAAGTAGAGAGCAAAAGATTGATATGCACTTAACATATTTCAAGTCTGCGTAATAAGAGAAAAAAAAAGTCATACAAAATTTAGATATGAGACATCACATCACTAAAGATCAAGTTGACTAGACAATGGCTTCTATGTTCTATCTGATGAGAAAAATGTACATTTGACTACTGAGCCTTGAAGAATGAAGAAGAATAAATTGCAGACATCTCAGCTCCTTATACTCAACTGTTTAGATTACAAGGACTCAAAGAACAGATATTTCCCTGTCACTAATAACAATATTTCAGTGCTAACACTGGCAGGTTAATATTGGTGATAAAAACTAGGAAGTGGTTTATCCTGGCAGTTTAAAAAATGGATGATAATTATAAAATACAAAAACTCACTAATTTCATGAATTAAACATGTAAGAATTTGAAACCCATTTCTGTTTCAGAGAAAAATATTCAACAGGAAAATGGACTTCAAATTTTGAATTTCTGGCCCAAAGTTGCCATAATACACTAAGAACAATTACCTATACCTCAAGGTAATTGTATACCTATACCTATACCAAGCTATTATAAAAACCGATGGCATTACAAGAGCAAATACAACTATTTCTTCAGCACACCCAGTGAGACAGAAGGCACCTGGAGAACAAAGAGTGGAAGTGCGAGAATGGACATGCTCAGGGCAGTGCTGCAATCTAAGCTGAAGACGCTGCGGATTCCCGAAGAGCAAGGCAGCACAGAATCTTCCACATGAACCCTGATGCATGAACCTTCTATCTGAGTTTAGGGCTTTTTTATTCTTTAAGTATAGCACTCTATACTTCCTAAGAAAGATGCTTAAAAATATACATAGAAAGACATTAAGAAAAATAAAATTCAGTTATTCAGGTGAGGTACTCGGATTTATATTTAAGGGATGACAAAATGATACTTGACAAAGTGCATATTTATATTTAACTCAAAAAAGAAGCATAACATGTTAATATAATCTGTTATAAATTTCAGCCCCATCACTCTTAAATACTTTTTGATTCTATAACTGTTAATTATAGACAAAGCTACTCTACCTAGAACGCCACTTGACAACCCTGTATTAATTTTGCTAGACCAAAGACTCGTAACTTAAAAAAAAAAAAAAAAGCAACCATTTACACTTACTAAGAAAAGCAAACATTTACTTCAAATTGCAGTATAGGCTTTTCAATCACAAAAAGAAAGAAAAGAACAGTGATCTGACAGTGGTCACATCCTGTGCAAAAAACTTGATACAAAACTGGTAACACAAGGTATCTGCACTGCTTACATTGCAGGAAAAAGGAAATACAGTAGCTGAAATATGGCACTCCTGGGAATCAACTTCTAAACCAAAAGAATGCCTTTGAAATGACTAAATTGATTTGTGTATTAGTAAGAAAGCCCCACCACCATAAATAGTACAATATTTAAAAATTAAAAAAAAAATTATATCTATCTAAGATAGATAGTGTATTTATACTGTTAGACCTCTTTAAGTGCAGAAGGTGGTTCAGGTTTTGCCTTTTTTTTTTTTAATTAAATAACTGCCCATATGCTTTATAAAGTTCCACTCAATTGCAAAAAGCCAATTTAAATCAAGAAATATGTTATCAAAGTTGCATAATTTCATTTGGGACTGCCAGCAGGTTAAAGTCTCAAATCAAGTCTTTAACATAACACTCATTTTTAGTCAATGGAAAGTTAAAAAGTTCTCAAATCTTCATTATCCTCTGGAACTTGCCCTTCTAAATGATCCTCAGACTGCAATTCCTAGTTTGCAAATAAAAGAATGCAATATGCATCATACTTCAAGAAATGACGACGATGTCGAACTAACATGCTTCTGGATCTTTTCCCTGCTCCTTTCCACCTTCTTTATAATTTCGGCTACTATGCAAACTGACGAGGTGAGACCCAAAAGAAACAGCAGATCTGCAAGAGAAAATAAGTTGCATCTTAAAATTCTTTGAAACACAGTTGGTAAGCTTAATGGCTTACATTTTTCTAGCATTTTACCAGAGCTTTTTAAAACACACTGTCTCACAGCATTCTATGAGGTACACACAATCAGCCTCAGTTTAAAAATGAAGAAAGTTAGGCTCAAAACATGTTAATCCCAAGTCATATAGCTAGAAAAGACAACAGCCAGAGAACTAGAACCCAAGTCCTTGGACTTTCCCAGAACCATAACCTTATAACCATAACCAGGAACAACAATATAAGAAAGAGGCCTTTCCTATTTAATAGATCATAGACAGCCTTTTTAAAAGGCTGTTCAGGCAGTGGTAACTAATTTGACTGAAAAATGCCTATGTAAATATTACTTAGAAATTTCTATCTATTCTATTCGAGAGCCTAGAATTCTACTCATTTAAAAATCATGTCTTTACAATAGTATCCACACTATCTCATTCTTATTCATTGCTTGAAAAATTGCAGCTATCTCAAGACTCCACTTTTTTTCAGAGGAGAAGTGTAAATATGAAATTAAAATACTGAAATTAAGCCAGTTCAACTTTAAGGTAAATTATAACTTCTAGCATAAAATACAGTGAGACTACAGAACTTATTTTCATAAATATCCAAATTAACTTTAAAATACATCAGCCCTCACCCTTACACAGGAAGATTTATTTTTAAATACACTGTATCCTAACACATAGTATGTAAAATAATAATGATTAAAATTTTCTGCTTTTAGGGTCAGGCTGTTACTTCGTAAAATAATGTATGAATTAGCAAGTAAGAATAGTGAAATATTCATTTAATTATTGAAACTGTAACTTTAATGAAGAGCAGTCTGGTTTTCTTAAATCTAGTTTTTTCTTCATACCAGATTGAAAAGTTATAAACTATAATTACTCCATAACAAGTTTTCATTTGCTATAGTTCAGAATCATCAAATATGATTTGATTCTGATATGATGAATTAAAAATTTTGAATTTTTGAATCTGATAATCTATAAAAAACTGATAATCTATAAAAAAATTACAGGAAAAAAATCAGAAAAAATTTTGAAGTCTAGAGTTAGGCAAGAGACTCCCCTAAACTTGTCCAAATGAAAGAAATAGAACACAACTCTCCCACTTTTTTATCTCACTTTTTAAAAGGCAATATTTATTAGAACAAATGCATTAGAAAATACTTCATCTAAAATATATAAATTATAAAAGAAATAACATTTTCTTTACCCAGAATACTTAGGCTCTCGGTCTGAAAAACTTTTTGAAGTGGAGGAAAGTAAATAACTAACAACTGTCCCATGATGGATCCAAGAACTGCGTAGCAAAACATTTTATTACTGCAGAGTCCAATCTCAAACACAGACTTGGTCTGTTGGTAGAGCAAAGAGATAATTATTATTCCTTGGTCCCTGAAACAACTTATTACAGTCATCTCCAATTTTTAATAAGCTGGACTGAATTCCACAATGCAGTACCATGAAATCTCGTTATTTTAATTATTATTTTGGAATAATTCAAATGGAATGAGGGTACAATTTAAAGCAGCTTCTCTTTGGAGCACCTGAGTGACTCAGTCGGTTGAGCAGCCAACTCTTGATTTTGGCTCAGGTCTTGATCTCCTGGTTCGGGAGATGGAACCCCACATCAGGCTCTGCGCTGACAGTGCAGAGCCAGGTTGGGATTCTCTCTCTCTCTCTTCCTTCCTTCCTTCTTCTCTCTCTCTCTCTCTCTCTCTCTCTCTCTCACACACACACAAACACACTAAAAAAAAAAAAAGATGCTTCTCCTTATCACAAAAGAGTTTTCTCTAAAAGACTGAAGCTACATTAACAGCAAGACCATAGAAAGAAAAGAAACTTTAGCATTCCAAAACATAAGAAACTTTATTTGTATGATTACTTTGATAAATCATTTTTTAAATTAATTAATTTATTTAAATTTTCTTTCATTAACATACAGTACAATATTGGTTTCAGGAGTAGAATTCACTGACAACACCCAGTGCTCATCACAACAAAAATCATTTCTATCCATTAAGGTAAATAATCTTTAAAGCTTTTTTTTTAATGTTTATTTACTCTTGAGAGAGAGAGAGAGAGAGAGACAGAGCGCAAGCGGTGGGGGGGGGGGGCGGTGGCAGGAAGAGAGGGAGACACAGAATTCAAAGCAGGCTCCAGGTTCTGAGCTATCCGCACAGAGCCTGACATAGGGCTCAAACTCACAACTGTGATATCATGACCTGAGCCAAAGTTGGACACTTAACCAACTGACCCACCTAAGCGCCCCTCTAAAATCTTAGACCTAGTTGTGTGTGTACTAAAAATCTAAACCTACCTTTCATAAAACAAAAAATATTGTACCTTCTTCAAAACTTAATCTAAATTAATGATAATTCACTACACTTGTAAAGTTCCAGCATAACAAATGCTAGTAGATAAAACTGAGGATTTATAAGGTGTTCTAAAATTGAAATAAATGGTCAGGCCTCAAAATGGAACTAGTTTTCAAAAACAATTATGCTCAGAAAGTACTACTAAGTTCTAACCCATAGCCCATTATTTTCTATCGAAACACTTCAATCAAGAAAAGGCAGTCACACCTTAAGATACAACATGGGAAGAAAAACAAATTTAAAATGTCCTAAGCTCTGACACATGGACAGAATTATTGGGAAAAAATTAATATACACAAAATTGTTCTTGTACTTCTAACAACACTTTCTTCTAAAATGAGACTAATACCAGGGCGCCTGGATGGCTCAGTCAGTTAAGTGTCCGACTTTGGCTCATGAGTTGGAACCCTGCATCGGGCTCTGTGCTGACAGCTCAGAGCCTGGAGCCTGCTTCGGATTCTGTTTCCCCCTCTTTCTGCTCCTCCCCCGCTCACTCTCTCTCTCTCTCTCTCTCTCTCTCAAAAATAAACATTAAAAAAAATTTTTTTAATGAGACTAATACCATCTTAACAGAACCCTTGAGTTTTGAATAACACTCTCAGATATGTTAACTTAAACCTATCATAAAACTACAGATAATAAGAGAAGAGAAAGAAGAAACACCAGCTGACGACACCTATGATTTTCTTGCATCTTCTAGTCAAAGTTAAGGCTATCTTCTCAAATGCCCCATCCCCATTATGACATGTTTGTGGGTAGATATATCTGTATCTGGGGCTGTAATCTGTGGTGACAAAATCAAGCAAAGCTATAACCCCACAATCCCACAATCCTTGCCTACTTACAATTAGAGAGTACTCTACCAATTCAATCAGGCAGCTAAGACCACCTAAGCTTACCTGGGATCTGGAACTTAGTGCATTGAACATATCGAAAAATACAAAGCAAGTGAAAGTCATTGTTGTGTCTCGAGGTGTTATCACATTGTCTCGTAGCTGTCACAAGGAAAAAGAATGATTTTCAGCGGCTGAATTTAATGGACAAATACTGCATGCTTGTAAAAAGGTTAATATTTTCTTTGCTTTAAAATGAAAGAGCTGTAGTCTAAGATATAAAACATATGAGCTAGCTATATTTCCTATATGCCATTTAAGTAAGTCATTAACAAAGAGCTGTAATTTACATAAAGTAAAAAGTCTTTTCACAAACCACATACTGGATATTAAAACTTTCTTTTTTGATGTAATAAAATAGCAGTAAGGACTCAGATTTTCTAGTTTCTCCCCAAATTTTAATATATTAATTTTTATTGTACTGATATGTCTCTGCAGATTTAAACTATTCTAATAAATGCTTAAGCAATTCTATTAACCCAGAAAGACTGAAATCGAACCATTTTTAAATGTTTTTGTTATCATATTTTCCAAAGAGCTCTCCTAACTTTCCAGGTTTCTAGGTAAAACACCAAAATAAAGTGAATCCTATCATACAGAACGCATGTTATTAAGGCAGAGCTTATCAGGTGACCATACCTCCCGCCAGAAGACAAACAAAGTCCCACAAACAATGATTATTGATGAAACAAGTATTTTAAGTATCAGGTTTTTGGTCAATATGCTGTCCTTCCAGTTTCGGGGAGGTTTACGAATGACATCTTTATCCACTGGTTCTACTCCAAGGCTTCAAAATAAACAGAAAAGTGAATTACTTTAAAGTTTTATGTTTCGATTTGTTACTTCCATAATCCCATTAACCTCAATTATCCAGGAAATGAAATGTTTTCTTATGGAAACAAAATGTTGAACCATAATGAAAACCTTGGCTATAATTACTCAAAAATAACCATGGATTTTATCACTCTTCCTTCTTTGACTCTTGTTTATTTGGCATAGTGTGATGGGAGACTGATGGTCAAATTTCAAAAAATTGTCCAACTTCATTTACATATAAGTTTACTTATTTCAAATATGGCCTAAAATACTAACCTACCAAGTAAACCCTGAAATACCATTTCATCCAAGAAGATTTTAAGTAGGATGACTTATGGTAAGGGCTGCTGACATGCATCATTCAATTACTCTTTCTGCTGGGAAGCAGCACCTGAGGTCCCATTACAGAAGAAAATACTTAGATGCTTAGGTCTCAATACTTTCCCAAAGTCTCTAAAATTGACAAAAGAACCCAGGTAATAACACTAAACTCAGGATTGCTCCATTACATCCCATTCTTAGAGACAAAAGCTTTCTTCCTGAGAACAGGAACTGTACCTATATACCCTGATCTGTTCTCAACTTACAAATGGTCATCTAACATACTGCAAAAGCTCAGGTCCATGATACGTGAATGAACACCCAAAGAGAGTAAATGATATATGCACACATCACACAATTTATAACAAACATGTTGCTGTGTGATAGATTTCCAATGCCATCCATGAATAAAATATTAAAATTTAATCATCAGGGTATCATACCTTCCTTGTCTTTCTACTAGTTCATGCATAAGAAAACTCTTACCTCTGAGCTGGAGGTCCATCCATAATTATATTGATCCACAAAATCTGCATGGCATTGAGAGGATTAGGAAAGTTCATTAATGTAGCCAATGAGATTAAAGTTAATGCTGCTATACTCCTGTTGAAAAAAAGTGATTTAAAAAAAATCTGTCAGCATAGTATAATTCTTACTACTTTTATAGCACTTCCTCAGCATTTGAAAATCTCATTTTACTACTGTGCTTTTAAAGGAAGTCTGTATATCCAATTACCCTATGCTTCATTCATGTGAACATTTTGAAGCTAAAGTTAAACCTTATAATCCATAGCATTTAAATAAAGGATTTCAAGATGTTTAGATAACAACAAATAGAGGAATATTTTAAACACTGAGTTCAGAATAGCTGTTACTACATTATAGTTAACAGTTTCTACAACACTTTGGCAATTATTTTTTGACTACAGAAAAGCCCTTCGACTTTTGGAAAAAGATACCAAGGAAACATACTAAGATTTGACACTGCTTCCTTAGTTATTTCTGGAGCTAGTAAATAAACGACAAAGGTTTATATATTTTGACGATGATTTAGACATCATCTCTTTATCTTGCCATTTTTAACTTTATGATAGAATTAATTTTCATTTTGGAAAACTTACATATGAACAACACTCACAAATAGCCAAAAAGCGTCTAAGCATTCTGCTTGAATTCTATTTGTCATATAATTTATCTATAAGACCCATGGTGACAAACGTCTTATAAACTTACGTGCTCAGTTGGAATCTAACAAAATTTTTAATGTTATTATAAATCCCTTTACCCTCTTCAATTGCAGACCTGAAATTTGAAAAAAGTTTAAGTGAAAAATATTATCATACAAAAATAAAGATATATCTACTCAAAAACACCACAGAGCTAATTTTGAAAACAAATTTTCAATTGATATAACACATCCATCACTAAAAAAGAAATCTGTTATTTTCTTCACATATTAAGATTAGAAAAAAATATGGAAACACTATTCTGGTAAAGAATTAAAGTCACACCTGTGAAGCTCTACCTGAACTAATTTCATTACACAATATTAAAATTCTTATTCTTGGGGCTCCTGGGTGGCTCAGTCAGTTAGGCGTCCGACTTCAGCTCAGGTCATGACCTCGCAGTTCGTGAGATCGAGCCCACGTTGGGCTATGTGCTGACAGAGCCTGGAGCCTGCTTTGGATTCTGTGTCTCCCCCTCTCTCTCTGCCCTTCCCCTGCTCACACTCTGTCTCTCTCTCTCAAAAATAAAAACATAAAAAGAATAAATGAATAAAATAAAATTCTTATTCTTAAAGATATTTCAACATTAAAATCATACACTGTCTTTCTACACAAGAGACAATACCACACATTTATAACACCAAAATTATGATCTTCTTTACCCCTTCAATTTTATTTTTCTTAAAGGTAAAGATGCATGCATGGTAAGGGATTAAATTAATGTATGTGAGGAATTAAATGGCAATAAAATATATTAGAAATCTAGCACGTCAGCTACTATTGCTCCTATACACAATCAGAAAGGTGCTTTAGCAGAATTACATAAAGAATATGGTTTACGAAGGTTCATTTAAATCCTCATTTGGTTGAATCTAGGAAAATACATGTTTTTCAACTTCCCCTTTCTTTCAAGATTTTTATACAATTCTAAGACTGCAAAGAAAAAAACCTTATATCCCCACAGGAGTGTAGCAACTCAGAGTCCTTAGCTCCCACATGCTCCACTTTAGGCCCCCACGGGTTAATGAAGTGCCCTGGGCATGTAATTAGCATGTGTCACTGAACTGAGGAAGATTCAGGTTATCTAATAGGTGATTATCAAGTAACAGGATTCAGGTGACCCCCACATGAACATTGTGCAACTGACTTTACCAGGTATAACCTAAGAATCTTAAATCAATTAGAAGCCATGGCTGAAGGAGACAATGCTATTTCAGACAGAAGAAATAGGTATGGATGGAAACTTGATTTTTTTTATACTTATTGTAAAGCCACGCATATGCATATTTCTGATAGCCTGAATTTAACTAGAATAAAGGCCCCATTAAGGTTTACCGCTGTGCCACTACACTGGTGACATCTGGCTGGCAGTAAATATTTCTTAAATGAATGACTCTGCCATTTATTATGTCCTTTCCATCCCATACAAATAATTTTCTTCAAAACTATACACCAGGCCATAAATAAGATTAATCCCAGTAAAAACAGTTCATCCACTGTGAATATAGTTATACACTGAATATATTAATTCTTTTCCAGTTGAACTGTCTGGAGATGGGTGCAGAAAAAGATGGGAAAAGATTCTCCGATGTGCATTCACTGAAACAAAACTCACATTATGGTCTGGAAATCATCATCCACAAGGATCATGTCTGCCGCCTCTTTGCAAACATCCGTGCCAGTCTGGCCCATCGCAACTCCAATGTCTGCAGCCTTCAGAGCAACTGCATCATTGACTCCATCTCCTGTCATGGCCACAACTGAGCCATTCTTCTGTAGAGACTGCAGTGGAGGGAGGGGGGGTTCTGATAAAAATGTTGCTTCCACAAAGATAAAGGGATAAACAACTTCTCTCTGTTTTACTCATATAAGAAAGATTGGAAATAATACAGACCACCAATTTTTCAACAGACTTCAATATATGGAGGTGTTAAGATAAAGTATAGAAAAAGCTGTTATTAATAGTCTCATGTGTGAGAACCATGTCTAAAGTTTGATCTAGATTATACAGTGGCTCTCAGGGGCAATTTCGGCTGTAGGGGACATTTGGCAATGTCTGGAGATATTTTTACTATAATGACTGGATGCTACTGGCATCTAGAAGGTAGGGGTCAGGGATGCTGCTAAACATCCTACAATGTACAGGACAGGCCCTCAGAACAAAGAATCCAGTCCAAAATGTCAATACTGTCAAGGCTGAGAAACTGTGAACTAATACAACGGAGGGCTATTGTGACTAAGAACGTAAGCCCTTTAACTTATGGGATAAGTTGAAAACAAGTAAGATAATGGATACTATGTCAGTTGCTTTGTATGTATTTGCTGATTAATATAAATAACCATAAGCTTTTAAATATTGTTCCCTCATAATATCTCCTTTTCTTGCTCTATTTATTCAGTTTCTCAGCAATTACTGCTAATTATACTGGGATGATTTGTCTACGGACGCCTGTCAGAACATACATCGACAATGATCAATTGTTTAAAGAAGGTTGTACTTGCAGGTATTTCATTAAAGTTTTCTTCTACATCTTCCTTTGCTAATTAAATTATCTATTAATGCTTCCATTTCAAGGTCTAAAAAAAAAAAATCACCTCTTTTGCTTCACAATACCTCTGAGTTTAATCCTCTATCAACATTCTTAGTAATGCAAGCATAATGAAAGACAAGAAGTAGCATTCTGGAGATAGTGATAAAACAACTGGATTCTTAGAGACCCACCTTAATAATTTTCATCTTGTGCCTTGGACTAGCTCTGTAAAACACGGCAACCTGTAAAAATACAGGATACACTAAAAATCTTCAATGCTAAGAAATATCAGAATAATTCATGCACTTATAACAATGATTTTTTAAATTACCTATTTAAACTGTATTTACTTTGCCACAGAGATCAAGTTTAAGCAATATGTCATGTCTGTTAAGACACTCATTTGACATATCATTTCAAACTTTACCAATGGTACCACAGGAAATACACAATCGAAACAAGTTATCCAATTTAACCCATTATGTTTAAAGTCTGAAGAGAAACAGGCTTATATTCTTGAGATGTTTCAGAGACAGAGAAAGGAAGAACTCTCTTCCATATTGTTTCTTCATTACACTGGCAAACGACAAAAGTGGCCTTTTCCCTTCGTTCTGTCTTAAAGAACAGCTGCTTCTCAAAGTCTCCAGGGCCTTTTGTTGTTGTTGTTGTTGTTGTTATTTTGTTATTGTTGTTGTTTAAAGTGTCAAGTGTAGGGGCTCCTGGGTGGTTCAGTCGGTTAAGCGTCCGACTTCAGCTCAGGTCATGATCTCACGGTTCATGAGTTCAAGCCTGTGTTGGGCTCTGTGCTGACAGCTCAGAGCCTGGAGCCTGCTTCGGATTTTGTGTCTCCTTCCCTCTCTGCCCCTCCTCTGCTCATGCTCTGCCTCTCTCTCTCTCAAAAAACAAATATTTAAAAAAGTAATAAAAAATAAAGTGTCAAGTGTCTGCTCATTCTCCCTATTCATTTTAATTCTTTAGGTTCTCTTTCACTGTATCTCCAACAGTTTATATGATTTTATCTCTCCAAACCATGTATTTAATTCCCTTTTCTGATCCCATCTCCTGGTCTCCTGAAACTCCTTCACTGTGCCCCAAAGGCAGGCATCAACAAAACCCCTGTATCCTCCACTTCTGCACATTGCTCTAACCAAATTTTTCACAAAACAAGGCCATCCCTACAGTCCTCTCAAAGAGTACTACCAGGAAAGCCTAGGCAGGGGTAGGTGTCTTTCATTTCCCCTTCTTTAGTCGTAAAACCTCAGTTTTGAATGTCACAGGACACTATACTTCCTACTAACTGCAGGCATTCATTGCTCCAGGTCACTCCCCCATGTTTCACAAAATGTTTTACAGATTTTTTTTTAATGAATACAATGTTGTATTAGTATTAGTAAAACACAGTGATTCAACAATTCTGTACATTACATAATGTTCACCATAAGAGTAGTTACCATCTATCACTATACATTATAATAATACTATGGACCATATTCCTTACACCGTACTTTTCATCCCTGTGACTTAAGGAACTTCTGCCTCACTGTCACTCTTTCCAACAACACTTCTAAGTCACGGTGATTTTAATATCTGCAAAATATACCATTTTTCTCCCTACTGTCCTAGAGGATTAGTTCATACTAAGTTTTCTCTCCTCATACTTCCAACTTATCACCATCTCCAACCCTAGGCTCAGCTGACAACTTTGCTTCCCACTTCAAAGAAAACACAATGAGAAGAGAACTTCCATAATTCCCACCATCTACTATCTGTATCCAGGCACTATCCTTTCCTTCTCTCCTTTTATTACAGATGAACTGAATATGCTCCTAGTACACAGGACAAATATTCTACCTTCTGACCTATTTAAGTATCATTGCTCCAGAAATTCCCCCCCCTCTTATATCACTGCATCCTCACGGATGCATCATTATCATCAATACACAAACATGCTATTATTTCTTCCATTTAAATAAAAACAAAACCAAAATTCCCTTCCTGTTTTGGATACCACCCTACATTTTCCTTTTTTTTTTTTTATAGCGAAACTCTTTATAGCAAAGACGTACTTGCTGTCTCCCACTTTCCTTCTTCTCATGCTCTCCTGACTCTGCCAGTTGGGCCGCTGCCCCAACCACTGCCCTGAAACCCCTGTTGAAGACTATCAAAGACCTCCTCCCTTGCTAACACCAGTGATCATTTATTTTCTGACTTAAGCTCTCAGCAGCACACTAACATAGGTAATTCCCTCCTCCTGAAACACTTTTTGCTCCTGGCTTTCAAGACCACCCTATACTTTCCTGGTCTTCCTCCTACCTTTCTGGCTGCCCCTCTTTTGCAGGTTCCTCCGGACCTCCCTGAAGTCTGAATCTTGGAATATTCCAGGACTCGGTTCTTGGATTCCTCTCTGTACGAGGTCTAAGAATCCTCACCTGTCCCTAGGTGATCTAATCCAGCCTTACAGATTTAGATTTTATTTATTTTTATGAATTTTTGTCTTCAGCCCCAATATCTCTTCTAAAATCCAGACCAATGAAATTAATCCACCCACCTATTCCACAATTCCTCTTGGATATCTCATCTAAGACTTAAAACCATCACAAACTGAACCCCTGTTATTTCCCAAAATACATGCTCCTTCATATCCTCGCTAATGACAAGTATATCCTCCTACTAGTCGCTCAGGCTCTAAATTTTGGGAGCCATCCTCAATTCCTCCTTTTCTCTCACATGCCACAAGCAGTTTAACATCAAATCCTATTGGTTCCAGCCTCAAATAAATCCAAAACTCAACCTCCTTACTCTAAACCCATTGCCAATACTCTGGGCCAATATCTGAACTGATTTCTTATTTCTGCCCTTGCCTCCTGCAGTCTCTTCTCAACATAGTGACCACAGTGAAACTGCTAAAACAGAAGTCAGATCATATCTGTCTTCTGCTCAAAACCCTCCAATGACTTCCTGTCTCCCTCAGAATGAAAGCCAAAGCCCATTACTCCAACCCCTTTCTCCTCATTAGTCTTTTTTCACCTGAACTACACCTACCTACACTGGCCTCCACACTGTTCCTTAAACACACCAGGCACACTTGCCTCAAGGTCTTTGCACTTGTGTTCCCTCGTCTGGAATGCTCTTTGCTCAGATATTACATGGCCTGCCCCTTTGTCAAGCAGTTTCTCGGCAATAAGGTCTTTCCTAGTCTTGTTATCTAAAAATTTCAATTTACCTCTTCAATCTTTCCGCTCTCTCCTCCCTGCTTTCGTTGGTGCTCTTTAGCACTTACCTGACATAATGTATATATTTACTTATCTTAGACTATAAGCTCCATGAAGGCAGTCCTCTATAAATACATATAAAATGAATAAATCACTGAATCACTTTTAGTATCATCATACAGACTGTACCCAGTTTCTCTCCCAATTTTAATAAAGGTCTAAACAAACAAGGACTGTTTTCTTAGGCAAAAGACTCAATTTAACTTACTACTTATGCCTAGGTCCTTTAGGTACCATGAATCACATAACTCATATTTGGAGAACGTATTTCCTTTTTAAAAAGTTCAAAAAATCCTTCAGACTCTTTAGTGTGTCTTTAAAAAGGACTAAGGGTACATCTGTACTGAAAGTATACTGGTTACCTTCTAGGTGAAAATTTAATATTACTACAGAGATTAATCATGTAGCACACAGCAGTGAAATACAGGAGTGTTTAGCAAAGACTGCAGAATTTACAGAATGTTTAAATAAAAGGCTAATTACCAATACTCAGGTTGAACAGAGTAAAATTTTGCCTATGTTCCACTGCAAATCATTTGAACCATCGCAAATCATTCCATTATAGCCAATGTGGGTTATCTCCGACAATGGCAGAGAAGAGGACATGCCAACTGTTGGACTGAAAGCATACTTCTTCTGTACAATAACAAATTACTTGACATGCATTTGGTATGCCTACAACCTAGCATTTCAAATGTTTGATGGCAACTCAAAAATAAAAGCAGCAGTTTTGAGACCAAACAGATTTCAATGAAAACTCAGTTGGCGTTCTACATGCGGTACAGAATAAAATCTGTTCTTAAAGCACCAGAAGAGCAGGTCAATCTTTTAGTTGACTAAAAACACTAAATTTAGTGACTCAAAGTTATGGCCTAAAGAAAGTAGATTTAAAACAAAACAACACAGAAGGGACTAGGACTGAGCTACATCACTATATCACAGAGCTAGGATTAAACTTGGGGGTAACTGAATTTCCTCTATTCATAATCTTTTCACCTTTATGTCTGTTTCTCTACCTAGAAAAAAAAAAGAATATACTGATTAAGGATAAAATCACACAATAAAATCATGTACCTTGGAAGCAGGAGGGGGAAAGATAGGATGAGGACAGGATGGTAAAAGGACAGTGGAAAAGAAGTAGAATTTTGTCTGAAAAGGATCGGGTTTAGGGAATAATATGGGAAGCAAAGGTGAAAATCATCAAAAGGAGGGGGGAATCTATGTACTTTTTTTCTTCTCATGGGTCCTTCTTTACAGTGTCATATTTGTGGTTAGCACTCACAGTTCTTTTTTTTTTTAATGTTTATTTATTTATTTGAGAGAGAAAGAGAGTGAGCAGGGGAGGGACAGAGAGAGAAGAGAGAGAAAGAATCAAAGAATCCCAAGCAGGCTCCACGTTCAGCGCAGAGCCCAATGCAGGGCTCAATCTCACAACGGTGAGATCATGACCTGAGCAGAAATCAAGAGGTGGATGCTTAACCAGCTGAGCCACCCACACACCCCATCACTCACAGTTCTTTTGATAACATTAACAGACAAGGGTGCTTGGAAAACGAAGTTAAGAAGAATACAGGAAAATATTAAAGGAGAAACTAATGAAAAATATTCCTGGCATTAAAATAACCTGCCTAAGTTTCCCCAATCTTCCAGGAAAGATATAAAGATACCTGATGCACTGAAGAAAAAAAAAACAGGTGACTGAAATAAAATATTTACAACCTACCAAAAATTGAAGAGCACACAGACTGGGATTCTATCATAGGCATTTGGGTAATAGGTTTGGTAGTAATACAAATGAAGTACTGCTACTGAAAAGAAAGAACTAAAGAGGATGTCCACTTCTATCAACAGGAAATATAGGACACACTAGAAGAAATCATACACAAAAAACACTGAGAACTCCCAGATGGACTTTATAAATAATTAAACAAAATTGAGTTTCCATACTACTCTTTAACTGGCTCTAGGTCAAAAGGACAGAGCAATGTTAGATCTGAAATATGAGACTGAATTATAGAAAGAGAAAGCTAAAAAACATTTTAATAAGGAAAAGAATTAATATGATTTAGCACATGTGGGAAAATCTCAGTAAGCTGGCGGTTTAGAAGAAAAGTTTTTTGCTTTTAACACTAATAAAAGAAAAGCCATTCAAACTGATATGAAGTAAAAGCATTAGATCAAGTATACATGTTGGCTGTAAGAGAGTTCCATAAACATAAGATGAAGTGGGGAAGAAAACAAAGTTACAGAATAAGGGCAGTCCACCTAAGCTCAAAGAGCTAAAACAATTCATTAATAATATTTGAAGAAAAGATTTAGGTATTCAAAATAAATACCTGGAAGGAAGCGCTGGTATTTACGGAATTCCTCCTTAGAGTAGGATGACTTTAAGCAATTCAGTAAGCTTCTCACAAAGCTTAGGTTTTATATTGTTTTATATTGTTTTAGTCTCTTTGGAATAGCATCAGGGTATCTGCCATAATTAATGCACAAAAACTCTTATCTGGAAAAGATGTAATTTGCCGAGGCTGATGGTATAATTTGTAATTTGCAATTTGCCTCTTCTTTCTCTAAGTACCTTTAAGTTGGTTTCCAGAGTTCATTAGCGTTTTTATCAGAGAGCCCAGAGAGTGAACCAAGAAAGCAAATAAAATGAAACTTCAATCTGTCAATTTCACTACTTGTCACCATCTCTGGGAATACGTTTGGAAGAAAAGGTTGAACAAAGGTCTATTGGGAAAATGTTTAATTAACTGCAGATTTCACATATATTTACTAATGTACACTCTGTCCCAATACCCCCAATATTTACTAATGTACACTCTGTCCCAATACCCCCAGGTAACCTAATACAGAATTTATTCTTTCAGAAATAAATGTCAGGAAGAAACTATCAGGAAAGGACACAAACACACACAAAGTCCTGTTCAAATATGAAAACAGCTTCCTCACCAGATGTAAAATAAAGCAAACATACACACTGCTCCCAGATGCTCTGAAAACAGCATTCATGAGTGACTAGAGCTTGAGAAAGAGAAAACAAAGGAGTAAAATAGTGCATTTCTACTAGTTACTGTATCTAAAACCTAACCACAAGTGGAGCTGAAGGCCTAGGGACTTAATGCTACTGTAGGAAGCACAGTTGGTGGAAATACAAGCTAAACCTTTTCAGAGGACAATTCCCCAATACACATTTTATAAATGTGTTGGTCACTGGTCCAATCTTTTCTCATGTAGAAATTTACTGTACAGAAATAGTCAGAGATGGGGACAAAGTCACGTACGATAATGTCCGATGAATCAGTAAGCAGCAGTTGACAAAGTCAGAAGTCACACAGACCTGGGCTCCCAGTCCCAGTGCCACTGCTACCGCTCATCAGCTCTGAAATTTCAGATTCGTATCCTGAATTCTCTGGACCTCAGTTTCCTCATCTGTAACAATGGGTCTGCCTACCTCTTATAAGATGACTATTAGAAGTAAATAGATAATGTATGTAATATATGCATTGCCTGGTACGTGGTAAATGGTTGCTTACTCGTATTGTCCTTGAAGCACTATTTACAGTCACAAAAAATGGAAGATAAAATTTCAACAAGAAAATGATTATATAACCATATATTTGCTGTGTGTTTATACACACACAATACACCCAAGCAAAATATTGTGCACCCATTAAAAACATGTTTTATAATAATAACTAATGATTGCAGAAATGCTGATGTTAAATGAATGTTCATATTTATAACACTATAAAGTTCCAATCAGGTTTTGTTAAAACACATTTTTTAAAAACCACATGGGCTGGGGTGCCTGGGTGGCTCAGTCGGTTAAAGCAGCCGACTTCAGCTCAGGTCATGATCTCGCAGTCTGTGAGTTTGAGCCCTGCGTCGGGCTCTGCGCTGACAGCTTAAAGCCTGGAGCCTGCTTCGGATTCTGTGTCTCCCTCTTCTCTGCCCTCCCCTGCTTGCTCCCTCTCTCTCTCTCTCTCTCTCTCTCTCTCTCTCAAAAATAATAAATATTAAAAAAAAAGACACGGGTTAACTTATTTTATTATTTTGGATGCTCTGCACAACCTTTGAATATCTGGATTGTTTTACAGGTAGTTTCCATTCTAGCTCTTTTCTAGGTTTTCAGTTTTTCTACAATGAACATATACTACTAATAAATAAATTTTCTAATCAGCAAACTGTATTATAAAAAACTTTACAATGTGGAAGTAACCTAAGAAAATTCAGTGTTCTATATGTATAACTTACGGTTTTGAGTATAAAATAAGAAGGTAGCACATTTTATCACTGTCAACAAATAAGTAGAATATGCCTAATAAATGTCATATGATAAGCACTTATTTTAAAGGATACACAAATGTATGTACATAAATAGGTTGAATAACCATGAGGACAAGAAATTCGAACTGTCAAGGACTTAGATGCAATAATGCTGACTATCTCTTATGGGACGCTTCCTACAGGACCTGTGTACCCACAAATCAGGCTTTAAAGTCCCCCAGAAAGCATCCTAAATAATAGAATAACCATATACTCGAAGGCTCTGAAGAAGTTACTCTGTTATAGAAGAGAAGATACTTTTCCTATAAACAATTTGTTAGAAAAGCATTACAATCAACAATAAAAAGGCATTTCAAAGAAAAAAACAGTCTTTTTTCCCCCAATTTAAACTAAAAGAAAAAAGTGTTTTCAACAAATGGTGCTGAACAATTGAACATCCATCTGCAAAAAACTGAACTTTAACCCATTTCTCACAACATACATAAAAATTCAAAATGGATCACAGACCTTAGTGTAAAACCTAAAAATTTAAGACTTTTAGAAGACAACATAGGTAAAATAAAATCTTTGTGACACTGGGTTAGGCAGAGTATTCTTAGAAACGACATCAAAATCATGATCCATAGAAGAAAAATAAGATGAACCTCTGCTCTCTGAAAGTGTTAAAAGAATAAAAAACTAAGCCACAGACTAGGAAAAAATATTTCAAATTGAATATCTGATAAAGGACTTGTGTCTATAATATATAAAGAATTCTCAAATTCAGTAAGAAAACAGATACAATTTTTAAAAAATAGGCAGACACTTCACTAAACAAGGGATATAAATGGCAAATAAGCACATAAAAAGATACTCATCATTAATTACAAGGGAAATGCAAATTAAAACTACAAGAAGATACTACTATAAACCTATTAGAATGGGGTGCGGGGGGACTAACAATCCCATGTGCTGGGGAGGATGCAGAGCGATCGGAACTTGAAAACATTGCTATTGGGAATGGAAAATAATAAAGCCACCTTACAAAACAACTTGGCAGTTTCTTACAAGGTTAAGCATATATTAATCACGTGATCCAGCAACTACTCTTAGGTATTTATCCATGAGAAATGAAAATTTATTTTCATACAAAACTCTAAACACAAATGTTTATAGTAGCTTTATTCATAATCAACAAAAACTGTAAACAATACAAATGTCTTTAAACTGGTGAACAAGTAACTTTCCCCCAAACACTGGAATACTACTCAGCAATTAAAAGAACAAACTATTAATACATACAACCAACATGGATAAATCTCAAAGCATTATGCTAAATGGAAGAAGAGATTCAAAGCCTCACACTATAGGATTCAATTCTTAGAGTATTCTGGAAAAGGCAAAACTATAGGGACAGAAAACAAATCAGTGGTTGCCAAGTGCTAAAAGTAGAGAGAGAAGTTGACTCTAAAAAGGCATAAGAGAATTTGGGGATATAATGGAACCGTTCTATGTCTTGATTGTGGCTGGTTGCAAGACTGCATTCATTTGCATTTGTCAAAACTTAGAACTGTACATTAAAAAGGGTAGATTCTACTGTATGTAAATGATACCTCAATTTTTTTTTTAAAAAAGCTTTAAATACTCATGCTACAATTAAATCAAAAGGGTCAGAAATACAAAGTAATGGTCTCTCTCCACTCTGTACTTTTTACATACAATACAGCCACTTAATCTTCATAGTACCTTCCTCAGAGGAAAGCTAGTTCCTGCTAAGTTAACAAATGTGCGCTGGTATTCATAATGATCATAAATACTCTCAATACATCATAAATGTTCTCAATGATAAGGCTGATTTCGATGATAAGATTTAATTTCAGGATGTGGTTCAATAAATTTGGTGGTCCTGTCTCCATTATTCCCAAACAGTTTAATTAAGATAACAGTAGAAACATTAACACTTAGAATACAGTTTTTCCACCTAAAATTGGCCTACCTTTGGTACTATCTGTGAAAGCTGCTGGACATCCATTGCATCTATTTCTTCTCCTGACACTGACTGGGAAGTTTTGGAATACAATCCCAGACGACTAGCTAAAGTAAAATGGGAGAGAAAACATAATTGAACAAATTAGTTTTGCTTGGGGCCCCTGGGTGGCTCAGTCGGTTGAGCATCCAACTATTGATTTTAGCTCAGGTCATGGTCCCAGGGCCGTGGCATCAAGCCCGTATCTGGCTCCACGCTGAGCATGGAGCCTGCTTGGGATTTTCTCTCTCTCCCTCTGGCCCTCTCCCCCCGCTCACGCTCTTGCGCACGCTCTCTCTCTAAAATCAAAAACAAAACAAAAATCAGTTTTGCTTGCTAGGCTACTCAACATAAATGCTCACTTAAAATGATTTGTTATCCATTCTCTTTTTAGGTATAAAATGTCTTTATATCAAGGGATCATAAGACAAATTACTAGTAAGGCAAACCTATATGAATTAGTAAAAAGTCTGGGGTTTTCTGTTTATTTTTGTTTAGATTTAATAAAGAATTTTCACTATTTAACTTACCATACCTAACAACTGGAACAAGGCCAATAGGTTTTGCTTAGCAGCTCAATTTTTTTTTAATTTTTTGACGTTTATTTATTTTGAGAGAGGGAGGGAGGGAGGGCGGGGGAGAGGAAGAGAGAGAGAGAGAGAGAGAGAGAGAGAGAGAGAGAGAGAGAGAGAGAGAATATGAATCCCAATGAAGTTCCACGCTGTCAGTGTAGAGCTGGATGTGGGGCTTGAACTCATCAACTATGAGACTGAGATCATGACTGGAGCCAAAGTCAAGAGTTGGATGCTTAACCAACTGAGCCACTCAAGGGCCCTAGAAGCTCAATTTTAATATTCCGAATGCATTTTAAGTATCCAAAGCCAGACAAAATAGTAGTGAATCTGTGGTAATCATGTAATTACACGTAAATGAAAATAAATGTTAAGCTTTTCTAGGTATAACTTTCCCCACAATGTTATGTTTCTGGTGACATATTCTTCTTAGATAGCATAAAGTATGAAACTCCTATCCCAGGCTCTCGTCATATTAATAAAATCAGAATTAATGGATTTAGCAAGCTGATTAAATTTATCACTATGAATTATAGTTTACAAACTCCAGAAGATTAATTTTCAGTGTCCTTTTTTTACTCTTATTACTGCTTAAGGTAATCTTAAGGTAATCTTAAGGTAATCTTAAATGGCATTCAAACAACATAAGCATATACATGATGTAATTAACAAAAATATAAACACAAGCTATTTCCTTTCAAATTAGGTATAAGTCAAAGTATGCTTTGAAAATTTACAGAAAACTAAATTTCATGTTTCTTTTCATGTGCATAATCTAGTGCTTTTATCCACAGCATAGTGAATTATGAGATTAAAAATAATCAACTATTCTTTTGTGAATAAAATACATGTGTGATTTCCTAACAGTTTAGCTATGTATTTTCAATTAATAGCATTACTTTTTAACCTAAAATAAATTTTGCCCACAATTTTATATAGAATATGAGCAAATAAAAGAGTCCATTTTAATTGTATAATGTCAATATAACAGGTACATGCTTCATATCTAATGGTTCACAAAGCTATGTGCACTGCAGTTAATTTCAGAAAAACTATTTTAAAAAGACAAGGAAGCAGCCTAGTTATACCAATTGCAACTGCAGTCTCCTGTGAGTCTCCAGTAATCATTTTTATCGACACTCCTGAGGCAATGAGTGTTGTGACAGCTTCTTTCACACCAGTTCTGGGAGGATCAATGATTCCCACCAGGCCAAGAAATGTCAGCTGTCCCAGTTCCGGACCAGAAGCTAAAGCAAGAACTTAGGAGATAATAAAATCCAAAAAAGGAAATGTGAGTCGCATAGCATTACAATTTACTTGACAAAAGCTAGAAACAAATCACTTAAGACTGTAATCTCATAGTAGTTATTATATAATCATTAAATAACCAAATTATTACATGTTAAAACATTAGTTTAATGGTTCTAGATAATGAGGTTGCTTTAAGCTATTAAAAATTAAAAGGAATCAGACTAAAGAATTGTTAAGTAGAGACGGCAAGTAAGAAGTGAAAAAAAAGTTTTTACAAAGTGACTACATGTGGCTCCTCTAAATATCAACTATTAGATCTTTAGAAAATATAATTAGTTATTTGGAGAAACTATGGGTTTGTTGAGCTTTGAAAACCAGTTTTAAACAGAGACCTTAGAAGGGGGTTACTACTAATGTATATTCATCTTTCCATTTTACAGGTCTCCAGAACTACTGAAGAACTTAGAGAGAAGACTTATTAATTAATTATACATAACATGTAACAATATCATACATGACAAACCCTGGGAGGTTAATTTAATCTGTAAAGTGGCTGTAAAACTATTAATAACAGTAGTTTAATTTCTCTCACTCTTTTCATACCATTAATAGGTATTTCTTATTTGTAACTTTGGTTGTCTATGAATATCTAAATAACACCATCATATCATTCTTTGTGTCATCCTTGGGCACTTAAGATACAACACAAACTACTATTCATTTCCAAAGATCATTTAGCTTATTCTCAGAATTCTGGAACTTTTGGTAACTACCTTATGAGCCAAAGGGATGTGTCTCCATCTGGAATATTATTAGACTGAACAATTTACAGAAAAAAAAAAAAAACAACACAAAAAAGCACACTAATTAAACATATGTATCTCATGGGGAAACTGAAAAGTCATAACCAAGATCACAGACAGTATCCATTCTTATTTAAGCGAAGGTTTAAAGGATTAGATATATTTGGAAAACCAAGGTTAGAGGCAAATGACTTCTATTTTTCCAATGTCACAGTCATATACCTAACTATTTAGGGAGATGTGAGCCCCAAAGGCTTTCACCCTGGAGACAATGAGCCTCCTGACAGTCCCTGGTGTTGGAACAGAGGCAGACAACAACAGAAGGGGACAGTGAGTACCAATTCATGTGTCAGCAAACCCTAAGAAAGGGAGATCAGCTCCTGGCACTCTCAGTGGAGGGGTGGTATTAGTCTAAAGGTTAATATCCTGTATTTACTTGTTTTCTTTCTTAACACAAATGAAGACCTACTGTTGCTGTTCAGGACAAGAGTAGGTAGACTTATTTTAGGTGCAGGGTCCCCAACTAAAACATAAAAACAAAACAGACTCTCATTTCAAAATTAAGAACCACATGTATTTAAGAAACTTAAATTTTGTAAGATGTAACCTAAGTATATATCAAGTTAAATCTGAAGTCTTTCTATTCGCCTGATGGTAATTTCAGAGGGAGGAAGAAAGTGGAGCTTAAGCACAGGAAAAGACATGAAGCAAGAGACAAAAGACCAGAATGTTTCCTAAAGCCCTGTGAAACAGAGATTTTTCTCCTCTGCCAACCCTGGTCTATTTCACAATGTTACAACACCAAACCACACATATACAAACACAAACCTCCATAATCCTTCAGATGAAAAGAGTCAAAATAAAAACATATGAAACCTCTGAAACTTCTTTAGGGTCCCTAAATCCAAGAAAACTTTGGACCCTCTTGCTAAGAATAACAAAACTCTGCCTTCAAAGCCACAAGAATACCTTTCTAAACCTAGCATATAATAAAAGCAGAAATCCTGTAGACCAATCCAAATGTTTTATACCCACAGAGAGCCCTTGCTTAAGAGAATCATGAATAAGAGGAATATTTTTTACATTAGTTGCTTCCTCCTCCCAGGATTGTAATTGACTTCTATTCTGTAAAAATAGTAAGACTAAGGAGGTCAACTTTTCCTATTTCCTTGAAAGAGACTATAAGCAAGAGGACTATCGAGAAGGTAAAAACGAGGTATGGCCCCAACCCCTGACTCTTCAATCCTACACATGCTGTCCCTAGGAGACAGGGACGTCTCCTGTGTGCGTGCATAGCAGACCCTCTCTCCCCATCACTGTTCAGTCAGCAACACAGACATAAAGCAGTATCTGGGCACTTCTTTACCTCTCTGGTGAATGGCAAGGGAAGAAGGTCAGCAGAAGAGGAATAAGTAAACAATCACCAGAGTTTAATGGACAAATCAGACTTAAAACTTTAATATTTAGGGAAGTATTTTAGATACAGTAATAAATAAGACAAAATAAGGAGGGAGTAGTATCACTTTACCTTCCTCCATTTCTTTTCTCACAAGATAAGTTTGTCAAAACTAAAATTTCTATCACCTACTCAGAGACCACTTTAGGTCTGTAAGAATTAGAAATTTCTTATTTTGCTACATTCCCAACTTCCCAAGTTTTGGGGGCAAAATAGCCAACTAAACCATAAGACTTCAGAAAGGACAGCGTTCTATAAACCCTGGAATAGAACTGGACAGCTCAGATGTGAAGCACGAATTCATCTACAGTTAAAAGAAAGTATCACTGGGGTGGGGGGTAGGTAAATGGAAATGGGTCAAATAGTTGAATGGGATTAAGAGGTACAAACGTTCATTTATAAAATATAAAAGTCATGAGGGTGAAAAGTACTGCAGAGGGAATACAGTCAATAACATTGTAATAATGTTATATGGTGACAGACAGTAACCATACTTACTGTGGTGAGCATAACACATTGTATAGACTTGTCAAATCAATGTTGTACACATGAAACTAACATAACATTGTATGTCTACCTCGATAAAATAAAATAAAAAAATAGTTACTTTTCCACCCTAAGGAACTATGTTAAATGGCCTTACCTCTTAGCCCTGCAGAGCCCATTCGTGCTTTCTCCTGTTGGTACATATCTCTTTGCTGCTGGGTAAGTGCCAATGTCTGCCCTTTGCTATAGTATGTAGTACAATACTTAATCACCTGTTCATAAGCACCCTTCATAAAACAAATCTCTGGTCCATCCTAAGAAGAAAAAACATCGCAATTAAATTCAAGTTAATTTCAACGTGTACATATCTGCCACTGGAGTCAATACATGGCATGCATTTCTCATAATCCCCAGGGAAGTTACTCAAGTCTAAGGCTTTGAGTGGCACTTGAACTCTGAAGATTAAAAGTTCATATGTGGAAGCTTTCTTTACCCTCAAGAAAAAAACAGCATCTCTTCCCCACCCACCCTCACCTCCACACACTGAAGGCAATGCTACCCTAAGATTAGGCACTCTGTGAGATTTGGGGAGGGCCTTACAACCTAACAAGGAAAGGAAAAAGATCTATCATCAGCCCACAAGCAGCGGATCAGGCTTTCCATCAGCTGCTAGTATATGCACATATGTATGTGATCCCATTTAATTCTCACAACTACCTTGTAATTATGGGCATTATCAGAACCTTTTACTTTTTACCCTAGCAAAGAATTACACAAAAGCTTATAATGAAAAATTACAGTCACCTGCCCAAACTTTCTCACCTCTAGTTCTACTCCACTGAGACAAACCAATTTTAACTTTTAGCTGTTTTCCTTCGTACTTGTCTCCATGTTCTTAAATACATTTACACTGCCACTTTTTCGCTGATCAATTTTATACATTGTCCACTATGACAGGTGATAGTTTGGCTACCCTACTATCTATTTCTCCTCTTCCCAGTGTTACTATATAGTTAAAGCCAGAGTTGCCAGTATTCTGTTTACTTTAGGGTTCCCCACTGCTGAGCCAAGGAAAAGAACTAAAACAGTTCACAAACATCCTACTTCTTGCAGGCACATGACAGGAATGTATTTCTCTGCACTTCTCTCCCACTTTGAAGTCAGACGTGACTTGCTTTGGCCAATAAATATGAACAGTATGGAATCACTGGCAAGTGGAAACATGCCATTCCTCTGGCCCTGCTAGGACCGTGACAGTGTGTGCTCACACTAAGACTGAGCTTCTATCTGCCTGGGTCCCCAAGGAACTCCTGAGCAGATATTAGGAGGTAAGGAGGCAACAGGAAGGTATGATGCTGCTTCTATTAAGTCAAAGATATTTCTTTTCCTATTTAACTTTCTTTTAAAAAGTTAATAGATTTCTTTTACTTGCTTAGTTTTATTTATACCTATTATTATCCCCAAACTCTTCCATGCAATATAAAGCCTTTCTCAATGATATTTTTCATATGATTAAGTAAGCAGGTAAACTATTTCTTCCACATTATTACCGAAGACCTCCTCCTTGGGTATTGTTCTCCTTTCCTTTCTAGTTTGAGATGGCCAATCTCTAGGCCTGCTACCTGACTGGTATGCAAGAACTTCGCTTCACCTCTGTCCTGGGGATTCTTTGCACCCTTCTCCTGCTTACAACTCACTGGGTTCTAAGTCTTCATTTTCCTTAGTTAAGTGTTTTCTCTTGGAATAACATATCTGCACGTTATCTAAGAAAAGGTGTGTGGGATACACATTTTGAGACTTGGAATATCTGAAAACATTTTTATCCCATCACCACATTTTTTAAGTTCAGTTGAGAATAAATTTCTTCTCAATTTGAAGACATTCCTCTATTATCTTCCAGCCTCAAGATCCAATATTTCATTTGAAAAGTCTAAAGAAGCTACTTTAATTCCTAAACCTTTATATATAATCTCTCCCTTGCCTCCTCTCTGCCCCAAAAACCAGTGGAAGCTTTAGAATTCTCCTGAAGTGTCCTCAAATTTCTTAATTACAGGCATTGTTGTGTTTACCCCTTCACACCACCCTTCTTTAGTATAACTCATTGTGCTGAGCAGCTGGTGGGCAATTTTATTCTAGAAGCTGAGGTCCTTCCTCTGGAAAATTTTTGGTGTTATTTGATAAAATCTTCCCATTTTCTATTCTCTATTACCACTATGTTGGCTATCATTTATTTTCTGATTTTTTATATTAAGCACCTCTTTGACTCTTATCTTTTATATTAAGCACCTCTTTGACTTTTTGTACCACTTTCTGATAGATTCTTTGACTTATTTTCAAAACACTCTATTTAAGGTATTTTGTGGTCATTTTCTAGGGTCTTTGGAAATTTTCTTCAGCATCCAGCATTATCTTTGTTTTGCTGAGACCCCTTTCCCTTTTGGTTTGGTCTGTGTCTTTCATACTAAAGACAAATATTCAGCAATCCTTGACTGTCCATTTACTTTAAGACTCAAGAAATTAAAGGTCTAGAAGCTCCATGGGCACTAATAGGGTTTATCAACTGATGGCCCTCGCTGTTGGGTGATGACATGATGACCAAGAGTCAGTAAGCTCTACCAGTGAACAAAGAGCTTAGGTAAGAATACTCTGTATCACTGGGATCTCCCTGGGACCAATCCGCTTCCCTAAAACTTTTCCATTTTCTGCCTCAGAGTGAGGGTAGGAAGATACCTCCCTGCAGGCATTCTAAGAAAGTAGAGTCAGGGCCTAGCAGCTTGCCTTTCAGGACAGTGACTTGCCCTTAATCACTCTGTTTTCAGTTGTAAGCCTTAATTTTGCCCTCCACTCTTGTCCCAAGATGGGATTTCTGATATTCTACTGGGCTAATGGTTGGGCCTCAAGAAACGGAAAACATTCTTGGGGGATTTCTACTGGTTCCTCTCTCAGAATTTCAAACTCATCTCTTGTTTTTAACCTTATGCTTTAATCCCCACCTTCAAAGATACCTATCATAATGAATCTTTTCCATACTTTCTTTTTACATCCTTTACTCATTGGTTATCATTTTGACAGGTTCCAGGGAGAGAGTATAAATAAATGTATACTGACCTCGAATCAAAGTCCTCTTAAGACAAACTATTGAGCTAAAGATAGCTGAGGTTATCTTCATATTGGTAAGTCTGCCATATCTGTGCCAGGCTGACCTCTTCTAGATCCTGAGTCACATCAGTGGGTTTGGGTTTTGTTAGTTACACTGGTTGGTTTTATTTCATAAGAGGAACTTTTCAGATTGGCATATGACAAGAACGATCACACACATCTTTCAAACTTACACCCTGCTGCTACCTATCCTCCACTCCCATAACTGAGATCAGTTCTTAAACTGTAACATCGATGTACAACTTCCAAAGTATAACTTTGGTGAGGTTAGATTTGAAGTTGCTGAAATCAAATCATTAAACTTTACATGAGCCACATTATCTTGAAGTACTGAGTGATCATATATAAGGCATAAAGAAACAGACTTTCCATATAAACTCATATACGTATTCTTGCTATGATCAGGAGACTCCTGTGGTCCAGGACAACAGTTGAAAATTATTTAACTCTAATGCAATTTTTGAAATCTTTATGTTACAAGGTTTAAAGGAATTTTATTTTTACAGTTTTATTTATTTACTTGTCTCCCTTCCCAGGAGTTCATAAAAGTTCCTTTAAAGATCAGACAAATCTTTTTTCTCATGAACAGAGTTCCTGGCAGACATCTAGTCACAAGTTCAATGTTGGCCAACTTGGCCTTTCTTTTAAAATCAATTATGTTTCCTACTTATTATGGGTGAGGAATCCTCTCACTCATTCCTGTCTACAGAGATATAATGGCTTCAAACTATACGCTCCATAAGTGAAATCACATAACCAATAATTAATTTCTAATAAAGAAAATACTAAAATAACATATTTTTATGGTAAGTTTAAGCATCAAACTGGTAAAAACAACTATAAGTGACATACTTTGAACTAAGAACTCGTATTACATTAGCTTTATAAAATTTTTTTTTCTTAATTTTTTGTTTATTTATTTTTGAGACAGAGAGAGACAGAGAACGAGTAGGGGAGGGGCAGAGAGAGGGGGAGACACAGAATCTGAAACAAGCTCCAGGCTCTGAGCTGTCAGCAACAGAACCTGATGCGGGGCTCAAACTCACAAACCGCGAGATCATGACCTGAGCTGAAGTCGGATGCTTAACCAACTGAGCCAGCCAGGTGCCCCACTTTATAAAAATTTCTAAAGCGCCCAGAAACAAAGTGGTAGCTTGAAATATCACTGCATGTCATTTTGCCAGTTTGTAAGCTGGATCAAGTAACATGAGCTATACATATTTGGTAACCACTTCTCCACAAAATAATGTGGTTTTGTTTGTTCTGAAGACAAGGCATTCCTTCAGTGAAAGAATACTGATGGATACCAGAGAGCAGAAACCTATAATACAGTCATCAAGAACAAAGATGTTGATAGAACCCGATGTCACAAGTTCTAGGAGACACTGAGACCAGGCTCCAAGTCATCTTAAGCTATTTGCTCGCACGGCAAAACTGGGTATCTGTATGCATGAAATCAAAGGGAACATGAGAGCAACAAGGATGAGTTACTATCAATTATACACACTTTAAAGAAACGGGCCTTTGTTATGTTCAACGATCATTTAAACCTAAAGGGGGACGATGAAAGCAACATAGTCATCCATGTTCAACAAGATTTAATAAGTACTCTTTACATGGAAGGGTACCTGCTGTGTTCGGTGTACACACTTAACAGCCATCCACTTTTGCTCAGAGCTAAAAGGATATTCAGCTTTTCTGATATAGTCCTGTTGAAGCCCATCAAGACCCATCTGTATGGCACAAAAAGAAAGTTAATTCTCACCAACATGTGACTATTTTTTTCTATAACAAGGGACAAGGGTCACAACTTACAGCTAGGCTGGCTAGAGATATCTGGAGTATTATTCAAATAATGGTGCTAGAACAGCAATGCTCCTTCCATATATACTGTATTTTCCCGAATGGCAGCATACATGATCAAGATGAAAGCCTGGGTATGTACATACAGTTGAAGGCATGCTACCTGGACAGTACGTAGACCAAATCTTCAACACTGACTATATTAAAATCTCTACTGGCTCAAATTCTGGAAGGAAGCAGGGTACCCGAAAAATTAAGGTACCTAACCGATACTGAGTATGTACTTTTGTAATCAACAGAAGCTTCAGATTCAATTCCTTATTTCCTTGGGATCCAAATCCATCTTTCTTGTTGCTACCATCCTACTCCCTTATACCCTAACACCTGGTATTCTACTACTACCAGTGTCATGTAGCTATTCTCCTTCCCAATACCCTCTGCATTTTCCTCCAAATATTCAAACTACTCAAAAACCTAGCTTATTCCTTTTTGTTCTCTCTTTGTTATCTACCGAAACATGTTCAGACTCTCCTTCCTGGCTTTCAAAGATCCTCCAGAAACCCACCGTGCAGTCTATTTAACGATCCTGTGGGTTACTCAAACTCCTTTCTTTTCATCCAGGTTACCAATACATAAGCCACCATGCAATCTATACTTATTTATTCCTCCACGCTTTTATCCTTGCTCTTTCCCTAGCTTACCTAAACCTGTCCAAATCTTGCCTATTCTTCAAAGCCTAGGTCTCTGGTAGGAATGTGCATTGCTCTTATATGTGGCTCAACATCTAAGACTTAACTATTTACTATACTGGTTTACCTTCTTTTTGTTCCCAGAATGTCACTCTCAACTCCCTACCCTAAAATGTGACGTCCCCAGTCATAAGGAGGTGATTTCACACACTCTATTAAATAAAGTTAAGAGTATAAGGTTAAGTATAACACAGTAAATAACTGTTAATAGCTTCAACTTTTAAATACCTTTCAAAAAGCTATATGATGCTATTTTAGTTACAAGAGAACAAATGACAAAGAAATGTAGCTTTCTGTTAAGAAAACATATATTCTAAAATTATCAATTTTATTAAATATAATAACCTATATTTCTATATTGGATTAATTCAAACAACCTCATTTAGAGGTATCCTATTTCACACAAGTTTCAAAGCTTTCTAAGACTGCTTTTAAAAGTAGGATATTTAATTTTTGTTATGGGAGTGACAGAGTGGACTTTAGGTTTCTTATTTACTCAAAGGTAAGATGCAGAAGAGGAGATCAACTGGGATAGATGAAAGGGTCACAGAGAATAGCACCCTATTTCCCCAACACAAATTCTAACTCTATACTCATTTTAAGAAATTGATAATGGAGGAAATGGGAAGACTGGAAAAAGAAAAGCGTATTTCTCAAGATAGTCTTAATATCTTTACATGGAAATACTTTAAAGAATGTTGCCTTTTATTCATTTGAATGTTAGTACTTCAGCAAGTACACACATTTATAAAGCTTTTCACAGAAAACTCTAAATATTATGGAAAACAAGAACATTCTTCATAAGAAGAAATCCAGTCACTGGTCATTAGTTTGTTTCCTGAATATAAGGCATAAATCTATACTGAAAAGGCTGTATTGGCTCTGTAGTTCCAGGAAGAATAAAACTAGTTCTCAAAAGACAATGAAAACAATGAAACATTGTGAGTCGTCTTCATTCTACACCGAAAAACCAGTAATACTGAAATTGATGGCCTCACATTCTCCTGTGAGGGTGATATCGTGTATGTCGAAGAGAGATCAGGCACATACCTTCATTGCAAGAGCGATTAAGGCTCCTTCCGTTGGCTTTCCCATTAGAGTGTTGTTTCTAATTACAGCATCATTGCATACACAGCCCGCCTAAGAGAAATACACAGAAACTATGAACCCACTGTTGTGTCCTAAATCATTATGCAAAGTCATCTTCTTAGAGAATAGTTACCTCAACAATTCTGCTAACAGCTGGGTTATAGAATCCATGAACTACATCACCATCAACAATCACTTCCCCAAATGGATTGTAGCCAACACCAGTAACCTAAGGAACATAAAGTGGGGTCAATAATTCAACCAGTAGACAATGACAATACTCACGAAAACTGAAAACTATGATGAGTTATGTTCATTTAATTTTATACATCATGATACTATTAGCGTATATATTTAGAAAAGTACTTGTCTGAAAAAATATTTAATAGTTAAAAGAAAATAGATTCTAATTTTCACCATAATGACAAACCTACAACTATACTAATAATTAATTATAATGATGTACAGTATAAGAAATAGTTAATATATCTTATATTGTTTCTACTTACGATACACTATAAAAAAAGATAAACCATGAAAATCTCTATACATAAGTAAGCTTTAATTTTATGTAACATTACATTTATGTAACATACTAAAATTTCCAAGAATTCAAATCCATTTCCACAACTAACATTTGTGATAAACCTGACACCCAGAAAAAAACAGAATTCTTTTTGCAAAAATGCAGGCTCAGAGATGTTATGTGATTTATCCTAGCACTTACAAGCTTCTTTAACATAATATATTACACGCCAGTTTTAAAAATCAGAGGGAAAAACAAGCCAGATACTTATTCTGCATGGCTAGAGCAAACCAAGCCAAACAAAAGTAAAATGTCACAATAAAAATAAGACAGTTTAGAGAATGTTAACCAACTAACAAATGGTTAATGCTCGACACATCAAAGTACAGGCTTAAAACAAAAGAAAAACTTATATCCTACCTTCCATACCTGAACCATATAAGCACATGTAACCCCAATGACCCTGAGTCATCCAGAAAAGGCACATTCAACAATAGAGTATCAGCTGTCCTTAACCAAATCTAACACCCTACATAAGAATAGTCTCATTTTAAAGCCTCTGTAAAATGGAATTAAATAAACCTAAATACAACTTTTGCCAATTTGCCTAACGTTTATTTTGCTCAGTGAATTGGATATAAACACAATTTAAAATACTGTACCCATCCTAAGTAGTGTGAATGGACACATCATCCAGAAATCCTGTCAAGACTGGGGGGAGACTGGAACTTGTACTTCTCTAGCTTCAAAATTAACCAATGCACATACACTGACATATGCTTAAGAAACTTCCAAAATATAATTTTTAAAATAAAGTAATTCACCTATTCATTTATTCTTTCAACAAGTATTTACTACCATGAGGCAGGCCCCATGTCAGGCAACTTAGTTCAGCTCTATTACAACTTCTAGTACAAAGAGGAACAGAAAATTTTACCTAGGCTAAAAACTAAAAGGCATGGAGTGCTATGAAAACAAATAACATGGAACCAGTTCTGAGTGGTCAGCAAAGCGTTTCTAAAGAAGTAGGGTTCAAACTGTGGTGCAAAGGATGAAGAGATATTAGACTGTCCTACGTGGTGAGAACAGTAGTAGAGGTCCTGAAGAAGGAGGAATTTTGTCACACTGAAAGAACATAAAGCCAGTGTATCTGGTGCACAGAAAGCGAAGTGGAACATATAAGGCTGAAGAAGGAAATAAAGAACAAAACACGTAGGGCCTCAAAAAGCCACACTTTAGGATCCTGATCACAATGGAAACATCTTAATTAAGGGAGTGACTTGCTCAACATTTGGTTCTAAAAGATCCCTCAAGCTGCATCCCTCAAGACCAAGAATAAGAGTTTGGTAACAAATGGCTAGTAGGGGTGACTGAAAGGTACCAAGGATGATTCAATGTTTCTGGTCTGTAGAATGTGCAAGTGGAGTGGGATCAAGACTGGTAGGTAGAGTAAGGAAAAGGCTCTGCTCCTGATGTATTTATAGCCCTTTTGAAGATAAGACACTAGAACTGTTAGGAATGTCTACACACCAAGTTTCTTAACAAAGAAATACTGTTGTTAAAAAGAAAAATCTATAGAGTACCTCAGCATGTAGACCATCTGAAGTAAATATGTGAGTAACAGTCATTTCATTCTTTGTCAGTGTTCCAGTTTTATCTGAACAAATCACATTACAGCAGCCTACAGAATAAATCATTACATGTCACCAAAGAGTCAGGGAGAAATAAACAAGTTCACATTAAAAACAAATCAAAGATTCTGAAGCCTGTCCTGCTGCTCTGAATTTTGTACAAATCAAGCTCACTGATAATTTTAGACGTTTACTCATTATGCTTTCACCATAAAGTAATTTCTCATATTAAAATTAAAAAATAGATTAACTGATAAATGTTGACTTTTTATTAATTTGCAGTTGAATTTCTACAAAGCTTCTCAGTATTAACTTTATATAATACATTTCTAGAAAGTTGAAAGGTACCTAAATTTAAACCCATATAATTTCTTCAGTCAGTATTTCAAGATATTTTGCCTTCTCAGTACTATAATGCAAACTAAAAATTAAATTCAACATTTTTGGATTCCTAAATTTAAAAAAAAGAAGTTTCCTAGCATACAGAGAGTTACTGCAATTTTCATTTTGCACATAAAGTTGTTATAGCAACACTTATAAACTGTTGTATATTTACTGTTATCAGAAATTCAACCTAAGTATGACATTCTGGGATCTATAATTATCAATTATCTTCCTTGAGATATCAAAAGAAAGTAACTCTATTAATTTTACTCCAAGGTTTCATCGGTTAAATAGATTTTTACATGATTTTTACATGCTTTACATAGATTTTTACATGATATTCTAAACATTAGAATATTCTATGATACAGAAAGATTTCTCTGAAAGTCCCCTGTCCTGAATGATATGCATTTTTAAGTACCTTTTTTGGTTGTGAAAACAATACTTAACTTTGCCACAAGCCAAATACCACTACTCCAGCCTCTAAGACAAAAATGGTAACAACCTAAAGATGATTCACTGTTGATATAAACTCACACACTATTGCATAAGTAATACATACTTACCCAGGGTTTCGACAATAGGCAGTTTTTTCACAATAGCCCTTTTCTTCACCATTCTCATAACACCAAGAGCTAGAGTCACTGTGACCACAATGGGAAGACCTTCAGGAATTGCTGCTACAGCCAAACTGTAACCGATATATACTTAGTATTGAAGCATAAATTAAATAGTACCTACAACAATCATTTCAACTGGCTGTGACTTAAAACTGAGGCTAATTAAGATACAAAATTAATATTGTCAATACTCAAAAAGTGGCCTCAAGAGGAAGGGAAAGTTGATTACCATTTATTGGATAACCTACTAACTGCCAGGTTAAGTGTAGTGGTTGAAGAATGTAGGCTGCGACCACAGATTACCTAGATTTGTAACCCTGGCTTCACCAATTTTTACCTGTTTGACCCTGACCTATTATATTACTCTACTCCCGTAGTTTAGTTTTCTCCTCTATAAATACAGATAACAGTAACAGGTATTCAAACAAAAACTTACACATGACTGGTCATACCAGCATTATTTACAATCACCAAAAGATGTAAGTAGCCCAAGTGTCCATCAACTGATAAATGGGAAATTGTGGTATATCCGCAAGGAAGTAGTATTTTGCCACAAAAAAAAAATGAAGTACTAAGACATCCTACAACATGGATGAACCTCAAAAACGTTATGCTAAGTGAAAGAAACCAGACACAAAAGACACATATTGTTTTGGTTCCATTTACATGAAATATTAACAGTAAGCAAATTCAGAGACAGGAAGCAGTTTAGTGGCTGCCAAAGGCAAGAGAGAAGAAGAATGGTGTGTGATCGCCCAATGGGCACAGGGTTTTGTTTTGGGGTGATGAAAAGTTCTGACACTTGATAGTGGCTGTGGTTGTACACTATGAATGGATTTAATTCCACGGAATTGTACATTTTAAAATGGTAAACTTAATGGTATGTGTATTTTATCACAACAAAAAAATTAATTACTTCACTGTTTCCCTCTGCAATTTTTTAAAAAATCAAATTAAGTCTCTATTTTTTATCCCACACCAAACTCCCCTACAGGTAAGAATATGTGTCCTGTTCTTCATTCTAACATTGTTCTCTCCACGCTTCTACTTTCCAATTTCTATTACCTACCTTTTCTTCAAAATGATCTACCTTGATATCATTAGCATCCTGTTCTATAAGCATTATTAAGGCTTCCATGCTCTGTTTACAGGTTAATTCTAAAAGGTGAAAGTGATGAACGACACAATACCACTGGCTAAACAGTGTACACTAGAGTCAAGAAATATGTGAGATCATTAATGTTTCCTTCTCTCTTTTGAACTATTCTGTGCTCAAACAGAATCCTCTTTTCTTATGCTTGCATTAACCCTCACTATCTCAGGAAAAATAGGCATCAGTTTACAATCTAGATCTAGTGGACCTTTCCCTTCTTTTGTACGTAAGTCGCTTTATAAATAATTTGCAAAGGAATAAATGGATTATGAAAAACTTATGAAATTTTTAATTTTTTAAAAATTTTTATGTTTTTTTAATTTATTTTGAGAGAGGAGTGTGAACAGGGGAGGGGCAGAGAGAGATGGAGACAGAGACTACAAAGCAGGCTCCAGGCCCTGAGCTGTCAGCACAGAGCCCGATGTAGGGCTCGAACTCCTGAACCAGGAGATCATGACCTGAGCTGAAGTCAGATGCTTAACCGACTGAGCCACCCAGGTGCCCCTAGAAATTTTTAAAAATAGAATAAAACTCATTCTATTTTGCAATAATTATATGGGTCCATTGTACTTTTATAAATCTAAGATGTTAGTGACTTTATTTTTCCTATGCCTTAAAACATTTTGCTATTTCATTATACCAAATGAAATAGCAATTACTGTAATAATTATTTCCAGTTGTGCTAAAAACGAGTAAAACAAGAATGCAGAAGAATGATGCTGCACAGATTCTCTCAGAAGAGGAATGCCTTAAGTTGCCCTGATGTTCAGGACACAGGTACCAGATATGATATATGAAAGTCTCATGGAATGAAACGTTTAGTAGAGTCTAAAAAGACCCATGGTGGAAATTGCACTTGCTAAAAAGAAGTTTGATACCAGTCTAATTATCCTTCCTTTACAGACGACCTGCTAGTTTTCTTTAATTTCATATGATGTATCTAGTTTGAAGTTTTTTTCATCTTGTTTGGCATTTAGAGAATCCTATAAAGATATCATGTCTTGTTTCAGAGAGAGAAAATATTCAGGTATCATTTCGTAATAATTTCTTCTTACCTCTTTTTGAAAGTCCTGTTAGTTAGATTGGCATCTATTAAATTATTATTTGTCACCTTTTTTTGCCTCTTTAAATTTTTTTTTATCATTAATTTTTTTAAATTTCCATCCAAGTTAGTTAGCATATCTTTGTCACTTTTATTTCATTCTCTGTTTTGGACACTTTAGTCTATTTTTAGGGAAACTTTTTTAACTTTATACTACAGCCCTTAAAGTGAATGTTTAATTTCATTTAAAAAAAATTTTTTTTAATGTTTTATTTTTATTTTTGAGAGAGAGACAGTGTGAGCAGGGGAGGGTCAGAGAGAGAGAGGGAAACACAGAATCCAAAGACAGGCCCCAGGCTCTGAGCTAGCTGTCAGCACAGAGCCCGATGCAGAGCTCGAACCCACGAACCATGAGATCATGACCTGAGCTGAAGTCGGACGCTTAACCGACTGAGCCAACCAGGCGCCCCGTGAATGTTTAATTTCAGAAGTCAAAATCTTAATTCTTAAAAACGTTTTTCTCTGATCCTCTTCTGCAGCAATCTGTATATCATAAATGCAGTTTCTTCACAAATCTCTGAAAATAAAAATGCTTTCCAGTTTTAATTTTTCTGCTATTTCTTGAATTTTTCATTTTCCTCTGAGATTGTTTATTCAATTTCTGTTATTTTGGTCTTTCTCTTTCATGCTGTTAGTTTTTAGTTTGGTGGTCTGTAACTGTCTATTTATATATAAAACTGCAATACTGGGGGGCGTCTGGGTGGCTCAGTTAGTTAAGCATCTGACTCTTGGTTTCTGCTCAGGTCATGATAGTGCAGTATTTGGGAGATGGACCCCTACATTGGGGTCTGCACAGTCCAGAGCCTGCTTGGGATACTCCGTCTCCCTCTCTCTCTGCCTCTGCCTCATATGTGTACTCTTGCTCTCTCTCTCTTTCAAAAATAAATAAATAAACATTTTTTAAATGCAATAATAATACCAGACGTCTAGTGTGCGTTTTCTCCACTGCTATATACGTAGGTTTTCATTTTTCTAGAGTTCATTTCAATATATGCCTATTAGAGAAATAAGATACGGAGTAAAGACTTCAATTTATAAACAGATGATTAGAACTTACCTTACACTAATTGTAAACATTTCCAGGATATCTTTTCCTAGTAACCAGCCAACCAACATGATGATACCTGGAAAAGAATCAAATAGCTATTTCTCCCTTTTATATAAAATCACGTCAGTATAAATGGGATGCTGAGGGCAGTCAAAAAGTCCCGAAACATAAAGGAAAGTATATTAGATCACAGTTACAAGATTTTAGAAAAATTCATTAAGCAGGGGAGATTAAAATTAATGCTGCTTAAAGATAATGTATATGCAAACACACGTACACTCAAACACACACACACACACACACACATTACCTTTGTTGCCACTACCACCACTCACCCCTTAAAGCAATAATATCTGAGAGTTACCACTATAAGAAAACATTACCAGTATTTTCACACAATAGGGGGACAAAAGAACTCAGGGTTTGGGAAATCAAGCCCCATGTCAGGCTCTGTGCTAACAGCATGGAGCCTGCTTGGAATTCTCTCTCTCCCTCTTCCTCTGCCCCTCCCTGCACCTGTGCTCTCTTTTGCTCTCAAAAAAATAAATAAATAAACTTAAAAAAAAAACATTTTAAAAATAGGATGAACTAGAGAATTAATGGTATTGGGATAATTACCTTCAAAGTAAAAATGTAGTAACTCTACCTTAAGTTTTTTTTTTAATGTTTACTTATTTTTGAGAGAGAGAGAGAAAACACATGAGCGGGGGGAGGATCTGAAGTGGGCTCTGTGCTGACAGCAGCAAGGTTTGAACTCACAAACCATGAGATCATGACCTGAGCGCAAGTCAGGTGCACAATCGACTGAGCCACCCAGTCTGATACTAAAATAAATTCTAAATAATAAAACTATGTCAAAAATAAAAACTAAAGCAGTACACTGATGTTTAAATAAATAAAAAGATAAATACTCTTCACAACATGGGGTTGGGACAGCCTCTGTGAATAAAGACAGAAACTGTAACTACAGAGATTATCAACAGGACAGTGCTATCAGAATCTCAGCACAAGATATTTCAATCACATCTCCCTCCTCCATACCAACTTTATTATATTTATCCCCAAAGGGAATTTAAAAAGTGGGGGAAATAAACTTAAAAGGGATGGCTATCCTAATTATACAAAGAGCTGTTACCAATCTAAGACTCAAGCCACAAAAGAAAGGACAAAATAAATAGATTGGCAGGACATAAAATAAAAAAGACCAACATATATATGACAAGTGTTCAGTTTCTCTATAATGAGTTGTGAAATAAAATAATGAGAAATCTTTTATTCATCTGTTAATGACAACAAAGCTGGCAAGAGTGCTGGAAAGAGAAACACCTTTACCTTGCTGATGAAAGATATTATTTGGAAATATGAAACAAAAACCTTTAAAAACGTGCCAAAAATTGAAAAATTAAATGCATACTCTTTGACCCAATAATTTTACTTTTAAGAATTTTTTCCCCACATAATGGAATACTATACAACCATCAATTTCATGACTTCTATTTAAAGAGCATCTATTTAATGGCAAGATGTGTATGAAGAAAATGTGAAACAAAAAAGGAAAAGTAGTTCATAAAACATTACTATCCATTTTGTTGAAAACTAGAAAGACAAATACTAAAATGTTTATAGAAATGGATTATAGGAATTACATGAAGTTCTAATTTATCTTTGCAGAATAGGACAATGGCTGGGGCCTAGTTTTATAATTTTTAAAAAGTAGTAGTAAATTAGGGAAACCTGGGTAGCTCAGTTGGTTAAGTGTCCGACTTCAGCTCAGGTCATGACCTCACGGTTTGTGAGTTCAAGCCCCCGCATCGGGCTCTGTGCTGACAACACAGAGCCTGGCGCTTGCTTCAGATTCTGTGTCTTCCTCTCTCCCTGCCCCTCCCCCAACTCACACTCTCTTTCTTTCTCTCTCTCTCAAAAATAAACATTTAAAAAAATGTTTTTAAGTAGTAGTAAACTAAAAAGTAAATGAAAAAAAATTTATGTATCTAAACTCCCCCTTCCCATTAAAACTTGAAAAAAAAAAAAAACACACCCTAAGTGAATATATGAGATGTACATACTCACTCTTCTCTTACCTATTATACCAAAGGAGTAAAAGGAAAGTTGTTTTCCTAAGAGGTCCATGCTCTTCTGCAGAGGGGTTTTTGGTGCCTTGACAAATTGGAGAAGAGTTTACTACAATTAGCTAAATTTAGTAATATATACTATGTGCCAGGGACATACCCATAACATACACCTCTCCCTTAAAGGTAAGTATCATCCCCTTTAATGAGGAAACCGAGGCTGACACTTTGAGAAGCCTGTTTATGGTCCATGTCCCCTTTGCCTATTTGTGAGAAGAAATCTATTCTCCCTACCAGCTTCTCCAGGACTTCATTACCATCAGGTGCCCCTACTTTTCCAATCTTCTCCCTTCTGTATCCACAAACAAGCTTATAACCCAAGCCTTTTTATCCAGTTGGCTCCCTGATCTGCTAACTCCCTTCTCTAGCAGTCCCTTCACTGCCAAGCTTCTTGGAATGGTTTTATACACTGCATCACATACTGGAATCTTGGCAGGTTACCTGAGAAATCCAGATGATTTGGGGAGAATATGACATTTGTAGAATGCAGCTTCTTTTTTATATATAAGAAAGTATTTTAAATGGAAAAACTAATCTTCAATATTCTTAAGAATATCTTCCATGTTATTTTACTTTACAATCTTTCTTTCCCCATTGCTTGGAATTAAATAAAGTAAGGAATTTTGGTAGAAGACAAATATATGATTTAGTAATCTTTAAAATTAATATGATAAAGTTAATTTCAAAAAAGAATAGGCCCTATAAATAATTGGCTATAAACCTTTTTTTTCCTATAAACAATGAATAAATATCAAAATGTTTTAGAACTTTAACAATGTAAATTCAAGCCCTTTCAAATACAGGCTTTCCAATTATGTTTTTAAGCACAGACAACTGAGTGATATTCTGAATAAAATACCACTTTCAATAGTACATAAAATAATCCACCATTATTTTCTTTTCCTCTACTTACAATGGAGAATTTCAGATTTGAAACTAAAACATCATCAACAAACTAAGAACTTACTTCTTCTGCTTGCATCATTTTAAAAACCTCTCCAAATTCAGAATTTTCTCCTGTTCCAATGACAATACCCTAAAGGGAAAAACAGGAAAATACATTTACATTCATATGGAATCACCTCTCTCAAGCAAAATAACAAAAACCTTTCATTCCATTCCTCCAAAACTTTGCCCATAGTCAAGATGACTGACCTGCATATCCAAGGTTCCCTTAGCAAATTAACTTTTTGATATTACCATAGATCATTATTATTTACGCCTTACTATACAAACTTTGGCTCAATTCTCAGGCCCATTATTCGTCCATATTAATATTTCTGAAATTCAAAACTATCTTATACTTGAGAGACATTCAGTGTAGTTTCTCTTTTCCCCCCAAATGCTACTGAATCATGCCTTTTACATTTGTGAAACGTTAGAATCCAGTAGGTGAATGATAAGTAGTCGGAATATTATAATCAGTACCATATCGACCAAATTAAAATTTTAACTAGTAACGAATATATCCATGAATCACTGTTTTATCTAAAACAAAACAAATACGAAAAAAACAACAGATACTGAGGACTATGCTTTAAAAGGCTTCATTATCTGGCAAGTGACAGAAATATGGACATCTCAGGGACTTGGCTTCTCCTTAGTCTCAAAAACAGGCTATGGGTTACATTCAATTCTGTCATTTCTTTGTCATATTTTTTTTAACTTTATTTATTTTTGAGAGAGAGAGAGAACACACGCACCAAGAAGGGTAAGGGCAGAGAAAGAGAGAAAAAGAGAGAAAATCCCAAGCAGGCTCTGCACTGTCAGCACTAGGCCCAATCCTTAGCCAAAATCAAGAGTCAGACACTTAAATGACTGAGCCATCCAGATGCCCTTATATATGTTTTTTTCATGCTTATTTATTTTGAGAGACAGAGGGAAAGAGAGAGAGCACAAGCTCACATGCAAGTTGTGGAGGGGCCAAGAGAGAGGGAGAGAGAGAATCCCAAGCAGGCTCTGTGCTGTCAATGCAGAGCCCAACACGGAGCTTGATCCCATTAGCCATGAGCCAAAATGAAGAGTCAGACGCTCAACCGACTGAGCCACCCAGGAACCCCTTTGTCATATATTTTAAAAATAGACACATAAAATTAGCCATATAGAACTTTAAAAAATGTTGAAAACAAAGGAGTTGCTATTTTCAAAACAAGAGAAAAAAATTACCTTAGCTTTGCCACATCTGACCAGTGTTCCCATGAAGGCAATGTTACTTCTTGATGCAAGATCTCCATTAGTTGCAGCTGGCTGAGGAGCTGTAACCTTAGAACAAGGTGTTGTCTCTCCAGTCAAGCTGGACTCATCAATGGAAAGGTCCACAGCCTTGGAAAACATAACGCATCCCATTAAGTGTGAAGACTCTCTGTGTGCCACTTAATATCTAAAGAGCTTGTAACCATCACTTCTTCCTCAACTATCCCCTTTCTTATAATCGCCCAAATCTTGTATTATATCTATTACTCTAAGAAGACCACAATAAGTACAACCACATTTAAAATATGAAGTAAAGTCGGGGTGCCTGGGTGGCTCAGTCAGTTAAGCGTCCAACTCTTCATTTCAGCTTAGGTCATGATCCCATGGTTCGTGGGATCAAGCCCTGCTTCAGGCTCTGTGCTGAGAGTGTGGAACCTACCTGAGAATCTCTCTCTCCACCCCTCCCATGCTCACGCCCTCTCTCTCCCGAAATAAACAAACACTTAAAAAACTAAAGAGGTGCCTGGGTGGCTCAGTCAGTTAAGCGTCCGACTTCGGCTAAGGTCCTGATTTCGTGGTTCCTTAGTTCGAGCCCCGCATCAGGATCTACAATGACTAATGCCTCAGAGCCTGGAGCCTGCTTCAGATTCTGTCTCCTCTCTCTCTGCCCTCCCCTGCTCATGCTCTGTCTCTCTCTCTCTCTCAAAAGTTAATAAACACTAAAATATTATTTAAAAATAAGATTAAATTAAATAATATAAAAAATAAATTAAAAAAAAATACGAAGTCAAGAAAATCTGACATCCAAAGTAGAATGTTATGAGACAAGATCAGCCTAAATTTCAAAATATAACCACAGAAAAGGAAACATTAGCTGAGATATAATCTTTAGAGAAAACAACTTTCATAATAAAATATTATTATTTCCTAATTTTGCCATGCCCTGATGTTCTGAAAATGTGTTTGGTAGATTAAAAACAGATATCCAGAAAGAGAAACATGAACAAAAGGTATATAATGTACTGAGAAAGAAATCATTTCATCATTTTGGGCTCAATTTTCATGAAATTCTGCTTTCTATGTATGCATCCTTACAATGATTCCAAATGTACATCAGCAAAAATAAAAAACATGTATGTTTCCATGCAAATCATGAACATCGTATTATCTTTCAAGTATGCAATAAGAATCAATTCTGAGGGTTTCACTCCTAACACAGTTTCGATTCCTAACACAATTAAGTTTTCACCTACTTTAGCATGCCAAAAAAACAAAAAACAAAAACAAACACACAAAAAAAACCCTATCATTTTACATGTGGAAAACACTGCAGATGTTACCTGGCTTTGTTTCTGAAAGTATGACCCACAGAACAATAGTTCCAAGGATGTGAAGATGACTCACACACATGCGAACACACACACACACTAGGGGTACTAAAGTCAAATACATTTTGGAAATACTGAGTTAAGTTAAACAGCTTCCTCTACTTAGGCAGTGCTTCTTTAAGCCTTCACTAGGTTAGTGTGAATCACCTCAATTAGAATACAGATACAGCAGGAGTTGTCAAGGTGTGGTCCCAGGGGGACCAGCATCACCAGCATCACCTATACCTACCTCCTCAGAACTTTTTAGAAATTCACTACCCTACCCCCCACCAAAAAGAAAAGGAATTCACTATCCTATTTCAAATGCGGAGGTAGGGAGGGTGAACTTAAAAGACTGTATTTACAAGCCCTAACAGTGATTCTGAGGCACACTCAACTTTGAGAATCAATAGAATACTGTTTCACAAATTTCTTTGATCCATTTTATTCCAGAAGCTCTTATTTTAGGGTCTTTAGGATACTTTGAGAAACTAGGACCCAGTTCATGATTTTATTCATTTTACATGTTAATTCACTCACCCAACAAACGTATATTGACTACCTTAACTACTTACCAGGCACTGAGCTAGACCCTGAAAAATAAACAGATAAGAAAATGAACCCAAAATAGTTAAATGATTGTGCATTCTTGCTATTATAAATTGAGCCGGTGTTCTCAATCAGGCCTCTTGATTGACAATCCATATTATATACAAAATACTCTAAATCCGGCTGGGGGGGAGGTACAAGGGTGGAAATAATCTCATCTTTTCTTTTTTTAGTTTTAAATGTGTGTTTATTTTGGGAGTCAGAGCCAGCACAAGTGGGGAGGGGCAGAGACAGAGAGGGAGAGAGAGAATCCCACACTGCCAGGCCAGAGCCCAAGGCAGGGCTTGAACCCATGAACCATGAGATCATGACCTGGGCTGAAATCAAGAGTTGGTCACTTAGCTGACTGAGCCACTCAGGTGCCCCTAAATCTCATCTTTTTAATGGTTCATTTATCCATGAGCATAAATCTCATAAAAAATATTAAAAATCAATTGATAGATTCTCCCCATCTATACAATAATCTGGTATTTTAATTTGATCAATGTCATTGATCTATTTTTCTTAGGTTGTACTTTAAGCTTATCATTTCCTTCTCTTTTATATTGTCAAGTTGGTTTCCATAGAACACCCAGTGCTCATCCCCACAAGTGCCCTCCTCCATGCCCATCACCCCCTTTCCCCCTCTTCCTTCCCCCATCAGCCCTCAATTTGTTCTCAGTATTCAAGAGTCTCTCATGG
>CM053573.1:123991358-124227224 GCA_028646485.1 Cryptoprocta ferox
ATTCTTCTGCATGTTGCTGTCCAGTTCTCCCAGCACCATCTGTTAAAGAGGCTGTTTTTTCCATTGGATACTCTTTCCTGCTTTGTCAAAGATTAATTGGCCATACATTTGTGGGTCCAGTTCTGGGTTCTCTATTCTATTCCATTGTGTCTGTTTTTGTGCCAATACCATACCGTCTTGATGATTACAGCTAACAAATATTTATTAATGCTAGGCACTGTACTATATCACACACAGAGGGAACCAGCAGTAAAACAAAACTAAGTTCCTATCCTCAGCTCTTATTCTAAAGGGAAAGTGATCTAAAAATAAACAAGAGTATGTAATATAATACCTGGTAGTGAGGAAAAAATGCATAAGGATAGAAAGTAACATTTTAGATAAAGGAGAGAACCTCTCAAAAGTAAACAACCCTTTTGCAGAGCCACAATTGACCTGAGGGCCCCAAAGATGGGCCACGATCAGGATGAAAGGATCTAGGCAAAGAAAGCAAAAAGTATAAAGACTATGGGGATAGGAATTGCCTGGTATGTTCGTGTGCTAGGCAGACATAAAATTTTACGAATATAATCAAGAGTTTACAGATTACAGATTAGATCATGAAGTTGAAAAATGTTCAGAATGAAAATAACTTATATCACATAATTTCAACAAGACGAAACTATGTTATTTCCAGAAGGTCAGTACCATGTAAATGTTATAAATATTATAGTATCAAAACAGGCTTATAAAAAGTCTTCCTTAAAGCACAGATCACGAGTCCTTTATAGTCTTTAAAAAGCTTCCCTTTTTCTATACTTATGTATGCCAAGACAGGCCAGGTAAATCGGGGTTCATTACCTCAATCCAACTACAGATTAAAAAAAAAACCACCATGTTCAAAGGCAAAGGAATTTTTCTTTATTATAGGAACATATTTATTTGACTTTTCTTTCCAAGTTAAACTTAGGACTGTAAAGTTTTTCACACTAATAAATTCTATTACCAAAGTAAGAAGAAAAGTTTAGGTTGTTCTACAAAGATGATGCTAGTAGTAAAAACAATCAGCTGATTTCACTGCTTACTATCTGCAAGACATTTTGCTAATATACATATGCTATATTTTCTATTAATTACTTAGCTAGTAACAACTCCAATAAGGCAAATACTGTGATTATCATCCCCTCTATTTTATAGACACCTTAAGGTTAAGTAAGTCACCCAAGATCATAGGTAGGAACCTATGTTTCTCCTCCCTAGTTTTGTAACTTCTTCTAGAAAACATTAATTAAAGATATATTTAAAAGTTACATATTTTTCTGAATTACAAGTCAATAAAAAATTTATTTCATTTAGCAAGATCCTCTTTAATGCTTGTGATAAAAATCAAAACTGCATGTAATTTTCTGAGCTCTTAATTAGAAATGAGACCTGCTAATATTTAAAACATCTACAGAACTCCTTCTGAGAAAGGAAAAATTAACGTTTTCCCATTGAAGACTTTCTACTTTAAATAAAAATCTTAAATACGGATGAATACTAACATTTGGTGATTGTCTATCAAAACAAAGAAGATGAAAATAATCTTTTTAAAAAGAGTAGAAATGCATAGCTTTATTGGCTCTGTCAGTGACCTCGCTCTTCAATGTCAGCCTTAGCAGTTCAATAACCATCAATAGGAATTTTTGTTCAAATCAGGTTTATCTACAAAAAAGAGATATTTTTAGTAGAATAGCAATCAGCTCTGTCTACTGTAGGAATGGATATGAAAAAAAGAGCTCTTGCTCTTTATCTTATATACATGTTATATATATAATTATAAATTTGTAAAACTCAAATCAAGAATATATTATCGATGGGGATCGGTACCTGGCTGGCTTAGTCAAGAGAGCGTGTGATTTTTTTTTTTTTTTAAATTTTTGAGAGACTGAGAGAGCGCGAGCAGGGGAGGGTCAGAGAGAGAGGGAGACACAGAATCTGAAGACAGGCTCCAGGCTCTGAGCTAGCTGTCAGCCCAGAGCCCGACACGGGGCTCGAACCCACGAACCGTGAGATCATGACCTGAGCTGAAGTCGGACGCTTAACTAACTGAGCCACCCAGGTGCCCTGAGAGCATGTGACTCTTGACTTCAGGGTCATGAGTTCAAGCCCCAAATTGGGCATAGAGCCTACTTAAAAAAAAAAATTGATAAAATTTGTCCAAATCATATAATGTAGCAAACTGCACAGATCTCAAATGTCTGTTGAGTAAGGATATATTTTTTAATTTATTTGCGTGCTTGTTTAATCTCTACACCCAACATGGGGCTCAAACTGAAGACCCAGAGATCACGAGTAGCACAGTCTTCCGACTAAGACAGCAAGGCTGCCCAGAGTAAGAATATTTTCTAAGTTAAAACTTATCTTCTCTTAATGATGATTACAAGAATTTCCACAGGAAGTAGTTTTGAGGGAGTGAAGGGAAGGAAGTCATTTCTAAGAAGGTGGTATTTAATGAATTAAGCAAGCCTATTACGATTTTACAAAATCATAGTTTAATTCATCTAGAAGACAGATATTAGAGTCATTTATTCATTGCATTTATGAGGAAAGATAAAGGTAAGATAAAATGAAATCAAAGAACCAGCCAACTCCATGCCTTCTAGCCAAAAGTTTAAACATTAAACCTTCAGAAGAGCTGCTCATTAGGGAAACGGATTGTGTTTCACTTTCTCTTTATTATTCTTCAGGTACTTTACTGGTGTGAATAAGACACAGCACAGTTCAAAAGTCAGAATATAAATAAGAATTTAGATGCATACATAATCTACAATCTGAATATTTAACACCTACAGAATAAAAATGGTTGAAAAAACTTCACAGGATTATTCCTATAAAACATTAGGCAGAAAGAAACTAGATACCAAAGTCACTAAGTTTTACAGAAAAGCTTTTGCTTTTCAGTAAAGTTTAAAATAAAACAAATTACAGCTAATATGAACAATTGGCAGCTACATGTAAGTTCTTAAGCTAAAGAATGGCTTAGTGTACTGTACACTGCTAAATCAATTACCTCTCTAGTCTAGAAAGAAAAGCAAACCAAAAATGGATTTCTTTCCCAAGAATTCCAAATTATCCATCTGCAGCTACCTGATTATGACAAAATGTCTTACTTTTGGTCTCAAAAATTAAGATTCCTCTTACTGTTTATTCAAATAATGGAAAATGTAATTAAAACGTCTTCATGAGTTCCAGCTTATTAAAAATTAAAGCCTAACTGGCTGTAGTAGGAAAGATGAAGGAGCTCCTAAAAATTTTAGAAAGGCTCCATTTCTAAATGCTGTTTTTCTGTTAGGCCTCATTTACTCATGTTCTGTATTTTGTCTCTGAATCAGCCAAAGAAGCTATGTTCCCACTGCAAGGGGAAAGCAGGAAAATTAATCATTCTCTGAGTTTTGTCCCAGGCCCCAAACACCTAACATTCAAGAAGAGCCAGATCCTGAACGTGTTCCAGGACACTAGCTTCGAACAAACCTCAAAGGACAGTGGCATCAACACTCTCACCTTCAGTAATTTATGGAATAACACCAATTGTGCACTGGTCTTTGATTGGACCATGCCCTGGATTTCTGAAGGAACATGTACCCTAGACCTCTTTCCAACATAAACCCCAAATAATGCTGAGACTCCTTCTCCTCTCCTTTTCCAAGTCTCCCAGACACTCCGTCTGCTATTCTCTGTCGTTCACACTATTCAATAAACTCTGTTTTCATTTTCTCCAACTCACATTTGATTTCTATCCTGCATGAAGTCAAGATCCCTCCTGGCTGGTGCTGTGGGAGCCTCCCCTGAGTTAAAAAGACCTACATGAAATGTATTTTATCCCATGGCAAATATTTACACGAATTGTTAACTTTCTGACTTAAGCACATAGATTCAATTTGATCAAGTTGCCAATAACTTCAAGACCAATATTCAGTTAACAATGATTTCTAGAATATTTCTCTAAGACAATTAAAAGAAACCAAATTTCAAAAAGGGATCTACTTTTTTGCAACAGTCCTTTCCTACCTGTGTGAAATGAGAATCTTGAAACAAGGAAACGAAGTCTCACTTCAAACCCTCCCATGCTGTCTTTTTAAATTCTAGTGACTTAAAGAGAAAAAAGTTTTCAACATTTTAAACATAAACAGCATTCCTCAGTTCACACCGCTTTTTAACCAATGATCTAACAAACAACAAAACACTAAGCTCAAGTTTATACAATCTAACAGAACTAACACTCCCAGTGCTCTATGTACGGAGTCTTCCAAGCTGTATAATAATACTACTATTACAGAAATATACCTCCTTTCCAAAGCCAAAATGAGTGATTGTATCAATTTCTAGTAAATGTGAATGTCTCCAAATTCTACAAATACACAATAATCTACTCAATTTCTTTTGATGGCTAATTTAAAATCTCTACTTCCTGGAGCACCTGGGTGGCTCAGTCAGTTGAGCATCTGACTCTGGATTTCAACTCAGGTCATGATCTCACAGTCCTGAGATTGAGCCCCATATTGGGCTCTGTACTCACAGCATGGAGCCTGCTTGGGATTCTCTCTCTATCTTTCTCTCTTTCTCTCTCTCTCTCAAAAGAAATAAACTTTAAAAATTAAATATTAAATCTCTACTTCCTAACTTCCTAAGATGTTTATAAATTGCTCTTTTTCTATAAGCCTGTATATAAGTTTAATATTTCAGAAACTTCTAAAACCAGTTTTAGTGATAAATTACAATAAGAGGGGGAGAAACATACCATATATCAATTAATCAAATTGACCTATCAAAAAAATACACTGAAGTCAATATAAACACTTGTGGAACAGGGCAATCAAAGATTTGGTCCCTCTACTAAAACAACCATGGGCTGGCAAAAACTGACCGACAATTCTGGAATCAAAAACTCAAAACAACCAGGGAAGTGCTTAATAAAGAAAAAAGCAGCTGAATTTTGGTCAGAAGGCACCGTGGCATTTTTGCTTACCTGTCTACTATTCACCACTGCCCAAAGAAGCAGTGCTGGCTGTGGGGACAGAAGTCTGTCTTCTTTATGCAGATTATGGGTAGTCAGGGGCTAACAAAGACCTTGTTCTTAAAATACTGTAGCTGTGTGTTTTGACCTATCTGGCAGTTCCCTGGGGAACTAGGGCAGAGGCTAATATTTATCTCACAACCTCTCGCCAAGCCAGTTACAGTGACCTTCTGGGTATCTGTCAAAAGATTAAGGACATGTACTACAGTAGGCCAAGGACTAGGAATAAGGCAAGCAGCAGATACAACCAAAAGACTGGGAAGAAAAAAGCTGAGGAGGAAGTATTGTGAGGGAATAAAGGCTTAGAAAGGCCACCATTTATACCAGGGAAGACAGAGGGCAAAATGTATGCCCTGAGAGGACCCTTGCACCTCTGACAGGTCTGTGGATTTGGCACAAGCAGGTGAAGGTGAAGGTGAAGGCAGAGCTGTAGGCAGATAGATGATCAATGATCAAGAAGTGCCTCAACTCAAAGACAAGCTGCAAAGACCAGGAGAGCAGTATTTCATTTCCCTCTTTGGCTCCAGACTGATAAGGCTGACTGCTGAGATAATGGAACATAAACTTCAGTGACCACACACAAAAAGGGACAGTCTTTGCGACCCCCCCCCCAATAAAGCAAATTCAACCACTGCAACCCTCAACAATCAAAAATAACAAATTTTGAGGAAGGGCACAATCTCATTTACAGAATTATGACAGCATAATATTCAAAATACAAAGTTTTCAACAAAAAATTACAAATGCAAAGAAACCAAATATGATCTATTCACAGGAAAAAATAAACTGATAGAAATCATCCCTCAGCAAGGCCAGACACTGGACTTACTGGAAAGACTTTAAATCAACTGTCTTCAATATGTTCAATAAACTAAAGAAATCCATGGACAAAAATCTAAAGGAAATCAGGAAAACAAGTATTTTTTTAATGTTTTATTTATTTTTGAGAGAGAGAGAGAGAGACAGCGTGAGCAGAGGAGGGTCAGGAGAGAGAGAGACACAGAATCTGAAGACAGGCTCCAGGCTCTGAGCTAGCTGTCAGCACAGAGCCGGATGCGGGGCTCAAACCCACGAACCGCGAGATCATGACCTGAGCCGAAGCCAGACGTTCAACCGACTGAGCCACCCAAGAGCCCCAGGAAAACAATTATTTTTCTATAAAGCATTACAATGAAGAAAAAGAAAATATTTTTAAAAAATAGAAATCCTGATGCTGAAAAGTACAACCACTGAAATAATAAGTTCGCTAGAGGGGTTCAATAGCCAATCTGAAAAAGGAGGGGGAAAAAATGAGCAAACAAAAAAATAGGACAACTGAAATTAACCAGTCTGAAGGATAGAGAGGAAAAGAAAATAAAGAAAAATGAACAGAGCTAAAGGTACTGGTGGGACATCATCAAACATACCAATATAATCATAAGGTAAGTCTTGGGGGGAAAAAAGAAGTGGGCAGAAAGAATATTTGAAGAGATAATGAATGAAAACTTGCCAAATTTAATAAAAGACATGAATCTATATATCAAAGAAGCTCAATAAACTCCAAACAGACAAAACTCGAAGCCACCTAGACTGAGACATAATCAAACTGTTAAAAGACAAAGACATAATCTTGAAAACAGCAAAGGTGAAGCAACTCATCATGTACAAGGAATCCTCAATAAGATTAGCAGCCTATTTCTTATCAGAAACCACAGAGGCTAGGACCAGTAGACCTATCTAAGTACTGAAAGAAAAAAAAAACTAATGAAAAGAAGTCTACATCCAGCAACACTATCTTTTAAAATGAAGAAAAATTAAGACATTTCCACTTAAACAAAGGCTAAGGTAATTCATCTCTAGTAGACGTGCCCCACAAGAAATGCTAAAGCAGAGTCCTTCAGGCTAAAACAAAAGGAGAGTAGAAAGTAACTCAAAGCCATATGAAGAAAAGAATTCCAGTAAAGGTAACTACACAGGGAAATATAAATGCCAGCATTATTGTATTTTGACTTTGTAACTCCTCTATTTTTCCTATCTGATTTATATAAAATACTGACAGATTTGTGGTTAATGGGTACAGAATGTATAAAAACTTAATTGGTGAACAACATGAAGGTGGTGGAAAAGTGAGCTACAAAGGAGCAAAGTTTTTAACTGCTATTGAAGTAAAGATGGTATCAATTCAAACAACTGTTCTAAATTTAAGATGTAAATTATAATCTACATTGTAACCACTAAGAAAATATGTAAAAAAATATACAGAAAAAAAATTCAGGAGGTAATCAAAGCATGTTGTTTTTAAATAGCAGATACAAAAAAAGGGGAGATTGGAGGAATTTAGGAACATAAAAAATATATACAGAAAACAAATAGCAAAATTGCATTAGTAAGTCCCCTATCAAAAACCACTTTTAAACATACATGGATTTACAATTGTATGGTATACACATACAATAGAATACTATTTGGCAATAAAAATGGATGAAATATTGATGCATGCTACAACAGAGATGAACCCTGAAAACACTGTGAACTGAAAAAAGCCAGACACAAAAGAGTACATAGTATTTAATCCCATTTATAATGAAATGTTCAGAATAGGCACATGTATACAGACAGAACAAGCAGATTAGTGGCTACAAGGCTCTGGGGCAGAAGAGAGAATACATTGACCACTAAAAGGTAAAGTTTCCTCTTGGAAGTGATAAAAATGTTCTACAGTTAAGACTGTGGTGATGGTTGTACAATTCAGACTATAGGGAAAACCACTGAAATATACATTTTAAATGTGTAAATTGTTTGCATGTGAATTATATCTCAGAATTTTTTTTTCTTTTTTTATCTTTTTATATGTGGTAAATAGACCAGCACTTTGGATATGGACTAAGACTAAAAGCTAGTTAAGAATGCAGAATCTGGTACTCAACATCACTCATCATCAGGAAAATACAAATCAAAACCATGATGAGATACCACCTCACACCTGTCAGAATGGCTAAAATTAACAACGCAAGAAACAACAGGTGTTGGCGAGGAAGCAGAGGAAAATGAACCCTCTTACACCGTTGGTGGGAATGCAAACTGGTATTGCCACTCAGGAAAACAGTATGGAGGTTCCTCAAAAAGTTTAAAATAGAACTACCCTATGATCCAGCAATTGCACTACTAGGTATTTACCCAAAGGCTACAAACACAGATCCGAAGGGGCACATGCACCCCGATGTTTATAGCAACACTGTCAACAACAGGCAAACTATGAAAAGAACCCAAATGTCCATCAACTGATGAATGGATAAAGAAGATGTGGTATACATATAATGGAATAGTACTCAGCCATCGAAAAGAATGAAATGTTGCCATTTGCAAGGACGTTGATAGAGCTAGAACGTATTATGCAAAGTGAAATAAGTCAGTCAAAGATAAATCATGCAAGACTTGTATGATGTTACTCATGTGGAATTTAAGAGACAAAACAGGTGAACATATGGAAGGGGGGGGAGAGAAAAAAGAGAGGGAAACTAATCATAAGATACTCTTAAAGATTGAGAACAGACTTAAGATTGGTAGAGAAGGTGGTGGAGGATGTGCTAGATGGGCAATGCATATTAAGGAGGGAACTTGTTACAATGAGCACTGGGTGTTCTATGTTAAGCGATGAAATCACTGAATTCTACTCCTGAAAACAATATTGCACTGTATGTTAACTCACTAAATAAAATTTTGAAGGAAAAAAAAGAGAATGCAGAATCTTAGCCCCACACCTGAGCTGCCAAAACAGAACCTCAATGATTCTTAGGCATGTTAAAATTTAAGATGTAATGCCCTGGGGCAACTCTCTGTCACAGTGAGAAAACTGAGACCCTAAAAATAGTTAAGTGGCTTACCTAAACTCACATGGTCAATTCATTTCCTAGGACACATTTTATTCTTTGAATCACAATTGTTTGCAAGTTGGTGTCTCCCAGCAGAAAGGACACAAATTGTATCTTTTTCACTTCCAAACTCTGAAGCCTGATACAGTGTTCTACATACAATAATACTCAAACATTTACTGAATGACTAAAATGACCTCATAACACAGACTGATATCTGAAGGGAGATATTATATTTTGCCTATATTAGCTTCAATACCAAAATAAGTAAATTTAACGTATCATGACATGTTTATATTCTAGCAAATGTTTGAAAAGATCCTTTTTTGAAAAAGCATAGCAAACATGATCAGAATTGAGTTTTACCAGAATATCAAGGTTTTCATTGAGTAAATGGAAAATACATTTTATAACTCAGGAAGTCAGAATGCTCTTCCTGACACAGAAATATAGCTCCTTTGATGGAATTAGCCAACAAAGAAGAGGTGCTTGTTAGTGGTTCTTAACAAAATCGTGTGCAAGAGTGTGAGCTTTAGAGAAAAGGATATAACACCTAAGTAAAATTTCAGTCAAGGAGACTATCTCTGACTCCTTGAGTTGGTAGGTAGCCAAAGTAGATCTGTGCTCATTATCTTTGCTTTTTACTTGGGAACAAAGAAACAGGGAAGAACAACCCTAAAGACACCAATAACTACTCACTGAGCTAAACTACTATTCTATAACAAAGTATATGGATTCATGAGGTTAAAAGGCTCACTATAGAATGCCAACTGCCTTGTTTTAAGTTTGGACTTCTGACCATGGCCCCAGTAGACTATGACTCCCAGTAGAGATATCTCTCAAAGATTTAATTGGTCTGATTGATAATCTAGTGTCCTAAAAATGACTAATTCTTGGCTGTCAGGCATATAAGTGGTAGTTCTCTTTAAAAAGTTTGATACATTTAGAAAATCATCATATCAAAAACTGGGTTCAAAAACAGAAGGCAATTATACCCAGTGTCTAGATCTTGAAGACAGTTTCAAAGAATGATCTAAGCTAATCACAAGCACAAGAGCCACAAGAAATGTGTCAATGGAATTAATCATGCAGAACTTCAAGTAAAAGAAAATCTTGTTACACTTCAGGCAACATTTTGGGCTTAGTTAGAAAGTTAAAGCTGAGGAAGGCAAAATATTTTCAATAGAAAAAAGAAACTCTTTTCCTCTGATTCTTAGATTGTTTTCTCTTACAAAGAATTCTTTGTTAAAATATTGATACAGGCTTTACCTGAAACAGTAAGAAAAATATGCTGTTTCCAAAAAGGTAAAATGTAGAGTTATGTAGATATGGTCTGTAAGACTCCTTCATCTAAAGGCATTGTCTGACCAATCCACTGGCTCTTCTCAAACACTACTAAATATTAAAATAAAAACCCTCAGAAAAATACTGAAAAATATACCTATAATTCAATTCCTCTAAGTTTTACTGGCCCAGCCCCACCAGTAACTCTAAGGGTAAGTCGACAAGGTTAGTGCCACCAATGCATACTGGTTCATTCCTTGGTTATGGAAAATGACACAGGCCAAAAAACAAAATACAGAATTCCTTAAGCTATCAATATTAATCTTCTTTAAAAAGGGTTTACAAATGGCAGTCTCTGCCTGCTATGGACTGAATTATGTCCCGCGAAAATTCATGTTGAAGCTTTAATCTCCAACATGATGACAATAACCTTGGGCGGTAATTAGGGTTAGATAAGCTAGTCTGGATGAGGCCTTCATAATGGGATTTGTGGCTTTATAAGAAGTGGAAGGGAGAGAGGAATCACTCTCTCAACCTGTCCAGTCAATAGTATTTGATTATAGCAGCCTGACCTGACTTCAGACACAGCTTATGAACAGATAATATCACATAAAAGTTGTACAGCAGTCAAATCACTGAACATGCAGACCAGATGCAGCTGAATGCCCAGGAAAGATTTACACTCAAAATCTGAACCATCAAAATTTATGACAGGAACTCTAGAGTTGCAGAATGACAACGCTAAAGTGGCATCCTCGATCTTAGACCACATCCGCAAGAAGAGAATCCTACTGTGAAAGACCAGACACTTGCTTTTCCTAAAGTGAAATCCACACATTTTATTTTGAGAAGTTAATAATATCTCAAAGGTAACTGAGTATTTGGTTTCCTTTAAATCTTAATGAAGAGTTTATTTCATATAAGAACATCAAATGACCAGCTAGCCTTAAAAAGATCATCCAAAGATCACCATAGCCAATTCAGCAAAAAACACTCCAAAAAGCCAACTTAATTCCAAAAATAGCCTCTGTCAAGAAGAATTGACCTTAACAGCCCTATTATAGTATATATAGATATACTATATATATATATAGTATATTATAGTATAGTATGTTTAAATCTAGAAGCAGCACAAAAAGTTTAAATCTTTTAAGCAAACTACTATAAAAGTTGTTGTAAAAGTCTGCTTGAGGTACCGAGGTTACAGGTAAATTGAATAGGGCAGAAAAGTGATTAAAGGGATTCAGAGATGTTCAACTATATATGTAAACATGAATTAACTAGAAGAAAATCAACCTAACTATAGCACAGCCAAATAAAACATGTGCTAACGGAAGTATCTGAAAAGTTAACAGATTGGGGGAAAACAGTTAACAACAAATTACTCTACAAAGCATATGCTTTCAATTGTTACAACATCAAGCTTTAAAAAGGTAAAAAATTCCCTTACTGAACTCACAGTAAGTCTTCAAAGTATATTTGCTGAGTGGATAAAATGCATACTAATCCAGAACTCTGACTAGTTTTTTCCTATTTGCACATGAACTGTGAAATAATTAATTCTTAGATCAATTAACCCTTATTTAAATAAAAACCCTAAAATACTTTATCAAGTCAAATGGCGTTTTGAAGTTTCTATGTGATTATACTGCTCAAAATGTTCAAACGTTGGGAAACGCCATCTTCTGACTATCCCACTGAGGAGAACTGCTTCTAAACTGGATGAGAAGCACTCCAGTGCTTCTGGACATAAACTCTACAAATTCAAATTAGGGCCCTTGGGGGAAAGGGAAAATGATTTATATCAAATGACAGGCCTACCATATCTCAAAGGAAGAATAATCCAAGGTCTTGTCATAAACTAAGTATTAAGGATAGAAGAGGAGAGAAGAAATGAGTAAAAAAAGATGTAACATAAAAAGATAAACTAAGGGCAGAAATAAAGCAAAATTAACAACATCAATACTTGCTGTATTATTCATTATTTCCACTCACCAATTAAAGCAGTCTGGTATCTTCCTAAGGAAAAATTTTAAGTATTTGAAAAAAAAAAACGCCATTACTTCAGGATTAAATGCAGTCTGTTCTTACTATAGTTCAAAAAGGTTCTTCAGGCTTTCATAACCTCTGAGAACACTCAAATTTGGGGACACACTAAGTACTCAAAGACTGACAGCTCTATAGGTGTTAATGAATAGCCTGTTAATTCTAAAAGTAGATGAGACTGGCATGCTAATTGGCTATAAAGGCCTCTTAAACTAGGTGCTGAACTCCATTTTCCAGACTGTCAATCTATTCTACACACTGCGGCCAGATTAAGGGTAAGATTATTTGCTGGCTGCATTATACCTTGAAAGCTAATTCCTAATCAAGAAAATCTGAAGTAGAGCTTTGCATCCAAGGTCCCCTGAATCTGATTCCACCATATATTTTCTACTCTTAACATATTCTAGCCTGGTACTACATACACTAGGACGTTCCCAGTGATCTGAATACTGTTGCTTCATTGTCTTCCTCATCTCTGGCCAGTACTACCCTTCAACCTTCACCATCAAAGCCATGCCGTCTGAAGCATTATCTGACTTCACTGAAATCAGAAGTAACCACTCCTTTCTCTAAATGTTCACACTCCATTCTTTGTACTTCTCTTAGTCACTTACCAGGTTCTATCTTATTTTATGGTGAGTGGTTTATGTACACAAATAGTATACTCCCTGATCGCAAGAATTCATTACATCATCTTTGTGTCTCCCATGAGACCTACCAAACATTTCCATAAACATCAGCTGATTCACTAATGGACACCTCAAAAGACTCTGTGGTTAAGACAGATGTATTTTAAGAAAACATGTTATATATGTCACTTTTTAAACCTGAAAAACAAATGTTCAAATTAACTATGTATTAATTTTTTTGAGAACAAGAACAAGAGTGAGTGAGTGAGGGAGAGGGACATGGAGGGGAAAAGGGAGAGAGAGACAGAGAGAGAGAATCTTAAGCAGAGTCAGATGCAGGACTCAATCCCACAATACTTGGATCATGACCTGAGCCAAAATCAAGAGTCAGACACTCAATTGACTGAGCTACCCAGGTGCCCCAACTATGAATTCTTACAACTACTAATGTCTATCCTTTAATCCACATCCAAGTATTTTCTCTGTTCACATACAGTTCACCAAATGCTATGGTCTGAATATCTGTGTCCCTCCCCAACTTTATATATTGAATACTAACTCTCAAACATGAGGTATTAGGAGGTGTGACTTTTCAGATGTGCTAAAATAATGAGGGTGGAGCTCTCATGAATGCAGTTAGTGTTCTTATAAAAGAGACTGCACAGAGCTCCCTAACCCCTGCCACCATGTGAGGACAGAGAGAAGGCACCAGCTATGAACCAGAAAGATGGCCCTCACCAGAATGCAACTGGGCTTGCCCGCTGATCTTGGATTTCCCAGAACTATGAGAAATAATTTTCTGCTGCTTATAAGGAACCCAGTCTATGGTATTTTGTTACAGCAGCCCAAAAAAACTAAAACACCAAACTTACCTCAAACAAACGTAAGTCAGCAGGAACTCTGTCCCCAACAGAAAGGTAAACTGTATCACCTGGAACCAAGTCTCGAGCAAGCGTATGTTCCAATTTTCCTTCACGCACACTGCAACATGAAACAGAAACAACCATGGCTGAAAAAAGAAAGCCATGCCACTTATATAAAATAATTCTAGTGGGCCTGCCTAAGGAAAAATATATTGTAGTATTACGACTTCAAAGAAGATAAGTCAAATATAAGAAACCAAGAAAATAATTATTTTTCTACTCTTGGGAATTAAGATGTTCACATGACAAAAAAAAGCACTAGAAAAAGGGACCAGTTATTGTCCAAATGTAAAATGTGAAAACCGAAGCCATCTTTTTATTCATCTGGGTCTGACTGTGCAACATTGCACCCATGACAGTGCTTAGCACACAGTCTCACACACACTAAAAACTCTGTTGAATAAATCCATGTCTCAAGAATCTCAATAGTAGAACTTTAAAGTTTTAATATTATAACTTTCTATACTGAACAGAACATGAAGTTTTCATGTTAAATTAACCATTTCTACCTTACTGTCAGACAAATCTGGTGCCAAAATGTATACTATACTACTCACATTCAACTTCTAAGAGTGAAAATCCATTTTCATTTGTTTCCATATAGTTTATTTCCTGTTTGATTTTTTGGTTGGCCCATTCATTCTTTAGTAGCATGTCATGTAGCTTCCACGTATTTGTGTTCTCTCCAGATTTTGTCTTATGATTGATTTTAGTTTCAGACCATTGTGGTCAGAAAACATGCATAATATGATTTCAATCTTTTTTACTGAGGCTTGTTTTGTGGCCTAATATATGATCTATTCTGAAGAATGTTACATGTGCACTTAAAAAAATGTGCAATCCACTATTTTTGGATGGAATGTTCCAAATATATCTAGAAGGTCCATCTGGACTAATGTGTCATTCAAAGCCACTGTTTCCTTGCTGATTTTCTAAAAAAAAAAAATCAGTGGTCCAAAATCTTTGAGACATAGCAAAAATTGTTCTATGAGGGAAGTTTAAAGCAATACAGGCCTATCTCAAGAAATAAGAAAAATCTCAAATAAACTTTACACCTAAAGAAGCTGGAAAGAAGAAGTACAAAGCCTAGAGCCAACAGAAGAAAAAAATAATAAAAATTAGAGCAGAAATAAATTAAATGGAGACTAAAACAACAGATCAATAAAACCAGGTGCCAGTTGGTTTTCTTCTTTGAAAAGATCAACAAAATTGGTAAAACCTTTAGCCAGATTCCTCAGGAAAACCAGAGGGAGGACTCAACTAAATAAAATCATAAATGAAGTAGGAAAAATAACAACTGACACCACAGAATTACAAAGGACTATAAAAGAATATTATGACAAAATATATACCAACAAATTGGACAATGCTGAAGAAATGGATAAACTCTTGGAAACATATAACCTTCCAAGACTAAATCAGAAACAAAGAAAATTGGAACAGACTGATTACTAACAATGAAATTGAATCAGTAATCAAAACATTACCAACAAATAAAAGTCCAGGACAGGATGGCTTCACAGGGGAATTATACCAAGCATTTAAAGAAGAGTTAAGGGCACCTTAGTGGCTCAGTCAGTTGAGCGTCTGACTTTGGCTCAGGTCATGATCTCACGGCTTGTGAGTTCGAGCCCCGCATTGGGCTTTGTGCTGACAGCTCAGAGCCTGGAGTCTGCTTCGGGTTCGTGTCCCTCTCTTGCTCTGCCCCTCCCTTGCTCATGCTCTCTCTCTCTCTCTCTCTCTCAAGAATAAATAAAACATTTTAAAGTTTTTTTTAAAATAAAGAAGATTAATACCTTAATTTTTCAAACAATTCCAAAAACATAGAAGAGGAAGAAAAGCTTTCAAATTCAGTCTATGAGGTCAGCATTATCCTGACACTGAAACCAGATAAAGACACTACAAAAAACAAAAACTATAGGCCAATATCTCTGATGAACACATATGTAAAAATCCTCAACAAAATATAAGCAAACCAAACACATTAAAAATATCCTTCACCACAATTAAGCTTGATTTATTCCATGTATGCAAGAGTGTTTCCAAACCAATCAACATGATGCATCACATTAACAAGAGAAGGGATAAGAATGATATAATGATCTCAACAGATGCAGAAAAAGCATTTAACACAGTACACCTACTCATGACAAAAACTGAACAAAGGAGGTTTAGAGGGAAGATACATTAACATTAATGAAGGCCATATATGAAAAACCCACAGCCAATACCATACTCAATGGTGAAAAACTGAGATCTTTTCCTCTAAGATCAGGAAGACAAGGATATCCACTCTCACCACTTTTATTCAACATAGTACTGAAAGGTCTAGCCACAGCAATCAGACAAGAAAAAGAAATAAAAGGTATCCAAATTGGTAAGGAGGAAATAAAATGTCATTATTTGTAGATGATATGTTACTATACACAGAAAACCGTACAGATTCCACCTAAAAACTACTGAACTGGGAGCGCCTGGGTGGTTCAGTCAGTTAAGCATCCAACTCTTGACTTTATCTTAGGTCATCATCTCATAGTTTGTAGGATCAAGCCCCATGTCTGGCTCCATGCTCACAGCACAGAGCCTGCTTGGGATTCTCTTTCTCCCTCTCTCTCTCTCTCTCTGCCCCTCCAATGCTTGTGTGCTCTCTCTCAAAATAAATAAATAAACATTTTTAAAAAACTACTGGAACTGATAATGAATTTAGCCAAGGCACAAGATACAACATTAATATACAGAAATCTGTTGCATTTCTATACACTAATAAGGAAATAGCAGAAACAGAAAACAATCCCATTTACAAGTGCACCAAAAATAATAAAATACCTAGAGGTAAAAGACCTATACTCTAAAAACTATAACACACTAATGAAAGAAACTGAAGATAATACAAATGGGAAGACAGACACATAGATCAATGGCACAGGATAGAAAGCCCAGAAATAAATCCACACTTACATGGTCAATTAATCTACAACACAAGAGGCAAGAAGATAAAATAGGGAAAATACAGTCTCTTCAACAAATGGGTATTGGGAAAACTGGAGAGCTACATGAAAAAGAATGAAACTAGACTACTATCTTATACCATAAACAAAAATAAACTCAAAATGGATTAAAGACCTAAATATAAGACCTAAAACTATAAAACTCCTAGAAGAAAACACAGGCAGTAATTTCTTTGACCTCTGCCATAGAAACATTGTTCTAAATATGTCTCCTCAGGCAAGGGAAACAAAAGCAAAAATTAACTATTGGAACTACAACAAAACAAAAAGCTTATGCACAGCAAAAAAAACAAAATGAAACAAAACAGCAACCTACTGAATGGACAAAATATTTGCAACTAATATATCCAATAAGGGGCCAATATCCAAAATACATAAAGAACTTATACACCTCAACACCAAAAAACCCCCCCACAAATAATCCAATTAAAAATGGGCAGAACTGAATAGACAGTTTTCCAAAGAAGACAAACAGATGACAAAAGACACATGAAAAGATACTCAACATCACTAATTATCAGGGAAATGCAAATCAAATCCACAATAAGCGGGGGGGCCTCAGTGGCTCAGTTTGTTAAGCGTCCGACTCTTGATTTTGGCTCAGGTCATGATCTTATGTTTCATGAGTTCAAGCCCCACGGTGGGCTCCGCACTGGCAGCATGGAGCCTGCTTGGGATTTTCTCTCTCCCTCCATCTCTCTCTTCTCCTCTCCCATCCACGCATACACCTGCTCTCACTCTCTCTCAAAATAAATAAATAAACTTTTAAAAAACCACAATAAGAAATCACTTTACATCCATGAGAATGGCCAGAAGCAAAAAGACAAGACACAAGTGTTGGTGAGCATGTGGAGAAGGAACCTTCATGTACTGTTGGTGGGAATGCAAACTGGTGCTGCCACTGTGGAAAACAGTATGGAGGTTCCTCAAAAAATTAAAAAATAGAACTACCATATGATCCAGTAATTCTACTACTAGGTATAGACCCAAAAAAATGAAAACACTAATTCAAAAAAATATATGAACCCCTGTGTTTATCGCAGCATTATTTGCAATAGCCAAGATATGGAAGCAACCCAAGTGCCTATCCACAGATGAATGGATAAAGAAGGTGTGGTATGTACATGTGTATGTACACTATGTACACACACACACACTGAAATATTACTCAGCCATAAAAAAATGAGATTTCACCATCTGCAATATGGATGGATCTAGAGGATATAATGCTAAGTGAAATAAGTCAGAGAAAAGACAAATACCATATGATTTCCAAATACCATGTGGAATTCAAGAAGCAAAACTGATGAACAAAAAAAAAGGGACAAGAAAAAAGTGACAAAAAAAAGAAAAACAGACTTTTAAATACTGAGAACAAGGCGGTGACCATCAAAGGGAAGATGGGTGGAGTTAAGGGTGAAATAGATAAAGAGGATTAAAAGTACCTTATAGTGATGAGTACTGAGTAATGTATAAAGCTGTTGAATCATTATATTGTCCACCTGAAACTAATATAACACTGTATGCTAATTATATTTCAATTAAAAAAAAGAAGGGCACCTGGGTGTTTCAATCGGTTAAGCATCTGACTTCAGCTCAGGTCATGATCTCTCAGTTTATGGGTTTGAGCGTCACTTCCAGCACTGCGCTGACAGCTCAGAGTCTGGAGCCTACTTCAGATTCTGTGTCTCCCTCTCTCTCTCTCTCTGCCCCTCCCCTGCTTGTGTACACTCTCTCTCTCTCTCTCTCTCTCTCTCTCTCTCTCTCTCTCTCTCTCTCAAAAATAAACATTTTTTAAAATTTTTTAATTATAAAAAAAAAAAGAGTAGAAATCCATATCAGAAACAAGGATCATACCAATGGCATTCTGGTGGCATAAGTTTACTCAGTTCTTCAAGAGATTTTTCTGAACGATATTCCTATTTATAAAAAAAAAAAAACAGAACATAATATTAAAAGAAAACATTTATAAAGAAATATAAATACATATGTTCCTGTGTACATGTTCTATGTTAGACTTACTAGTAATATCATTTTTAAAAACGTTCCCCAGTTCTTATCTTTTCCTTCACTTGCACTTATATTCTTAACACATAAAAGCTTGTTCCTTACTAAATGTTAAATTATAGTGACCCAACAATTTTGATAATATTCCTAATTTTATATGTTTAATATTCAATGTGAAACTCAAGGTCAGTTTATTTATAAGAAAATAAACAACGCTCGTTAGTGTTTGTATAGTATATAAAGAGTATATAATTTTCAGTCATTAAGTTAAAATCATTGAGCCTCAGGATTAATATAATTTTGCTTTTAGTGTTTAATGATTAAAGAAGTCAAAGACAATTAACTGCAAGCAACATCTGCTTTGAGGATTTAAACACATGCTAACTGCACAGATTTATGGAGTAAGTTTGCTTAGAAAGAATATCTGTTCCATAAGAGTTAGTTGTGGCTGGCATTGCTCTGATAGCCATCACCCTGAATTATCTGCAAAGGGACATTCTCAGGAGCCCTTACCCTGCGATGCTCCAGCCTTTCTCTATCCATATAATCAAAGCTGAGGGTCAGAGACATCCCTCTCCTCACCATATTATTCAATCCATGTTTCCATGGGCAGTCTTACTTCACCCAACATCACTGCTATTTTTGTCTTCTGTCTGCACTAAGCACACCAATCTTTTGATCTAAGTTTAAGAAGGGAGAAGGGGAGTGCTCTGAAATGACTGCAGTGCTAATACTAATCAAAACTTCACACCCATCACAAACTTTTTCAAATAGAAAATGCAGGGCTGTGTAAAAATAACTGAGAATTAAATCAGTATTCACCTAGACAAGAGGAACAAATTGTGAGTACGATAAATCTATGAATATAAAAATTGTAAGACACTCCTCCCCCAACCATAACAAGGGTATTAAGGAATTTGAAAGTTTTACCCAAAAATTTCACAGAAGACTAGAAAACACCAATTCTAGATCCTAATAATAAAGGACCTAGAAGCTGCCCAATGTTTACTTCCCTTTTCAGACTTCTTAGACTTTACTCCCTACAACTACAGAGATACTTTATATCAAAATGACCATTTAACACATCACCAAAAACCTGAGAGCTATCTCTAATGAACACTTACAAGTTATATTTTAAATTTATTATAAGGTGGAATCAATGTAAGACTATATGAAACAATTAGCTATTTTCATGGCTGTGAAATATAATGGGTATATAATGGGGTGAGAAATAAAGATTTGAACAAGGTAGGGAAAAAGAGGTAGATATAAAAACATAAAAGCACTCTCCTAGAAAACAGATAAAAACACAAATACTAAAGACCTAACATTAACAATTTCAGATAGAGTTTTAGTAGTTTTCTGACAAAGCACTATATATAATAAATTCAACTGGCCAACAAATAGGATCTTTTTAGAGAGGTTTTAACTGCTGTGTATACAATATTTCGTTAGTTTCAAGGCACATTGGGTAAAAAGTTCATATCTGTGTAATGAAACTGGGTTTTTCATAAATGCTTTGGATTCTTTCTTGAGCTTTCCATCAAATGAACCTATCACAGAGATAGTGGACAGTTTCTGCCACTGCATTCACGGTGTATAACACTATATTTGTGGAAAATTCCACACTCTGTTAAAAATCGTAATTTTGTGGGCTTTTTTGAGGTAGGCGTTTTCTGTGTACCAACAGAACAACCTACTACAGTCTTCTATACATAGTGATAACACTGTAGGAACCCTTCTGAAGAAAGTCAAGCATTATTAAAGATGCAAAAGGTTCCGGTTACTGGTCCTGTGGATAGTACCATCCACATGGCTGAATGAAAAGCTGCTTTGAATGATGCCCCTGCCTGGAATGCCCTCTGCTAGACTAACTAGCTCCACCTCCCCCAGGGCAGCTGTTGTCTGTTCTAAGCAAGAAGATTCCCTGGAAACAGAATCCCTGATGGTCCACTGATGGAGCTCACAAACTTGCTGCTGCAGATAATGTGATTCCAACTGAGTTTTCCACAGTGGGTTACTGTAAAACTAAGAACTTACTAAATTAGAGATTGCCACAGGAAGTCTGGATAATGATAGGAAATACCCAAGAAATTAACCACAGATAGGAAAATCACCACAATCACTTAAAATATAGTCTTAAGGTTCAAAACAACATGAACTTGAATATCATATATTACATTTTTCCCTAAACTAGAATAATCCTTCTATTCTAATCCTCCAACTATGCTTTAAAACTTTTGGTTAATGAGACATGCCAACACTGTTCTAAAATACGAAGTTATCAAATATTAAATAAACATAAAAGCCTACATTTTTGCCTATGCCTACACTTACAATAAAGATCCTGACATCATCTGCACTTTATTCACATTCCTTTTTAAAAGGGGTTCTTCATCATATGTTTTATTTACTGTTTCAATGTCTATGCCGAGTAGCAAGTCTGATCCAGATCAGAACATTCCTTCTGTGGAGGAAATGAGGAATTTAAGCCCTGGCCCAATTTTTTTAATTGGAAAGAGTTTTTAAACCTGTTGCTGGATTTTATTTCTATTACTGCGCTCTTTGTTTTCATCTGCTTCGGTTAACTTTAACTCTATCAAATAAACAACTACACTTTCTTCACGCTACTACTATCTAAGTCAACGCAGTTAAGTTAGTGCCACAACTTTCCTTGGAGAATGAGTTGATGGTTTCTGAAATCATTTCAAACACAGTAAGTTGTTCTGCCCAGTATTACCATCCCCCAATAACCACAGATTTTACCATAAGCCACCTTAGTTTTGTTAAGAAAAAATTTTTTTTCCCAGTTTTGTTAAGAAATTAATAGAAGACCATTTTCGAGCTGACAAAACAGGCTACCTACTCACCTGGACAAAGGCAACTGTCACGACGATAAGTATCGCCTGCACAAAACAAAGACACGCCCTTGAAGTCAGACATTTCACCTTCAGAAGTAACTGTTCATGGTGTTTTATTTTCCTGACTCTGTCCACAGTCCCCAAATACCAGACTCTAAGCATGGACACCAACTGGGGAAGAAATCACAACTTCGCCTTGGAGAAAACGCTGACAGCGGCAGGGGCTCGTCCTCCCTAGGACAGCTTCTCAGATTTGGTCTCAGGACCCGTATATGCTCTTACAGACTGAAGGCCAGCTTTTGTTTATGTGGGTTACAATCCACCGATATTTACCATAATCAATACTTTCTCAATTGCTCAGTTTTCATTTCTCCTAATTAAGTCATCTAAAAAGTAATAAACCTATCACATGTTAACACATAGAACATTTCTTATGAAAAATACACTTTCCCAAATAAAAAGATTTGTGAAAAAAGTGAAGTGTTTTCAATTTTTCTATCTTTAATGTCTGCCTTAATACAAAACTAGGGGCGCCTGGGTGGCTCAGTTGGTTAAGCATCCGACTTCGGCTCAGGTCATCATCTCTTGGTTTATGAGCCCCACATAGAGCCTGGAACCTGCTTCAGATTCTGTGTCTCCCCCACTCGCACTCTGTGTGTGTCTCTCTCTCAAAGATAAATAAACATTAAAAATAATTTTTTTAGCAGCACCCGGGTGGCTCAGTCGGTTAAGCGTCCAACTTCAGCTCAGGTCATGATCTCAAAGTTCGTGGGTTTGAGCCCCACGTGGGACTCTGTGCTGACAGCTTAGATGGAGCCTAGAGTCTGCTTTGGATTCTGTGTCTTCCTCTTTCTCTCTGCCCCTCCCCCACCCACACTCTGTCTCTCTCTGTCTCTCAAAAATAGATAAAACGTTGAATAAAAAAGAATTTTTTTAATCTTAAAAAATATTTTTTGAAAAGCTAGACTCTCGTATTTGCTTCTGCATTCAATCTATTATCATATGTTGATTAGGCTGAAATATATGAAGAAAACCCAGCCACATACAGATATTGTTGGAAAGGGATGCAGTATTTTAAAAGCTTTTTTAGATGACTATGGGTATTCCTCTTAGCTACTATACCAAAATTAAACAAGTGTTAGTTATTCAGAAGTAATTTGCAATGTAGAATCTAAACTACTTCAATGACGTTTTCATAATCTGATAGTAAAATCTACTGATCTATTTTGCATTTAGAATGGATCTTTTATCACTGAAAATATAGTAACATCTTGTATTCAAATCTTTCAAGGTTGACATATTTCATAATAGTAGCAAGAAATCACATTTATTGAAATCACTACTAATCTCATTAGAATGGTCTTAAATATCAGGAAGCTATCTAGCACATAGTAATTCATAAAAATTCTGCAGAATTCTAATTATCACTTGAATGCTTAAATTTTATCACTGGCAATAAATGCTATCAGTTGTTTTCTTGAAATGACAAGTTCATTTCACTCACTTTCCTTAAAAAAGTATGCCAGTTATCTAAGTTTTAATAACCACAGTTTGTCAGGGTGCCTGGGTGGCTCAGTCAGTTAAAAGTCCAACTCAGTTTTGGCTAAGGTCATGATCTTGTGGTTTCAAGAGTTTGAGCCCCACATGGGCTCTGCACTGGCAGTGCAGAGAGTACTTGGGATTCTCTCTCTCCCTCTCTGTCTCCCCGTCCCCTACTCATGCTGTCTCTCTCTCAAAATAAATAAAAATAAAAACTTAAAAAATAACCATAGTCCGTCGATCATTCGTTCTTCCTAATCAAAGCCTAGTTCAGCTCACCACAACTGCCCTTCCTTGAAACAACCACTATACTTCAATATACAAAAGTCCTCTATGCACATTTCCCATTTTATTACATAGAATTTCAAAAGGTATGTATGTACTCAAGTACCAAGATTTAATGAAATTAATTTTTACTGCTTTATCAAAAACACTCCTAAGAGAAACAATGAAAGAAAACAATGACTACTAGTACAGTTTGGTGCCATTGTTTTGACTTGAGCCAACACTCTTAACACTTTTACTTGCCATTGCTTTTGCACGATTGATGCAAATATCTACAGCAAAAATATTTTAGTATTATGAAAATAGTTTTGACCTTGCATGCTCCCTGAAAGGGTCTCAGAGACCCCTGGGAATCCACAAGCAAGAATTCAAGAATTGCAGCTCGAGGCACCAGGGTGGCTCAGTCAGTTAAGTGCCCAACTCTTGGATTTCAGCTCAGGTCATGATCTCATGGTTCATGGGATTGAGCCCCGCATTGGGCTCTGTGCTGACACTGCAGAGCCTACTTGGGATTCTCTCTCTCCCTCTCTGTCTCTGCCTCTCCCCTGCTCTCTCTCAAAATAAATAAACATTAAAAAAAAAAAAAAGAATTGCAGCCCTATTTTAATTTCTGCTGTGTTCTTAAGCACAAACATGTTGGCTTTAATCAATGCTTGTACTTGTTATAATTTTTTATACTACCATAAAACAGAGGACAAGAAAAAAGAGGAAATTTTCAATGAAAGCTAGAAGAGCTTAGCCAGAAAAAATAAATTCTTACATAGTAAATACAGTGTTCATGTTAAGTAATATTTTTAATTTCATAATTGTCAGGCTTTAGTTCACAATTAGTCAAAACATTCTCAATTAGAAAGTAAAATAAATTGAAATTGTAACCAGAAAATTACTGTAAGATATTCCATATTTGTAAAATTAGAAGTTGTTAAATAATTCTCATGCATGCCCATCACAGACCTTGAATATTACTTGAGATTATTGCAATGAAAAGCAGAATTTGGGTATTACAAAAAACCTGAAGAAACATTAAATCATTTCTCAATTGATTTTCCAAAATAAAAGCCAATCCTATTTTAAATGATTATTCAGTAGTTTAAAAATATACATATTTTTTCTTACCACAGTGATACTGACAGCATCATCAAACTGATGCATTAAAACACTGATGACTGCAGAAGCCAGAAGCAGCATAATAAGGGGATTTTTAAACTGAAAGTGAAAACAAATAGCAATTCAACAGTTTTATATGAATGGTAGTTGTATTCCATCACAACAAAAGCTTATAAAAGTAAACGATTGAGGCATGATTAGAAAATTACGAGAGTCTACATGTGAATGAGATTTTATATATGTCTCTTCAATTAACAAAAAAAGTATTTACACTTAACTACATTTAAAAGTCACCACTTCATAACAGTTCCTTTTCAGAAGAAAATTAAATATCAATACTTAAAACTAATAATTTACCAACTCCTTATAGTATACATGTATTTTTAGTGTGTTATTTTAATAAATATAGCTGGTTTGAATTTCTACCGAGGCTAGAATAAGGGAAAAATGACTTTTAAGATAAAGATTTAACACTGGGGAGAACACCTAAATTATGAGACTCAAACATTCCTATACTTAGTAAATTAGCATAGATTACAATTCTATGGTTGACCCACATGCCACAGGAATAATCCCTTTGTCAGTTAAAAGCAGACAATTAAGATCTACTCCACAGAAGCTGAAGATTTTCCCAATGCTAGTTTTCCTGATATCTATCTAGAAGAGCCAACAATACCTAAGGAAACAGAACCACATGGACCAACCAGGCAGCACTTAAATGACCAAACACTAGAGCCACCTAAAAATATCAGAGCTCTGTTGCCAGAAGCTCTTCCCCTGATGAAGTGGTGCCAATCACTATCGAAGTTGCCAAGTAACTAGGCTACAAAGAATTCACCCCACCAGAGAGCCCCAGCCCCTAGATAACACTGCTCTGAGGTCAGACGCCATCACCTCCCACACCCTATATGGCCCCATTCCCTGGCACAGTGGTTCCGACCCTGCTTCACATGAGAATCATGTGAAGAACTTCTGACAAATGCCCAGGTTCACACCAGACTGATTAAATCAGAATCCCTGGGCATAGGGTCCAGGCTTCAGCATTTTTTAAGCAGTCCCAAATGGCCACATTACTTTAAAAAATATTAGCATTCCTTATAATAAAACAAGTGTAAAGTAGACATCTGTAAAGGAAACTGCGGTTCATAGTATCACTTCCATGTTATATGTCCCTCAGTTCTTAAAGATACACATTAAAAATTATAGAAATTCCAATTTAACAATAAACAGTAACAAAAAAAGTAAGTAAAGATATTTTTAAAAATTATTTCTTTTCCACACACACAAAAAAAACTTCACAGAAGTAAACAACACTAATAAAAATACATATAAATTACACAGCAGAGGAGGAAATAAAAAAAAACCCTCACCTGAGAAATATACTTCTTCCATAGTGGCTCATCTTCACTGATATCAAACTCATTCCAGCCATGGAAGGCTCGCCTATGACTTACTTCACATTTGTTTAGACCATTCTGAAGATCAGCCTATTAGATTTTACATATACGAGTTACTGAAAACGTTAGCAGAGGACAAAAGAAGAAAAACACAAGCATACATATTATATGTTCACATTTATAAGAACTTCTACAACAATCAAAACTAATCTGTTGTAACAGAAAGCATTATCAGTGATTGCTTGGGGCCAAAAACAAAATCTACTTTAGAAAGATTAACTGCTGAGGGACCTGACGGAACCTCTAGGAGTGATGATACTGTTCCATATCTTACTTCTGGTGGTGGTTACATTTGCCAAAATGCAAACTGTTCATTTAATATGGGCACATTGTATTTCACATAAATTACACCTTGATAAAAAAAATTTATTGAAGTACAAGTAACATACACTATATTAGCACTTTAAAAAATTATATAAGCAACAAGGTAAAGTTTAGTAAATAAAAAACTTATGATTCTCTCTGGGAAAAGGGGAATAACAAAAACCAGCTACACAACTTACAGAAAGCAAAATATCCATACATTTTCATAACTTTCTTTGCTTTATTTTATTTTCTAAAACATTCAAAGGACATTAAAAGCCTTTCTTGTTCTCTGAGCCTAACAAAACCTTCAGGATGGTATTACTTTTTGCTCCTGGACTGTATAATTATTTCGAACAGATAATTTGTGGTTCCTAAATTACTGAAAATCATTATGTTCTATGAACACCACCTACATTCTTCAGTCACTGTGATACTGTGATTTATAAGAAATACATATGCATCTAAATGACCAAAACATATTTCTCATTTGTATCTGGTCTTTCTCCAGGGTTGCTGACTCTGAGCTTCTAAGACCCTAGGAATTTCCTGCAATGATGGCAATAAAGGTGTCTTTTGTTACATTAATGGTCACTTTTGAAACCCACCTAAGAGCAGCAGCTGGTGGCCAAGAGGACAAACCATGTGACTAGAAAGTTAGAACTTTCAGTCCTAGAACCCCCACCACCATCCTCCCTCAACCTCTGGGGAAGAGAGATGAGATGGAGGTTGAATCAGCCAAGGGTGAATGACTTGGCCAATCATGACTAGGAAATGAAGCCTCCATAAAAGCCCAAAAGGACTGGGTTTGGGGAGCTCCCAGATTTGTGAACACATGGAGACTGGGGTGAGTGACACACCTGGAGTGGGCATGGAAGCTCTAGGCTTTTTCCCCATATCAGACCTACATATGTCTTCATCTGGCTCTTGATTTCTATCCTTTATCATATCCCTTTAATAACCTGGTAGACTCAAGTGTTTCCCTGAGCTCTGTGAACCACTCTAGCAAATTAAATGAACCTAAGGAAGGACCTCTAATCTACAGTGGGTAGGTCAGGATCATAGGTAACAGCCTGGGGTCTGTGACTGACTTCTGAAGTCAGGAGTGAGAGGCAGTGCTCTAGGGCTCAACTCAAACCTATGGAATCTGATGTTATTTCTGGGTAGTAGATGTTGTCAGAACTGAGTTGAATTCTTCGGTGTCCAAGAATTGCTTGGTGTTATGTGTGGGAGAACCCACCCCCCGCCACCATGGTGGAATTGGGTCTGGGAACCTTAGAAGAGTCACTGTCTCTCACAATTTATTATCATAGCTATCATTAACGAATAAAATTACCTTCCTCCCTAAAATAATCAGTTTCTCTGGCCAAAAGGTTTATATTATATAAAAGGTTTATATATTATAGAGTTTAATAATGGAGTCTCACAACACTTAAAAATATTTAAAATAAATGGTTTTAAAATGGCACAAATACAACCAAAAAACCCTGAAAAAATGGATATCCAATGTTTTTATGCCATCATGAAAATACTTGAATTATGTAGGAAAAATACATGAATTATAAAGGAAAAAACTATATTCATGTTACATTAGATTGTGCTTTTTAAAACTAGGAAGAGATGAAATTACATAAGCAATTAAGAGATGAAATTTACTTGCAATTCTTATCGTAACTTGGCTTTTACTTAACTTCAGAAAACACTTATTAAAAAAATGATAAACTCCTAAATCTACTTATGTCAATAATTGATTATTTTACTAATCCAGCTAATCCTTACACAGCACTAATAGTTCCTGACAATGATAATGACCTAGAGCTGCACTGTCCAATCAGGTAAACACTAGATACATACAGCCATTTAAACTTTAATGAATAAAAATTAAATAAAATGAAATTCAGTTCCTTATCTAAATATCCACACTTCGAGTACTCAGTAATCATGTTTGACTACTGTTCGAACAGTGTAGAACACCATATTTACTTCATCACAGAAAATTCTATTGGGCAGCACTTATCCATAGATTCTGGAGGACTAATTTTACTATCTACTCCCTTCCTCCCCCACCAAGTACTTACTTGGAGAATGCTTGCAACTTCACTGACTGGTAATTCACTTGCCTTTTTTGATGTCAATACAGGAATCATTGTCTCATTTTCAGCATTAGGAATTTTTTGAAAACGTGCAACCTAGCAAATAAAACCAAAGGAAAAATATTTGAATATACAAAAAAAAAAATTCAAATGCAGTCTAGAATGAAAATCCAAATGTTCACAGAAACTTAGTTTTCAGTTACAAAACAAACATTTTCAGAATAATAAGTATCTAGTTCTAATAAGATAATTTTATATTAAGCCTGTGCTATTTTTCCAGAAAGCACATTTCAAAAATTAAGCCACCAGCGCCAGCTAGAACACAAAATAATTTTCACATTAAATAAAAAAGATGCTATTTTTATACCAATTTAATGAGTAAAAAGTAAAACAGATGTCCTGTCTCTCAGATCCTAATAATTACATGTAGTCATAATCCTCTAAACTCATTATGTTTAGCAGCAAAGACAGAGAACAGCTAAGCTTTCTCCATTTTAACTATTCCTGTGAGGGAGCCCGTTTTTTAACTGTCCAGAAAAACATCTATCTACTCAGCATCAGCACCAGGACAGCAAGTCAGACTTAAAAATCTATTTCCAAACTAGCAGAAAATCAAAGAGACTAGACAAGGAGAGGCTGCACTGTTTAGTGAAGGGACTGTGAACAGCAGAGAAAATCACAGAGATGGTGGTAACCATGGTACCTACTTGATGCAGCTTCATAAGCAAGTATCTAGAGAAAAGTTTTTGTTTCACACACTTCCAGAAATAAATCCCCAATCCAGACTTGTCTTGGGTACTAAGCTGACAGTTTCTTAATAGACAAAGTTTTGAGTAAGTAGGAGAAAGTGAGACAAAAGTGAAACTTTAGCAAAGAAAAATTTCAGTTGCTACACTTCCACCGATTAAAATACTGAAAGTGAAGTGATCATCTTACTGCCAAGACAGAAGTCTTTAAGCTTTCAGATGGAATGTTTTCAACCTTGGATAATCCACATTTTTAGGATAAAATGTTTCCCCCAAAACTTTTTAACACACTTCTTTAAGACAACAAATGAGACTGATCGAAAAAAGAATAATTTAAGTTTCTATTGCTTTAAGATAATAATAAGATAATAATAATAGAGGCCTGTGTGCTATCATTATAGAGGTTTGTATACATTAAAAAAAAAATCTTTACACTTACTCTAAAAAATAGTAAACAGCTGTGGAAAAAAGTATTCACTGAGTGTAACTGAGTTCTGGAACAATCAAATACATGTTTTCTAATTTCGTTTATTAAAAGGCACTGCTGAATGTTTTAAGCACTTTAAAGCAAGAAGCAGAGGGGGCACCTGGGTGGCTCAGTTGGTTAGGCATCCGACTTCGGCTCAGGTCATGAACTCGCAGTCCGTGGGTTCAAGCCCCGCACTGGGCTCTGTGCTGATAGCTCAGAGCCTGAAGCCTGCTTGGGATTCTGTTGTCTCCCTCTCTCTCTGCCCCTTCCCTGCTCATGCTCTTTCCCTGTCTCTCAAAAATAAATAAACGTTAAAAAAAATTAAAGCAAGAAGCAGAAGTATTTTTCTACTTTGCATGAGAAGATATTAGTGACTAAAAATTCTGAGGAAACTGGGAGACAGATTACCCTACTTTCATACAAAACAAAGTCTTGAAGTTATTTAAAGCATATTTTTACATAATTAAGAAATTTTAAACCTTAAAGAAAAAAAGGGAAATTTTATAAAAGTTCCACACGTTTTAGAACCACTGAATGTCCAAACCTATAAAACAAAGTAGGACAAGGGAAAGATTTCATTGAACCATCCCTAAATTAAACTGGATGAAACTGGAGAAATCCCTGCAAAAATGACTGGACTCTTAAAGCAATGAGAACTAAAACAGTGTGATGTGGTTATTTTATCTTGTGAGATGTTAAAGCAAAATTAAAAAGGATCAAATATATTTACATTATCTGTGGTGTCAATGAGATTAATAACATTTTTTATTTCTAAGATTTCTGTACCTCAGTTTCTTCATATATAAAATAGGGATAATGGTGCCTAAAGTTGTGTCAAGATTACATCCATTAATAAAGCACCTGACCCACTAGTAATAAGTGCTGAAATAGCTATTTTTCTCCAAAAAGTATTTAATATTTACATGTATATTCAATAGTACAATTGCCTCAATACAGAACTAAATGACCAATTGTGGTGAATAAGTTAGATTTGCAATAATTTTTCTGTTAAAATATACTTTTCTATCATTGAGATCTTAGAAATTGCCATCTCAAGTACCCAACATATGGTACAAGAGCCTTTCTCATAAATTCTTTTTAAAGTAATCCTTTGGTAGTTGTTACATAAGACAGGGTCTATGCTGGAATACACCCTACATAAAATCCTTCAGGAGCATTCCATAGGCCCAAAAGAGCTAAAATATGTCAAAAGAAGAAAGTGAGACGGTTTCACTTAAAAATGGGTAAGACACTGAAGGGACATGATGAGAACTCCCTAAATATAAGAAGGGCTGGCTGCCATGTGAAAGAGGGAAACACCAAAACCAAAGGGTGAGTTTACAGCCAACCAACTTCTGGAGTTAGAATGAAGAGCACTGGATGTGTTCTGGCAAAGGCTAGAGAGCCATGTGATAAGCACAGATTTCACTGAAAGGATATAGGAAATAGGAGGCTATAGCACAAAATTCTTGGCCAAAGGCAGCAATCGCATCTATATTTATGCTTACTGGATTCTGTTTCAACCTACAATTATGGAAATTATTGAATTTTAATCCTATTTTCTTTTTAAGCAAATGTTATATTTAGTAGTTCAAATGGATCATTACTTCTATGGCTTTTAAGAATAATTCATTTATTCACTTACTCTCTCAACACTGCATTTATTGAGAATCTGACTCTGTGGTAGGCCCTTAGAATTAACAATGAGCAAAAGCAGCCTGACGGGGAGGAGCGAGGACGAACGGGACAAATGTTATCAAAAAATAGCACAAATAAATGGAAAACTGTAAATGACTGCTACTATGAAGGAAAAGTTGTCCAGGGGCATGAGAGCTTACACAGAGATTGCAATCAGGACAGAGAAGTTTTCATGAGGAAGTGATGCATACACAACTGAAAGACAAGAAGCTGCCTAAGGGAAGGGGTGGAAGAACAGAGGGAAAAGAATGTGCAAAGTTCCCAGGAAAGGGGGGGAGCATGGCAAAACGAAGTACTAAAGAACGAGTACTAAAAGAAGGCCAGCATTTATTCACTTACTCATTCAGTCTTCAGACACACAATCAATGCTTATTATGTGCTACGAGCTGTTGCTGATAACTGGGGACACATAACAGACCAAAAATATAAGAACTCCAGCCTCATGAAGCTACATACCAAATGGGAAGCAAAAGACTACAAATAATGTATTAAACAATAAATGCTCCAGAAACAAGCAAAGGAACTAGCTATTAGATCTCTAAGTAGAAATGTCCAGGAGGTAGGTGGGTATGAGCACATACAGGCTGGAGATACAAATGTGGGTAGTCATGAGCACATAAATGGTATTAAAGCTGAGAATAAACCAAACTGGCACAGAAGAAAGGGAAGAGGTCTGTAGACTGACCCTAGGGCATTATCCCAACATAGCAATCAGAGATGAGAATAACCAAAAGAGACGAAGAAGAACCAAGCAGTGGGGTAAAAAGAGAACCAAAAGAGAAGTCAAGTGAAACAAATATTTCAAAGAGGCTGTAAATGGCTGGACCAAATGTCACTGAAAAGTGAAGATGAGGACTGAGAACTGACCACTAAAGCTGGCAACATAGAGATAAATAGAGTGGTTTCAGTGGAGTGGTGATGTACAAAAATCAGACAGAAGTGTGTTCAGAGAAAACAGCAGGAGAAGACAGCCAAGTATAGATAATCCTTTCCAGTTCTGTTGTAAAAAGGAGCAGAGAAATGGGATTATCATAGCCCGAATGGAGTATACGTTTCAAGAGTTGGGGCTTTTTCTTAAATGAGAGAAATAACAGCATATTCTTATGTTGATCAGAATTATCTGATAGAGGAAAAACTAACAATGCAAAAGTGAAATGGGACAATTGAAAAAGTGATGTTCTTGACTAAATGAGAGGGGATGGAATCTGACATATTTGTAGGAGGACTGGTCTTAGAGGAATAGACAGTTCATCCAGTTACAGATGAGCAGGGAGAGTAACATGGGAAGGATGCACACATGCTGGCAGCTGCTGTGGAAGGAACATATGGAAATACTCTGAGAATTATCTGGATTGAAAAAATCAGGAGAATATATAAAGCAAAAATAGGCTATAGAAGTAGATGGGGATCCTACAAAGCCTTATGGGTCATATTATGGAATTTCTGTCTTAATCCTAAGAGCAAAAGGAAGACCTTGCACTGTGGTCTTAAAAATAAATAAATAAAAGGCACAAGCTGGTGGGGAAAACACACAGAATAAAAGTGGTGAAAATACACCAGTTTGGACACTATTACATACATCTAAATAAGAGGTAAACGTAGCTTGGACATGGGTAGTGGGGTGCAAGAACAGATACAGAGGTAACAATAACAGTATGTGATGATGAACTAGATACATACATCAAAGAATTACACTAGATTCCTAGCTTGTTTACATACTAATTAGCAATGCTATTCACATGGTAAAGAACATTGGAATATTCTTTTTAACAAATGGTGCTGTGACAACTGGATATACCCACAAAAAGTACTGTATAAAGCTGGACCCCTCCCTCACACCACATAAACAGATTAACTCAAAATGGATCGAAGACCTAAATGTAAGAGCTTGAACTATTAAACTCTTAGAATAAAACACAGGCTTAAATCTTGACCAAGGTTTCCTAGACATGACACCGAAAGTACAAGAAACAAAAAAAGATTGGACATCATCAAAATTTAAAACTTTTGTGCTGCAAAAAAACACCATCAAGAAAGTGAAAAAGACAATCCATAGTATGAGAGAAAATATTTGGAAATACCTTACAATTCAATAAAAAGACATAACCCAACTTTAAAATGAGTAAAAGATCTGAATATATAGTTCTGCAAAGTAGATATATGAATGATCAATACACATCAAAACCACAATGAGATACCATTTCACACCCACTAGGATGACTAAAATCAAAAAGACAAAGAGCACCTGAGTGGCTCAGTTGGTAAGGCATCCAACTCTTGATTTCTGCTCAGGTCATGATCTCATTGGTCTGTGAGATCAAGCCCCGCACTGGGTTCTAAACTGACAGTGGGGAGCCTGCTTGGGATTCTCTTTCTCTTTCTCTCTTTCTCTCTCTCTCTCTCTCTCTTTCTCTCTCTCCCCCCTCCCTGCCCCTTCCCCGCCTGTGCACCCATACCACACACAATACACACTCTCTCAAAATAAACTTTAAAAAAAGAGACAGATAATAACAAGTGTTGGAAAGCATGGAGAGAAACTGGAATCTTCATATCCTGCTGGTGGATCTGTTAAAAGGTACAGCTGCTATGGATAAGTGTGGCAGCTATTACAGATACAGACATATAGATATATAGACATATAGATATATATTACTATGCTATAACACACATGGCATTTTAGCTGACTAATGAGGAATGTTTTCAACTTAAAACAATCTTTGAGTAATTTAATAATGCTTCGATTTTGAGAACTATAAAATACAAACAAGATCATGTAAGTTTAATTGAGGGTAAATCATCTTAAGGGGCAATGTTATTTCTGTCACATGTTATTACAAAAGTTCATTGTCTGTGGTCCCAGGTTTCAAACATTAGGTATTATTTGTCTACCTCTTACCTGACCCTAAAGATATCCTGGGCTTAGCTGCATCTTAATCTCCTCATAATATCTTTACATTTGTTTCAAATAATGGCATTTATTATATCTACACCTTGGATTATTTAACTTACGCAACCAATAAACATTTCCTAAATAGACCACACAACCACAGTCCATAGTCTATACTTGGCAGAGATAAATAATTCAGCTGGACAGCCAAGTCATACCAGAACACACCCATGTAAGAGTTGCCATACACTAGTCAAATCAACATAATGCAAGTAAGTCAAAAAATTCATGAGGGGAAGACTGTTACAGCCCTCAGTATTGTGGGAAAACTTCCCTGAACTAAGCCATTAAAAATGGATAGCAGGGAATGGCTAACACCTGCCAAGGAAGCATTCTAAAAAAGAGATTAACACTGGTCAAAGCAAGAACAGTGGAAATTTAATTTGTATGTGACTCGCCCAATCTGGCTAGAATAAAGTTAAGTGTTTTAGTATGCACTTCTACTTCCATTAAATGACCCAGATCTACACAGACATTAAAACAAGCTATAGAGTCTTTAATTGGATGCATTTAAAAACTGCAGAAACTTACATCTTTAGGACATATCAAATAATCCAGTTAAATATAGACCCTTATGCATCAGGACCCATCAAAGACCAACTGTACCCAAATTTGCATTTTAACAAGAGTCCCAGGTGAATCACTTATATATTTTGAGTTTAAGCATGTGATACATCAGTTCCCAATTCTGATACACATCAGAATTATATGGGGATTGCTATGGATTGAACTGCCCCCACCCAACTACATATGTTGAAGTCCTAACCCCCAATTTAACAGTATTTAGACATGAAGCCTTTGTGAAGTAATTAAGTCAGGAAGGTGCAGTCCTCATGATGGCATTAGTGCCCTTCTAAGAGACATCAGAGAGCACTGCAAGTACATGCCTCCCTTCTCTTTCTCCCTCTCCTCATCTCTCCTCGCCAGCCTCTAAAACCATGAGAAATAAATGTCTGTTATCTAAGGCACCCAGTCTATGACATTCTGTTATAATATCCAGAGTAGACTAAGAAGTTTTTGTTTTTTTTTTCCATTTTAATCCAAGTGTCAACCCCATCCCTAAAGAGTGTGAATCATTAGGTCTGGGGTGGAGCCAAAACATCTATTTTTAAAAGCTCCCCAACAGGCCCCTAGGTGGCTCATTCGGTTAAGTGGCCAACTTCAGCTCAGGTCATGATCTCGGAATTCATCGGTTTGAATCCCGTGTCAGGCTCTGTACTGACAGCTCAGAGCCTGAAGCCTACTTCGGATTCTGTGTCTCCTCTCTCTGCCCCTCCCCTGCTCACACTCTGTCTCTCTCAAAAAATAAACAAACATTTAAAAAAAGAAGGAGAAGAACTAATGAAAGGGGTACCTAGGTGGTTCAGCTGGTTAAGTGTCCAAATCTTGATTTCAGCTCAGATCATGATCTCACAGTTTGTGAGATCGAGCCCCTGCACTGTTAAGACAACACAGAGCCTGCTTGAGATTTACTCTCTGCCCCTCCCCACTCATTCTCTCTCTCCATCTCTCTCTCTCTCTCTCTCAAAATAAACTTAAAAACACAAAAACAAAAAGAAGAAATAGTGAAATCTCAAAAGGTGACCAAATGACTCCAAGTTTCTTTAATTGATCTTTTGGTCGAGACCAAGGCTGCCGGTACTTTTCTTCAACATGGTATAAGTCCACTTATATCCACCATTATAACATGCTCAGCTGGATGGGGTAATAGTGCAGCAGGCATCAAATCAAACATTCCCTTCAGAGCTGAAAGAACAGGAAAGGTCCCAGACCCCACTCCAACTTCAGATACAACAGCTTTTCTTTTATGTATTATATGCTTTGGCTTCAGAAAAAAAGAAGTTAGTATTTAAACAAAGAGCTTTACAGCTTTAAAAGGGGAAAGAGGGGGGACGTAAACACTCCAAAACAGTCGTTTTCAATCTTACTAGTTAGCATCAGGACCACCTGGAGGGCTTGTTAAAACACAAGATTACTGAGCCCTAACCTCAGAGTTTCTGAATTAGCAGGTCTGAGGTGGGTCTCAGAAAGTTCATTCCTAACAAGTTTTCAAGGAATGCTGATGCTGCTAGTGCGAGTCACATTTGGAAAACCACTGCTCTAGTCCAGGTCAGACTAGATCCTAATTTATAATCATAATTTATGTCCTGACAGCTGTGTGACCCAGAACAAGTTACTTAACTTTTCTGCATGTTTTTCCTCAGTGGAAAACTGGGATAATACCAATTTGATTTCAATAAGGAAAAAAAAATTATAGAAGTGTGTGCACAGTACCTAGTACATGGTGGGTATTCGATGCTGGTTCTGTTCCCTAAGGTAATTATACTAATCAGATAATTATGCATTTGCTTCACCCCTGCTCTAGATCTCACACGTGTATAATACAGTTTTTGTCATCTTGGTATCCTCTGCAAAGTTCTTAATATCCAACACCAAAAGTACTATTAGAAAAAACAATCCTGAGATTTCTGTCTTAATGGACAAAAGAACAGCTCTATTATCCTGAAATATACCTACGCCTTCTTTTTTTTTTTTTTTTTTTAGTTTATTTATTTATTTTGAGAGAGAGAGAAAGAGGGAGAACAAATGACTGGGGGAGGGGCAGAGAGAGGGAGAGAGAGAATCCCAAGCAGGCCTCGAATTGTCAGTATGGAGTCCCATGCAGAGCTCAAACCCACGAACCATGACCTGAGCTGAAATCAAGAGTCAGAAGCTTAACCAACTGAGCCACCCAGAGGCCCCTTTATGCCTTTTAAATGATCTTTCATTCAAAGTACAAAAAGATGGCAGAAGTGATCAAAAAAAGAATTTATTTAATCATCCATGAATTCAGTTTCTACAAGCAGTAGGCAAGTCCATGTGTTTCACCTTTGAAAGTGCTGAGTTTAAAGTTTCCAATCTCCAGGGGCGCCTGGGTGGTTCAGTCGGTTAAGCGTCTGCCTTAGGCTCAAGTCATGATCTCGCAGTTTGTGAGTTCGAGCTACACCTAGGGCTCCTCACTGCCAATGTGGAACCTCCTTGGGATTCTTCCTCTTCCCCTCTCTCTACCCCTCCCCTGCTCAAGCTCACACGCTCTTGCTCTCTCGCTCTCTCAAAATAAATAAACTTAAAAAAGTTTCCAACCTCCAGGCGTTGAATTTATTGGCAAATGTAGCAGCCATGCAGGCAGGAAAAGCCAACCTGCCCCTGGATGAAGCATTTCAAGGATCAGACTGCTGGTAGCAGCAGAGCAGAAGCTGACAAGAGAGGGTTGCAAAGTGGGCAGGGCTCATTAGCTTAGCAACGCTGCTTCAGCCCTACCAATGAAGAAATGCTGGCATGGGAAGGAAAGGGCACTGAAAACACATTCTTATAAAATGTGTTTTACTGGAGGAGTAGGTTTAAAAACACTTTAAATACAAAGTGAAAAGTGCATATTGAAGTAACATTTCTAGGATCACATACATAAGTATTCAGAAACCTCCACAAATGCCTCCTATAATATGCAGGTTCCTACTTTTTCCACCAACTATATCTAACAAAGTCACCATCTCAATCTTATCATCTAAAAGGCAAGATGGAAGATGATCATTTTCAAACTTTAGTTTTCAGAATCAGCTGGGAATGAGATGCTTATTAGGAATACAAGTACTCTCAGGGCACCTGAGGGTGGCTCATTCAGTTCAGCGTTCAGTTCTTGATTTTGGTTCAGGTCATGATCTCATGGTTTGTGAAATCGAACCTCATATCAGGCTCTGCACTGACAGTGGGGAGCCTGCTTGGGATTCTCACTCTCCTTCTCTTTGCCCCTCCTTCTCTATCTCAAAATAAATAAATAAAAACATTTGAAAAAAATTTTTTAAAGTACAAGTACTCTCACCTCTTTTATTCAACATAGTACCAGAAGCCTGAGCTGCAGCAATCAGACAAGACAAAGAAATAAAAGGCACCCAAACTGGTAAGAAGAAAAACCTTCACTATCAGATGTCATGATACTATATACAGAAAACCCTACAGACTCCACCAAACCGCTAATAAAACTGATAAATGAATTCAGTAAAGCTACAGGATACAAAATTAACATAAAGAAATCTGTTACTTCTATACAATAATAATGATATAGCAGAAAGAAAAAAATTTTTAAATAATCCTATTTGCAAATGCACCAAAAAGAATAAAATATCTAGGAATAAACTTAACCAAGGAGGTGAAATACCTGTAACTCTGTAAACTGTAAGATACTGATGAAAAAAACTTAATACACTTCCATGCTCATAGATTGGAAGAATCAATATTGTTAAAATGTCCATACTACTCAAAGCAATCTACAGATTTAATGAAATCCCCATCAAAATACCAACAGCAGTCTTCATAGAACTAGAACAAATAAAACTAAAATTTGTATGAAACCACAAAAGACCCCAAATAGCCAAAGCAATCTTGAGAAAGAAGAACAAAGCTGCAAGTATCACAATCCCAGATTTCAAGTATATTACAAAGCTGCAGTAATCAAAACAGTATGGTACTGGCACAAACAGAGATACAGAGATCAATGGAACAGAATAGAGTCTAGAAATAAACTCATGCTTAAATGGTCAACTAATCTACTACAAAGGAAGCAAGATGATAAAATGGGGAAAAATTAGGAAGCTGTAGGCAAAAGAATAAACAGCGTTAGGAACAACGTTAGGAAAATTAGGAAGCTGTAGGCAAAAGAATAAAACTGGACCACTGTCTTATACCATACACAAACATAAACTCAAAATGGATTAAGGACCTTTAGACCTAAAACCATAAAATTCCTAGAAGAAAACATAGGCAATAATTTATTTGACACTGGCCTTGGAAACATGTTTCTAGATATGTCTCCTCAGGCAAGGGAAATAAAAGCAAAATTTAACTATTAGAACTACACCAAAAAAAAAGGCTTGTATACAGCAAAGGAAACCATCAAAAAAAAAACAAAACAGCAACCTACTGAATGAAAGAAGATATCTGCAAAAGATATACCCAAAAATGGGGTGCCTGGGTGGCTCAGTCGGTTAAGCATCCAACTTCAGCTCAGGTCATGATCTTATGGTTCATGAGTTCGAGCCCCACATCAGGCTCTACGTGGAACGCTCAGAGCCTGGAGCCTGCTTCAGATTCTGTGTCTTCCTCTCTCTCTCTGCCCTCCCCCACTCACACCTGTCTCTCTCAAATATATATAAACACTAAAAAATTAAAAAAAAAGATATACCCAAAAAGGGGCTAATATCCCTAATATCCAAAATGTACAAAGAACTTCTACAACTCAACACCAAATAAATCCAAGTAATCCAATTAAAACGGGCAGAGGGCATGAATAGACATTTTCCAAAGAACACACACAAATGGCCGACACATGAAAAGATGCTCAACATCACTAATACCTAGGGAAATGCAAATAAAAACCACAATATCACTTTACATTCTTGGTTAAAATAAAAAAGATAAATAACAAGTATTGGTGAGGATGTGGAGAAGAGGGAAACCTCATTCGCTGCTAGTGGGAATGCAAACTGGTGCAGCCACTGTGGAGAACAGTATGGAGGTTCCTCAAAAAGTTAAAAGTAGAATCACCCTATGATCCAGTAATTCCACTACTAGGTATTTACCCAAAGAAAACAACACTAATTTGAAAAGATAAATGCACCCCTATCTTTATTGCAGGATTATTTACAATAGCCAAGATATGGAGGCAACCCAAGTGTCCATCCATAAATGAACGAATAAAGAAGATGTAGTATAGGCACACAAAGGAATATTAACCATAAAAAAGAATGAGGGGCATCTGGATGGCTCAGTGGGTTAAGCGTCCACCTTTTTTTTTTTTTTGTAAATTTTTTTTAACGTTTTATTTTTTGAGAGACAGAGCACAAGCAGAGGAGGGGACAGAGAGAGAGGGAGACACAGAATTTAAAGCAGGCTCCAGGCTCTGAGCTGTCAGCACAGAGCTCGATGTGGGGCTCAAGCACATGAACGTGAGATCATGACCTGAGCCAAAGTCAGATATTCAACCGACTAAGCCACTCAGGTGCCCCAAGCACCCAACTTCTTGATTTCGGCTCAGGTCATGATCTCACTGTTTGTGAGATCAAGCCCCACACCAGGCTTCGCGATGACAGCACAGAGCCTGCCTGGAATTTTCTCTCTCTCTCTCTCTCAAAATAAATAAATGAACTTTGGGGCACCTGGGTGGCTCAAGTCACTTGGGCGTCCAACTTCGACTCAGGTCATGATCTCACACACAGTTCATGAGGTCAAGCCCTGCATCGAATTCTGTGCTGACAGCTCGGAGCCTGGAGTCCACTTTGGATTCTGTCTCCCTCTCTCTGCCCCTCCCAGCTCATTCTCTCTCTCTCTCTGTCTCTCAAAAATAAATAAAGGGGCGCCTGGGTGGCTCAGTCGGTTAAGTGTCTGACTTCGGCTCAGGTCATGATCTCGTGGTTCATGGGTTCAGGCCCCACATCGGGCTCTGTGCTGACAGCTCAGAGCCTGGAGCCTGTCTTCAGATTCTGTGTCTCCCTCTCTCTCTGACCTTCCCCTGCTTGCGCTGTCTCTGTCTCTCAAAAATTAAAAAAAAAATTTTTTTAATAAATAAATAAACAAAAAAATAAACAAAAAACTTTTAAAAACATGAGACCTTGCCATTTATAATAACATAGATGGGTCTAGAGGGTATCATAATAAGTGAAATAAGCCAGAGAAAGACAAATACCATATGATTTCACTCATGTATGGAATTTATGAAACAAAACGAACAAACAAAAACAGAGACAAGCAAAAAAATAACAAAAGAAAACCCAGACTCTTAAATACAGATAACAAACTGATGGTTGCCAGAGGGGAGATGGGTAGGGGAATGGGTGAAATAGATAAAAGAGATTAAGAGTACACTTACCCTAATGAGCACTGAGTAATGTACAGAATTGAATTACTATACTGTATACCTAAAATTAATATAACACTGTATGTTAATTATACTTCAAAAATGAAAAAAGAAGAAAGAACACAGGTACTATATGTGTCTCAGCAAAAAAGCTAAAGCTGAATATGACGAGTGGTAACTAGGTCTAGAGCAATGGTTCTCCAACCAGACTGTACATTAATGTGCAGTGCACACTGAAACCACCTGGGGAACTTGTAAAATTCCTACAGCTGGAACTCCAGACCAATTAAATCAGAGTCCATAGGGACGGTGGGTCCCAAGGATGGGGAGATCCCAGCAATAGGTCTTTTTTAAAAATCTCCCAAAATGACAATGTACAGGTAGTGCTCTTAACCTACCCATAAATAAAACAGGAAACACAGGAGATAGAGGAGCATATTAAATTACTTCAAAAGAATGTACTCAGCAAATTACAAGCTGTGGGAAATTCTACAGGACAAACAACCTGATTTTGTCAATAAGCTACAAGGAAAAGAGAGGACTAAGATATTTAAGAGAACTCTTAACTAATTATTACACTGTTTGGGCCTTATTTCAACCTTGATTTGATTAAAAATTTTTTATGTTTTTTATTTTTGAGAGACAGAGAGAGACAGCGCAAGCAAGGGAAGGTCAGAGAGAGAAGGAGACACAGAATCTGAAGACAGGCTCCAGGCTCTGAACTAGCTGTCAGTACAGAGTCCAACGCGGGGCTCAAACCCATTAACCGTGACTTCATGATCTGAGCCAAAGCCGGACGCTTAACCGACTGAGCCACCCAGGCGCCCCTTGATTTGATTAAATAAACTGGGTTTTTGGTTTTTTTTGATCAATCCAGACTCACAGTTGCTTTTAACTATTGTCCCTAAGAGTCTCCTTAAATCTGGAACAATTCCTTAGTTTTTTTGTCTTTCATGACCTTGACACTTTGGAAGATTAGAAGCAGGTTATTTTGTAGCATAAATTACAATTAAAAAATTACAATTTGAGATCACCTGATTTTTCTAATTAGATTCAGGTGACACATTTTGGGGGCAGGGGAAACACCAGAGAACGTTACATCCTTCTCAAAATGTATCAAAAGGCATAAAATGTTTGCTATTGACTGAACTGCCTCTCCAAAATTCACATGTTGAAGCTGTAACCCCTACAACAGGGCCTGGAGACAGGGCCTTTAGGAAGGTAATTAACAAGAACATAAAGGGTGCCTGGGTGGCTCAGCCTGTTGGGCATCTGACTTCAGTCAGGTCATGATCTCAAGGTCTGTGGGCTCGAGCCCTGCTCGAGCTCTATGCTGACAGCTCAGAGCCTGGAGCCTGCTTCGGATTCTGTCTCCCTCTCTCTCTGTTCCTCCCCCGCTCATACTCTGTCTCTCTCTCTCTCAAAAATAAAGATTAAAAAAAAATTTTTTTTAAGTAAGAACATAAGGGTGGAGTCCTAGCCCAGTGGGACTAGCATCATTATAAAAGGTTATATATATTATACTGCAAACACCCGCATGTAGTAAATGCACACAAAGGCCATGAGGAAACAGCAAAAAAGCAACCATATGCACACTGAAGCCTCACCAGAAACCAACTCTGCCAGCACCTGATATTAGACTTCCACCCTCAATTTCTCTCTTTTAAGCCACCCAGTCCATGGTGTTCCATCATAGCAGCCTGAGCCAACTTAATACAATGTGGTTTTGTTCCATTAATGGCGATTTTATTTTTAAACATTTGGCTAAAGTGGTACTTGTAGACTTTCCCGCTATCAAGTCACTATTTTTTCCTTTGTATGTTTTCCCCTACAAGTTCCTTGTAGGCAGATATTTTGAGGTTAGTAAAATATCCTCTACCTTATACTCTAGCTCACTAGGTAACTCTTGCTTGAAACAATCAATGCAACGGTAGCTGCCAAATGGTGATTTTTATAATTCCATCATCCTGTCTATATTTATTGAATGGAATTCTATTGTAATAAATAACTTTCCCTTCTTCCCATTTATGTGTGCGTGTTTGTATATATATTCTTTTTATATCATGGGTTCTTACTTTATTCTACAGGTTGTAAAATCCAATACTAGTTTGTTGCTCAAACTGTCTCAGTCTGGGCCAGTGTGGATCCTTGAATAGGCTGCCTATGTCCTTGTGACATGTTCTCGCCACTTTAAGCACTTCCTCACTTTCTGGCACCACAAGATGTTCCCAGTGTGTCTTTGCATTTTCTCTGCCCCAGCATTGGAGTTAGCCCTTTCTCCAGGGAGTCTTGTTCCCTTTCACTGATGAATAGTATTCAGAAGTGTCATGGCTTCAAGACCTTCACAACAGACTGAGTTAAGGAATATATACGCATACACACAAACATACCAATTTATATTTACCTGTAAATATGTTAAAAACATTTAGTCCGTACTGAACCTACCAATTCTTTTTTCTTAATAATTTTTTTAAAATGTTGGGGCGCCTGGGTGGCTCAGTCAGCTAAGCAGCCGACTTCGGCTCAGGTCATGATCGTGCGGTTCATGAGTTCAAGCCCCGCGTCAGGCTCTGTGCTGACAGCTCAGAGCCTGGAGCCTGCTTCAGATTCTGTGTCTTCTTCTCTCTCTGCCCTTCCCCTGCTCAGGCTCTGTCTCTCTGTCTCTCAAAAATAAATAAACATTAAAAAAACATTTTTAATAATTTTTTAAATGTTTATTTTTTAGAGAGAGAGAGAGAAAGAGAGAACACAAGCTGGGGAGGGCAGAGAGAAGGAGACAGAGGACCCAAAGCAGCTACACACTGACAGCAAAGACCCAGATATGGGGTTTGAGCTCATGAATTCGAGATCATGACCTGAGCCAAAGTCAGTAACAACCAACTGAGCCACCCAGGCACCCCATGAAGCTACCAATTCTAATCTGAGGTTCATTTCACCCTTTTCCCTTATTTGTAACTCTTTAACAGTGAAAAACCTGATTTTTGTTTTCTCCATTATATATACTTATTTGCTCTAATCTAGAATACATAGAATAGTTTTGGAGTTCTAACCGTACCCTTGTAAACAAACTTTTACTAACTAGAGTACAGTATTTGTGTACAGTTCTTTTTGTCTCTAGTCTTAGGCTTGTTTATAGTTCTTTTTGTCAACAGCCTTATATAGTCAAAATCCTCTACTCCAAAATTATTTCAGTTAGTTCTTTCCATGTACACTTCAGAGTGGTTGTTGTTCAAATGAAATAGTTAGGTTCACTTGTTTCTGTTTGGGATTTTTCCCCCATCTTTGTTAATTCTGAGTATATGACACATGAACTAAGTTCTAATACTCAAAGCTATTCAAAATAGGAAAATCAGGTTAGTGTCAAACCCTATCCCTTCAATTCCTTCAATCTCTACCAACCCTCTTTATGTTACCAGTCTCATTAGTTTCTAGATTATCCTTCCTATGTTTCCTTTGGCACAAATGAGCAGTTATGAGTATATTTTATTTCCTCCTCCTTTCTTTAGAGTAACAATCTATAAATAATCTTTCCTTCTAAAATATATCCTTGAGATCAATCCATCAGTTCAGGGATCTTCCTTTTTTCCTTTCAGAGCTGCATAGTATGGTTATGTGTATATAACATATTTTATTCAACCACTCTCCTATGCATGAAATTGCAAACGATGATCCATGAATAACTTTACATATGGATGTTCATATTGTTGGCGTTGCACCTTCAGGGAAAATCCCTACAATTGAAACTGATGGGCCAGGGGCGCCTGGGTGGCTCAGTCGGTTAGGCGTCTGACTTTGGCTGAGGTCATGATCTCACGGTTCATGAGTTCGAGCCCCGCAGCAGGCTCTGTGCTGACAGCTAGCTCAGAGCCTGGAGCCTGTCTTCGGATTCTGTATCTTCCTCTCTCTCTGACCCTTCCCTGCTTGCGCTCTCTCTGTCTCTCAAAAATAAATTTAAAAAACATTAAAAAAAAAAAAGAAAGAAAGAAACTGATGGGCCAAATGGCAAATGCATGCGCAGGATTCCACTGGATACTCCCAAGTCTCAGGAGGGGTTGTGCCCTCTCATCAAGAATATATGTGTCTGCTTCCTCACAGCCTAACCAACAGGATGGACTGTTATACTTTAATTTTTGTCAATCTGAAAACTAAAAAGTGGTATCTCACTGTATTTAAATTTGCATTTTTCTAATTATAAGTCTCATATCATTTCTGGTTTAGAGGCCATTTTATATGCTTTGGGGGGAATTATCCCTTATGTATTCTGATCATTTTTCTATCAGGTTACTGTACTTTAACCTCTTAATAATGTTTTTTGACGCATAACATTTTTTAAGTTTGATGAAGTCCAGTTTAGTTTTTTTGTTGCTTTTGTTATTAGTGTCATATTTAATAATCCACTGCCAAGAATCCAAGATCAGGAAGATTTATTCCCGAGGTTTTTATAAAGAGTTTTATGGTTTTAGATCTTATATTTAGGTGGTTGATCCATTTTGAGTTAATATTTGTATATTGTATGAAGTTGGGGCACATCATTGAATTTTGTAGTTACAAATAGAACACACTGCTTTTCCCCTTAAAGATTCTGTATTGTTATATTTGGCAATTATTTTTGAAGTTTACCTTGCATAATATTTAGTCAGTGCATCCTTAATTACTGAGTACCAGACAGTTCATGGAACTGGGCATTGCAGTTCTTAGAACATGTTGTTAATATTGAGTCTTCAAGAATGATTCAAAATACAGGGACAATAAGAGAAAGGACTGATACATTTTACTACCTAAAGATGAAACTTTCTTGTAAGGCCAAAAAATAAAGTCAAGATAGCTGACTGACTAAAAGAAAGTATCTGTAAGGTATCACAGGTATTTGTATGCTGATGTTCATTACAGTGTTATTTATTCACAGCAGCCAAAAGGTGGAAACCCAAGTGTTCACCCACAAATAAATGGATAAATACAATGGATTACTATTCAGCCATAAAAAGAAATAAAATTCTGATACATACAGAAGAATACGGATGAATCTTGAAAACATTATGGTAAGTGAAATAAGCCAGAAACAAAAGGGCAAATATTGTATGATTCCACTTACATGAAATATTTAGAAAAGGAAAATTTATTAGAGGCAGGAAGTAGATTGGTAGTAACCAGGGGCTAGGAATAAGGGAGGAAATGGCAAGTTATTGCTCAATGATTACAAAGTTTCTATTTGGAGTGATGGAAAAGTTTTGGAAATAGTGGTGATGCTTGCAAACACTGTGAATGCAATTAATGTCATTGAACTGTAACACTTAAATTTTTTTATTTTGATACCGCCCCTTCCAATTTAAAGAACTAGGTTGTAACATTTAAAAATTAACCAACTGAATCTAGTTTATTACTCTGGTGCACATTATTAACAAATATTTCAAAATCAGGGTCACCGCTATGCATGCCGCAGAGATTGCTGGTAGGGCTAATTATGGCTGCCTGTGGATGAAACCTGTAATGCAGAATTCATATACTATGGCTACTCTGGCATCTTCAAATATCTAAAAGCCTAAAGGTGAGGGATCGTTCTTAATGCATTCCTAGATCTGAGCAAAAATGCAGAGGTAAAGGTTGTTCTCCAAAATGAAAGCACAATCTGAAAGAGTGGTTTATATCCAAATCCCAGTAGTTCCTCCTCTAGCTCTATTCCTTCCAATTTAGTATTTTAAGTCTATCCTCTCAGTCTCAGCTTTTTCACCCCACATATTATAACTGCCTCCCCTTCCCAAAGTAGACACTTTCATTTCCCATACTTGCCTGGTAATTCATGCTTACCAGAATACCAAAGACTTCCTTAAAAAAAAGAAAAGGAAAAAAAAAGAAAGAAAGGTAACAATAGTAAAATTATGACGGCCACAATTCCAACAACCTTCTTTTTTATGTATTAGTTCACCATACATTGAATAATGTTTTACGTGGGGACAACTGGACTTTTTTTCTGAGCCATTTAGTCATGTTTAACTCTGGCATCAATACTAGCAGCCCTATGCCACCCTTCCAGCAACTCTTCCACACTACTGGGCAGAAATCTTAGTTCTTCCCTACTTTCTTCAGCAAGTATAGTTCATTTCTTATCCCATTATCACAACACAGGAGTGAAGAATGGGATCACTGACCCTTTCCAAATTTACCTGTATTTGCCTTATTACCTACAACTTGAAAATAACTTGAATCTACACACTTCAAGAGTAAAGTCCTTGAAGTGCCTTAAAATGTTAAGTTTGTACTCTTTTCTCCAACAATGCAATAAAAAAATCAATCATACACATTCTCCAGTTTAGATTTTTTTTAATGTCCAAGTAAAATAAAAGCCAAAGACCTTCATTTTAATGTTCAGCACACAATACTCTTTAAGCAAGATTCAGGAATAGACTCTGCCATTTATTCCCAACCGTTGTCTACTGAATACAATTGTAACCAATCTGTAATCTGAGACTAAAACTTTATATAAAATGAACAAACGAATCCAAAGGGGCTCACATTTTTAATCTGCTGTCTTAAAAAAAATGCCCTTCACTCAGCAGTTAAGGTTTCTTTTCTGTAGAATCCACTACTCAATACCTTGTTTCTTCTACCGATGACCCTAGCTGCTTCTAAGGACACAATGAGGGAAATGAATTCCTGACCAGTACATACTAACAAAAACCATGTTTACAAAAACCAATCCTCAGCATGAATAAGGACAGGTAAGAAAGCACCACTTTGGTATATGAACAATAAAAAGATAAAAAGAACTGAGGGGTCAAATTACACAGAAAGTTTAGACATCATAGATCCAGAGAGTTTCCCCCTTTACTAATCAGGCAACCGGTACCAGCTGTTTCACCTCCAAGCTAAAAGAAACTGGTATTTTCTTTGCAAAGTCATACACAATGGTTTTGAAAAGCAAAGGAAAAAAATATACAAATCTAAGCCTCGATTAACTCTACTACAGTCACATTCTGCTCTTTGAAAGGGGTATTATTATTTTTCCTATCTCATAAATAAGGAAACTAAAGGTTGAAGCAGTAATTTGCCCAAGATAAAAAGAAACTAACAAAATCAGTAAGCAGTATAGCCAGGAACTAAACCAATATCTACCTTAAAAACCTTCTTTTTTTTTTTAAAGTAAGCTCTACACCCAGGTGAGGTTTGAACTCACAACCCCAAAGATCAAGAGTCACATGCTCCACTGACTGAGCCAGCCAGGCACCCCCAAAACTCTCTTTCTTAGTGACTATATTTAAATTAATCAGATAACCCACAAATTCCAAAATAAATCAACTTTGCAGGACTAATTTTACTATGGTGAAACAATTTAAATTTGAACAGCAGGGATGCTGAGAAGATGGATGGTGGAGTAGAAAGCACCAGGAATCTATCTCCCCACCTAGATAACCACTATACTGGCAAACTCTGTCTGATGTAACTATTTTAGAATGCTATAATCGTGGAAGGTTCACAACTTCCAGAAGGCTTGGATGGTAAACTGCAATTAATTTCAGTCCATTTCAGCTCTTAGCACAATAGCAGCTACCCATCCCACACCCTTACACAAACACACACATGCGCACACGTGGATGGACACACAACATCCCTCTCCCTCATCCCCCAACCTCTGGCAGCCAGCTGTGCACATATTCCTGGAGAGCTTGCACATAATTTATGGAAGCCAGGCTAAGCAAAAAGCACCTGTCGTCCAAATACTGAGAATTCTGTACTATGATCACTGATTGCTGCTTATGATCACAGAGGTGCCAGGGTGGCCAGCCACTGTTGTTCCACCGCTCCATGTCGTTGCAAACCTCTCGCTGTCCTCTCGCCATCCACCTGAAGTGACTTCCAGAGTATTTAAAGCTCCAGCAACGATTCTTTTCCCCCTTCATTTTTCTCCTTCTCCCTTTTGAGAGCAAGACACTAAAGACTAGGACATTTAAAAGCAACTACATATACAGAAGAAATGAAAAGTCACTGCAAATGCCCAGGAAAATGCAGAGGCTCAGAAATGATGTAAGAAGACCTTAAGTTTACACCCCAGACTGATCACTGGCACAAAAATAGGCTACAACAATTAAAAAAAAAAAAAAAACATGTAAGAGGAGGGAGAATCTGATTTCCAGAGTTACTACCTTATATTAGAGTCACATGTCCAGTTTTCAACCAAAAAAATCACAAGACATACAAAGAAACAGAAAAGTATGGCCCACTCAAAGGAAAAAAATAAACAGAAACCGTCCCTAAGAAAGATTTGGTGGATGGGAGTGCCTGGGTGGCACTGTTGGTTAAGTGCTGGACTCTCAACCTTGCCTCAGGTCAAGATATCACAGTTTTGTGAGTCAAGCCCTCCACTGGTCTCGGTGCTGATGGTGTGGAGCCTACTTGGGATTTTGTCTCTCCTTTTGTCTGTCCTTCTCCCACTGTGCTCTCCCTTTCTCTCTCTCTCAAAATAAATAAACTTAAAAAAAAAGAAGACTTGATAATGGACCTATTAAACAAAGACTTCTTTTTTTTAATACTTATTTAATTTGAGAAGGAGAGAGAGCACAAACAGGAAGGGGCAGAGAGTGAGAAAAAGAATCCCAAGCAGGCTCCGTGCTTTCAGCACAGAGCCCGACACAGGGCTCAATCTCACAAACCATGAGATCACGACCTGAGCCAAAATCAAGAGTCAGACACCAAACAGACTGAGCCACTCAGGCACCCCTAACTGAAGACTTTAAAACAATGATCTTAAAGATACTTAAAAAACATTAAGATGTGGACAAGTCAAGAAAACAATGTATGAACAGAAAGGAGATATAAAACCTTTTTAAAAAGAAACCAGAAAGAAATTCTGGAACTGAGAAGTACAATAACTGAAATAAAAAATTCACTAGATGGATTCAAAAACTGATTTGAGCAGGCAGAAAAAAGAAACAGTGACCTTGAAGATACAACAGTGAAAATTTAGAATCTGAGAAACAAAAAGAAAAAAGATTGAAGAAAGGTGAACAGAGCATAAGGGACCCAAGGGACACCATCAAGAGAGGGACACCATCAAAAGGACCAATATACATATTATGTGAGTCCCAGAAGGAGAATCAAGAAAGGGACAGAGAGAATATCTGAAAACGTAATGGCCAAAAACTTCCCAAATATATTTAATGAAACACAAATACAAACATCCAAAAAGTTCAACGAACTCCAAGTACAATGAACTCAAAGAGATCCACCCAAAAACACATGATATTCAAAAACCAAAGACAGAGAGAATCTTGAAAGCAGTGAGAAAATATAAAAGGAACCATCAACGGGATAATCACATTTCTCATCAGAACCTTTAGAGGCCAGAAAGGAGTGACCAACATATTTAAAGTAATAAATAAACGCAAACAAACAAACCTACCTCAACCAAAAACGCTGTATCTAACAAAAGTGAGGGAGAAATTAAGATACTTCCAGATAAACAAAATTTGAAGGAGTTCATTACCACTAGACCTGCCCTCCAAGAAATGCTAAAGAATGACCTGCAAATTGAAATAAAAGGACACTAAACAGTAACTTGAATAAAAATCTCAGTAAAGGCAAATACATAAGCATTTATAAAAACTAGTATTACTGTAACTTTGGTTTGTAATTCCATTTTTTGTTTTCTACAAGATTTAAGAGTCTAATAAATAATTGTTAGTCTAAAAACTAGTATTACTATAATGTTGGTTTGTAACTCCATATTTTGTTTCCTTCATGATTAAGACATTAGTATATTTTTTTAAATTATGTTTTTGGATACACACTGTATAAACTGTACTTTGGGGATAACAGCAACGGAAGAGGGTGGAGATGTAAACAAGCAGAGTTTGTGTATGCTAATAAAGTGAAATTGGTATAAATACAAATTAGTGTTATAACTTTAGGTTGTTAAATGCAATCCTCACAATAACCACAAAGAAAATACCTAGAATACACACAAAAGGCAATGAGATAGGACCTCACGTATTTCACTACAAAAAAACAGCTAAACACAAAAGGCAATAATGCAAGAAATGAAGGACAAGAAAAGCCAGAAGGCATATCAAAAATAAACAGCAATGTGACAGAAGTCCCTACTTATCATTTATCCTTAAAAAAGGAAGTAAATTCTAAATTATGCTGTAATACATGGATGAACTTTGAGGACATTATGCTAAATGAAATAAGCTGGTCATATATCCTGTAGGACTCCACTTATATGATGAACTCAGAATAGGCAAATTCATAGAGACAGAAAGTAGAATAGGGGCTGGGAAAACTGGAGAATGAGGAGCAACTGTTTAACCATTACAAAGTTTCAGCTGGGGTGATGGACAAGTATCGGATATAGGCAATGGTGATGGTTGTACAACACTGTGAATGTACTTAATGACACTGATTTATATACCTAAAAGTGGTTAAAATGGAAATTTTTTTATTAAACGTATTTTATAATTCTTAAAAAAAATAACATAAAATACCAAAAACCACTAAACTGTATACTTAAAAGCAAGAATTGGAGCTCCTGGGTGGCTCCATCGGTTAAGCGGCCAACTTCGGCTCAGGTTATGATCTCACAGTCTGTGGGTTCGAGCCCCGCATCAGGCTGACAGCTCAGAGCCTTGAGCCTGCTTCGGATTCTGTGTCTCCCTCTCTCTCTCTGCCCCTCCCCCGCTCACTGACTGTCTCTCTCTCTCTCTCTCTCTCTCTCAAAATAAAATAAAGACATAAAAAAATTTTAAAACTTAATTAATTAAAAAGCAAGAATTGTATGGTCTCTGAATCTGTATCTCAGTAAAGCTGTTTTCTTCTTTTAAAAAAATCTAAAAGCTTCTTTTTAAACAAAAACAATCTTGGTGCAAAGAAGATTCTCTCATCCTCTCTACCCCCCACCACGCCCACAAAACTCTTGGATACTGTAGATGATTTTTGGAAATTGTGAAAAGGAGAAAATAGTGACCATTTAAAACCAATCTGTGTCTAAGAATTTCTCACAAAGTAGGAATACTAAAATTGTGCAGTCTTCCAACATCAACAAAACGCTTTATAAATTTGAGTTACATGACACAAATAAAACCACATAGGCAAACTACATACATAGGTAGATTTCTGGCCAGGTGAGCCAACAATATTAATAACTCAGTACATATGTGCCACCAGGCTCTATCCTGTTTAATATTTCATCAGAAGCTCGAACACCTAATAGCATGCTTATTAAAGATGATATCAACTCAAAAGCTGAAGAAAAGTAGCAACCTTGATTCATAATGCAAATGAGCTCATCAGGCTGAACCAATGAGTAGAGGCCATTTACCACTACTTCACATTTACAAAAGCACATACATACTTTATTAGAGATAGATGTAAAAACCAAAACCCAAAATACAACTACTAAAAGTACCAGATGCTAAGACTCTTAAAATAACAATTCATAAAATTACATACGTTGGGTTGACCTCATACACCACTTAAAAAGCTATAAAATTATTCTCAGTGTAATTCTACTGCTGAAAAGATAAACATCATCTTAAAATGAATTATGAGAAGTACAGATTTTAGACCAAGTAATGGCCCCAGAGTACTATACGATCCAACTACGCTTGAGTTCTGTCCAGTGAGATACTGTAAAATGGTTACCTTCCACACTACACTGTAAATTCCAGAACATGGACTCAAAACAATTGTAACACAATCAGGCTCCAATGTAGACCAGCACTTAAATATTCCTCATTTGACAAATTAAAAACCAGTACAATCCCCACTCACAATCATAAATTATATTTCTCTTCCATAGTTATAATACATGGAAATGAAACAGAAGGTTTTCAATGCTATTAAACATTTGTACCCAAGGGCTAATTCTAATCCATTTTCCCTAGAGCAATAAAAATTTGAAAAATGTATCTACCTTTGGAGGCCAACAGAAATCATACAAAAAATACTCAACTTGACAGAAAAAAACAAATCTCTTAATCCTAAATAGCATATATATATTTTTTATATTTATTTATTTTTGAGAGAGACAGAGCTTGAGCTGGGGAAGGACAGAGAAGGAAAGAGAGAGACAGAATCCGAGGCATGCTCCAGGCTCTAAGCTGTCGGCACAGAGCCCACGTGGGGCTAGAACTCATGAACCACGAAATCATGGCCTGGGCCCAAGATGGATGCCTAACCGACTGAGCCACCCAGGTGCCCTGTATACTTTTTAATTAGACTAATCATGTTTAATGATATTTAAAAAATCCTGCTCATTGTTTTGGAGTCAAGTAATAAGAAAGAGTTTAATGTAATAAGCCCATCTCCACAGTCCAACTGACCACAAGTAATGTTAGCTGTTTCTGTATATACTATCAGCTATTTTCTACAGGTATGTTACAAATAATTGCTTTTTGTTTTGTTTTTAATCACAATTAGGAATACAAAACTACAGTTTGTTTTTTTCACTCAATACATCTTGGACTTCATTGTATTTCATCACACATTGATCTGCCTCATTTTTTTTTTTTTACAGAGGTATAACTGACACACAATATCCTAATTGACACAAAATTAGTTTCAGGTACATAAAATGATTCGATATTTTTATACATTAAGAAATAATCCCAGGGGCAGGGGCACCTGGGTGGCTCAGTCAGTTAAGTGACCAACTTTGACTCAGGTCATGATCTCACATTTCATGAGTTTGAGCCCCGCATTTTGCTCTCTGCTTGCTGGCACATGGCCTGCTTCAGATCCTTTCCCTCTCTCTCTGCCCCTTGCCTGCTCTCTCTGTCTCAAAAATAAACATTAAAAAAGAAATGATGCTAAGTCTAGCTACCATGTCACAAAAGTTATTAAAATATTGACTGTATTCTCTATGCTGTACACACACATACACACACACACACCTCTATCCATTGATCAATGGTCCACTGACTGATGGACACTACGGTTGCTTCCCTATATTGGCTATTGTAAATGAATATAGGGGTGCATATTGTCTCTCCGAATTAATGATTTTATTTTCTTCAAATACCAAGTGGAACTGCTCAGTCACATGGTAGTTCTATTTTTAATTTTCTGAGGAACCTCCATACTGTTTTCCATACTGACTGCACCAATTTACATTCCCACCGACAGTGTACGAGGGTTCCTTTATCTCCAAATCCTTGCCAACACTTATATTTGTCTTTTTTGATAAAAAGTCAATCTAACAGTGTGAATTGATCTCATTGTGATTTTGACTCGCATTTCTCCCAATGCCTAGTGATGTTGAGCATCTTTTCCTGTGCCTGTGGCCATTTGTATGTCTTCTTTTGAAAAATGTTTATTCATGTCCTCTGCTTATTTTCTAATCAGTCTGTGGTGTTTTTTTTAATTGTGTAAGTTGTGTAAGGTTTTAAAATTTTTTTTAATGTTTTTTTATTTTTGAGAGAGAGAGAGAGAGAGAGAGAGAGAGACGGAGCTCATGCAGGGGAGGGGCAGAGTGAGAGAGGAAGATGCAGAATCTGAAGCAGACTCCAGGCTCTGAGCTGTCAGCACAGGGCCCAACGTGGGCTTGAACCCAAGAACCGTGAGATCATGATCTGAGCCGAAGTTGGATGCTTAACTGCTGAGCCACCAAGGCGCCCCTGTAAGTTCTTTGTATATTTTGGATATTAACTCCTTATTGGAAGTATGATTTCCAAGTATCTTCTCCCATTCATTCAGTAGACTGCTTTTTTGTTTTGTTCGTTTTCTCCACTGTGCAAAAGTTTTTTAGTTTGATGTAATCCCTCATGTTTACTTTAGCTTTTGTTGCCCTTGCCTGAAGAGATTAATCCAAAAAAATCCTAAGACCTAATGTCCAAAATCTTGTGTATGTTTTCTTCTAAGAGTTTTATGGCTTCAGGTTTTACAATCAAGTCTTCAATCCATTTTGAATTAAGTTTGGTATGTGCAGTATGAGATAGTGGTCCAGTTTCGTTCTTTTGCACGTAACTGCCCAGTTTTCCCAACACCACTTAATTGAAAAGATTGTCTTTTCCCCCACTGTATATCCTTGCCTCCTTTGTTGTAGATTAATTGACCGTATAAGCATGCATTTTATTTCTGGGCTCTCTATTCCATTTAATTGATCTATATGTCTGTTTTCAGGCCAGTATCATACTGTTTTAATTACTATAGTTTTGAAGAACTTGGAAATCGGGGGCTCGTTTTTTTAATGGCTCACAAAGCATTTCATTATATGGTAATACCACTATTTAACTAGTCCTTTTGATGACAGATATTTGGGTTAGTCCCATTTTTTGTTTTTATAAATGTTGCCGTAATAAATAACTTCATAGAAATCTCTTTGTATGTTTATGCAAGTACAGGTACAAGACACATTTCTGCACGTAGAACTGTTGGATGTATTTTTTATTCTGACAGCTTTTGCTAAATTGCTCTCCAAAAGGACTGTGTCAAATGAACTCCCAACAACAGTTAAGAGCTTCTATTTTCCCTGCAATCTAGCCAGCAGTAAGCATCAACATATTTTTTAATTTTTGCCAGTTTGAGGAGCAGAAAATGCTTATTTAAATTAGCATTTCTTCATTACTGAGGTCAAGCACCTCTTCATATATCTTTTGGCCATCTGCAATCTTTTTCTATGAAACACTTATTCATGTCCTTTTTCCTGGCTATTTTCTCCAAGTAATTGCCTATTTTGTATAGTTTTAAAGAACCTTCTGTAGGAAAGTAGCTTTTGTCATTTGTTCTGAGTATTTTTATCATTGGTTTACATCTATTTTTTACTGTCTTTTTAAAAATGTATATGATCATGTATGTCCATTTTTATTATGGTTTTGAGATTTATTCTAGTTTTTTAAAAAGCCTTTCTCCTTCCAGCTTTACATTTTTTCCTAAAGGTTAGCTAAATGTCTCTATACCGTTTATTGAATAGTATATCTTTTCCCCCACTAAGTTATTCTCGGAGAACAAGAGCAAAGAAGGGAGTAATAATGTAAGACGAATTCCAGCTTTTAAAGCCCTTCTGTACTGTTACCTAGAATAAGCAGACACCCAAATGTTCAAAAAGATCTTATGTTTGTACCTACGTAGATATATTACATTCTCAAAGTAAAGTACAATTATTTCAGGGCAATGTCTATGAAAATTCCAACTGCTTTTTTTTTTTTTTTTACAGAAATGGACAAGCCAATTATAAAATGCAAGGGACTCAAAATGAACAAATAATTCTTGAAAAAGGACAGAGTTGGTAGATTCACACTCCCCAATTTCAAAACCTACTAGAAAAGCCACAGTTATCCAGTGTGGTACTGGCATCATAACATATAGACCAATGGAAAAGAATTGAGAGTCCAGGAATAAACCCATACATCTATGTTGATTTTCAACAAGAGTGCCAAAAAAAAACCCACAAAAACAAAACAAAAAACAAAAAGCAAAAAAACAAGAAAACAAAAGTGCAAAGACAATCCACTGGAGAAATGGTGCTGGAATACCTGGATATTTCATGCAAAAGAATAGAAGTGGGGGGGGGGGCGTGGGTGGCTCAGTTAAGCGTCCGACTTTGGCTCAGGTCATGATCTCATGGTTCGTGAGTTTGAGCCCTGCACTGGGCTCTGTGCTGACAGCTCAGAGCCTGGAGCCTGCTTCAAAATCTGTGTCTCCCTCTCTTTCTGCCCCTTCCCTGCTCATGCTCTAACTCTCTCTGCCTCAAAAATAAACAAATATTTAAAAAAAAAAAAAAGAATAAAATCGGTGACCTCACACCATTTACAAATATTAACTCAAAGTGGATCAAATGTGAAAGCTAAACTGTAAAATTCTTAGGACAAAACACAGATCACCTCAAATCAGGTAGTGGTTTCTTAAATATAACATCTAAAGCACAAACTTAAAAAAAATTAGAAAAACTATACTTCATATAGAAAAACTCTTCTTCATTTTAAAAGTTTGAACTGCAAAAGATACTATCAAAAAAATGAAAAGACAATTAAAATTCAGAAAAAAGAAAAAATGAAAAGACAACTTGTAGAATGAGAGAAATATTTGCAAATCATATATCTGATAAGGGTATTATAAACACTGCAGTGAACACCCATGCACAAATCTCTTTGTATGCTTGTGCAAGTACAGGTATAAGATATATTCCTATGGGGGCGGGGAAGGAGCGCCTGGCTGGCTCAGTCAGAGGAGCATGCGACTTTTGACTCTTGGGTCATGAGTTCAAGCTCTGTGTGGGGTGTAGAGATTACTTAAATAAATAAAACTTTAAAAAAGAAAAAAGAGATATTCTCCTATCTAGTACCCAGAATAAAGAGTCTTAGAACTCAACAATAAAAAAACCAAATAACAAAATTACAAAATGGACAAAGGGTTTCAATAAACATTTCTCCAAAGATATACAGGTGACCAATAAGCACCTGAAAAGATGCTTGATATCATCAATCATTAGGAAAATACAAATCAATACCAGAACATACCATTTCATACCCCTCAGAATAGCTATGAAAGAAAGAAAAAAAAAGAAAGAAAGAAAAGAAAAGAAAAGAAAAGAAAAGAAAAGAAAAGAAAAATGTTGGAAAGGATATAGAGAAATTAAATGGAACTCTCATACATTGCTGGTGGTAATGAAAAATGGTACAGCCTCCGTGGGGGTTTCTCAATAAGTTAAATATAGAATTACCATGTAACTAGCACTTCCACTGTAAGTATACACCCAGAAGAATTGAAACAGGATGGCTGGGTGGCTCAGTCGGTTAAGCAGCCAACTTCAGCTCAGGCCATGATCTCCCGATTCATGGGTTCAAGCCCCATATCAGGCTTGCTGCTGTCAACACAGAACCTGCTTCAGTTCCTCTGCCCCCTCTTTCTCTCTGCCCCTCCCCCACTCATACATGCATGCTCTTTCAAAAATAAACATTAAAAAAATAATTTTAAAAAACTGACATATATTCACAAAAAAAAACTTGCACATGAATGGTCACAGCAGTATTATTCACAATAGCCAAAAAGTAGAAACAACCCAATGTCCATCAAGTGATTAATGGATTAACAAAATGTGGTATATCCATAAAATAGAATATTATTCTATCAAAAAAAAAGAATGAAATGATACATTCTATAACATGGCTGAATGTTGAAAACATGCTAAAGTGAAAGAAGTCAGACAATAAAGGTCACATATTCATGATTCCATTAACATCAAGGATTGAGAACAGGCAAATCCACAGAGACAAAAAGACAATTAGTAGCTGTCAGGGCCTGGTAACGAGTTTCTTATTGGGGTGACAGGAATGTTCTGGAATTAGTCTGATCCATAACTTTGTGAATATACTAAGAACCACAGACTACATGCACTTCAAAATGGCAAATTGTATGGTATACAAATTATACCTCAAAAATAAAAACCAATAAATGACAGAATCTGCAAAAAATTTTAATTTATCCTAGCCTGTCGCTAACTTTGGGTCTAAAACTATGCATCCAGAACACAGATTTAGTTAGAGACTTAAAGACTGATTTCAAACACTTACGGGACCACAGATGGAATAAATTCCCAATTGGAGACGATGTAGAAATCAAAGCTGTAACTAAGGAACCAGGTGAGTGAGCCCAAGAGAATGATCACCAGAGCACAGCTCCTTTCAACTGAACTGCTTTCAGCCAAAACAATGTCAGCTGTACCTAACTCCAAGCAAATCCAGTCCTTTTAAGAACAGATCTTCACTACAGAAAAATGAAGGAGGGATAGGGTCACCATTTACTTCAAAAAGACTTAAGAAGCTAAAATCAAACATGATGTGGGAAGATCCTAAAATAAAATGCAAACAATTAATAAATACACCTAATTTCTCCTAATTTCATTACAAATGAATAACATAACCACACAGAAACAGGAAAAAGGAGAACTAACCTAAGTAATTTTGGATAACAGATTTTGACTGTGCACTGTAAAGCTAAAGACAAATATACTCTAGTTTTTAAATGTGTCTCTCACAGGGAAATAGGTCATTCTGAAACTCCTGTGTGTGTGTATGCTACTACTGAACAGATAATATACTATGGATAAGAACCAAGTTTCTCACCTTTGAAGAGGCAAAGGGAAAACAAAGTCTAGAATGAATCCTGAGGTCATGGTTTTCAGTTTTTATAGATGGATAGATAAGGAAATAAAAATATATGTATGTACATTACCATACATCTACTTGCTAGCTCTATCTACAGAGAGAATCTAGAAACAATGGCACCCCAATTGTACTGAGCCCTGCTGACACTCAGATCTTGGTTTCTAGAGACCATTCTCCACTAAACTGAAGATGCTTCCTTGGAGAAATGACTGATTGTGTGTGTGGCTGGTATAAAAACGAAAAACAGGAGATGCACCTAAAACATCTTCTAGTACAAGAAAGCAAATCAGATCACAAAATGATGAGGGCACCGTAGAAAGAACACAGGAGCAAATTTGAAAGTGTTCTCAATAACCAAAGCTGGAATGATTTGAGCAACAAAATATTAAATTTTAACCCACACAGTAAAATAAATATCCATAAATCCATGTAAGTAAATATATGGATAATAAATGGAGGAAAAGGGACAGTTCCTCCTTAACAGAAATCCAGTTAATATGGAGCACCTGGATGGTTCAGCTGGTTAAGCATCCAACTCTTAATCTTGGTGTAATCTCACAGTTCCTGAGATCCAGCCCCACGTTGGGCTCTGCACTGACCATGAGGAACCTGCTTGGGATTCTCTGTCTCTCTCTATCCCTCACCTACTCATTCGCTCACTCTCTCTCAAAAAAGATAAATATTAAAAAAAAAAAAAAAAGAAATCCAACTAATAAAAATAGAAGGGATGAAAGAAACAAAATCATCATTAAGCAAACATAGTAGTAGTAATGACTGTCAGCAAGAAACACTGATAGATGCAAAAATTGGGCTATGAAATGTATGATTGTTGCAAGATACCTGCAGTTTCAAAGTACCTCCCCACAAGAGTAAAGTATTAATTACAAAGGAACGATTACATTACTAAGGAAATATTACATTTATTATTAATTACAAAGGAAAAAACAGTAACCTTACAGTGGAGAAACCTGGCAGATACCACCTTAACCCTAATTATGTTAACATTAATCATGAGTAAACCTCAGACAAATCTAACTGAGGGACATTCTAATAAAATACATGACAAGTTCTCTTCAAAAGTGTCAAGATAAACTAAATGGAGGGTGGAATCGAGAATTGGATCTCAGACCAGAAAAAGGATAGCTTATAAATGTGAATTTCTTGATTTTCATCATTGTAACTATATAAGGTATTAACATTAAGGGAAAAGGGTTAATGAAAACTCTTTATACAAATTTTGCATCTTTGATGTAAATCTAAAATTATTTGTTAAAAAGTTTAAAAGATTTTAGAAACTCCTCTGAAAGTAAAGCAAATCTTTCTTCTATAATTTTAAGTTAAACAAACAATACTTTAACAGATAATTACACATGGAAAGAATTTGGCTTTTTTTTTTTTACTAAAAGGTGGGCATAATACTCCATTTACTGATATTATCAGCTCATAGAAATTATTCTAAGTTCTGAAACAAATTACAAAGATGGGAGAAGGGGTATAATATCATCTATGAATTTTTTAAAATCTGACCTTTTTTAAAATGTTTATTTCTTTTGAGAGAGCGCAAGTATGCGCAAGCAAGCAGGAAAGGGACAGAGAGAGGGAGAGAATCCCAACCAGGCTCCATGCTCAGCACAGAGTCCAACGTGGGGCTTGATATGACAAATTATGAGATCATGACCTGAGCAGAAATCAGGAGTCAGACACTTAACCGACTGAGCCACCCAGGTGCCCCAACATCTGTCCACTTCACGGTTACCTTACATTAAACATGCAGCTATTGTTTTTTAAAGCTTTCAGCTAGCAACAATTATTTTACTAGTAATATCAGAATAAAACAAAACAAAACAAAAATGTACTAGCCAGTAACATGACTGTAGAAACGCATGGTTGATTCCTTCATTCCTTCTCCTAGTTCCTCCATATGGCCAACGGCAATCCTTTCACATAGCAGTTAACTGGTAGGCTTAATTTTACAAGCTATGGCAACCAAACCCTTATGAAATCAAAGACATGACTGCAGCATCCTTCACACCCTAAACTTAACAGACCTAAACGGCTACACGTGCAACAGAGAACCAGGTAAGTCCGCAAATTGTGGTCAGATACAATTTAATATCATTAAAAACTATCAACTTTGGGGTGCCTGGGTGACTCAGTCAGTTAAGTGTCCAGCTTGAGCTCATGTCACAATCTCACAGTTTGAGCCCTGTATTGGGCTCTGCACTACCAGTGTAGAGCATGCTTAGGATTTTCTCTCCCTCTCTCTCTCACTTTCTCTCCCCCCTCCGAAATAAATAAAGTTTAAAAAAAGCTACCAACTTTTTGAATCCTACAGGTTTAAGTTGAATGAAAATTTCTCTGCTGCCACAAAATGTACTCTATTATCACTTATACATTATTTTCCATTTTAAGTGGTTTTTCCTCAAGTTACTTAACTTTTCTAACCAACTATTTAAATGTTTAAATTTTAAATTTAAACGTGCTTAAATCATCTTAGTTTAATACTCAAACACCTTTATTAATCTCATATTTTTAAGTTTATTTATTTATCTTGAAAGAGAGAGAGGGGCGCCTGGATGGCTCAGTCAATTGAGAGTCCAACTTCAGCTCAGGTCATGATCTCATGGTTCATGGGTTCAAGCCCCACATCAGGCAGGCTCTGTGCTGACAGCTCAGAGTCTGCAGCCTGCTTCGGATTCTGTGTCTCCCTCTCTCTCCACCCCTCTCCTGCTCATGCCTCTGTCTCTCTCTCTCTCTCTCTCTCAAAAAACAAATAAACATTTCAAAAAATTTTTAAAAAAGAGAAAGAAAAGGTGAGAGAGAGAGAGAGAGAGAGCACGAACGAGCTGGGGAGGGGCAAAAGGAAGGAGAGACAAAATCTCAAGCAGGCTCTGATCCATCAGCATAGAGCCCGATGCAGGGCTCAAACTCACAAACTCTGAGATCATGACCTGAGCTGAGATCATGACCTGAGCTGAGCTCAGGAGTCAGACACTTAACCAACTGCACTACCCAGGTGCCTCTATAAACCTCATGTTATAGGTGGGGATGTTAAAGTATAGGGAGACTAAACCAATTTTTTCCTAAAAGGAAAGAGACAACAACAAAGAACTACTTACAAATGAGAATGCAACACAACTATGTATATGTGAACATGGTGAAGCTATGGCTAGAATGCATTTCCAAGCTTAAGGTCCTTGTATTAGAACTGAAAATATAGGTGTCCTCTCCCTAGCATGAGAAAGAGTTGGTGGTAATATCTACAACTTTACAAAAGAGTAAAAAGTGGGGCTCAGTTGGTTAAGTGTCCAAATCTTGGTTTCAGCTCAGGTCATGATCTCACAGTATCGTGAGTTTGAGCCCCATATCCAGCTCTGCCAGTGCAGAGCCTTCTTAGGATGCTCTCTACCCCTCCCCCACTCATATTCTCTCTTTCTCTCTCTCTCTCTCTCAAAATAAATAAACTTTAAAAAAAAAAGAATGAAAAGGTTCTTATGCAAAAAAAGAAAGCCACCTAATGAAGACCTTAATAAATAAATCTGATGAACAGTCCTGACTTCAGAAAGGAGTCTATTTGAAATTTTATAAATAGATAAAAAGGGAAAGGGCATTATAGTCACAGGTGTGGCATTTTCCATAAGTAACTCCCAACACTTCAGCCTTGATTTCAAAGAGCAGTAAAATTGCTTTCAAATACTAAAAGGTCTTAGACCAAGTAAAATTACGAGTTTAACCTCACTAATTAGTAGGTAAAACATTAAATCCAGATTTCAATGTTTTTACCTACTGCTAATTACAAATCACGAAATACTCAAACCCCACAATCATAATGGAATGCAAACATGACAGAATCATTAAGATTATGAAAGCACTATAGGTTTTCCAGGCATTCCACTCATCTCTTAGAAAAATATAAAAAGCCTTGAAATTAGAAGTTGTTTAATAGACAAGTGACAAAAATAATTTCTTCATATCTTATTCATCAACCAAGGTAAGGAAAATTAGCATTTGCCAACCAGCCCTTTCATGCCAGGCACTTATACACCTTGCCCTATCTAATCCTAACAAGCCTAAAGCAGAGTCATCATCATCCCTTTACAAGTGAGGAAACCAAGTCTTAGAGGAGTTAACTTACTAGCCTTTGGTCAAAACAATTTTTCTCGGGGCACCTGGGTGGCTCAGTCGGTTGAGCGTCTGACTTTGGCTCAGGCATGATCTCACGGCTCGTGGGTTCGAGCCCCGCATCGGGCTCTGTGCTGACAGCTAGCTCAGAGCCTGGAGCCTGCTTCGGATTCTGTGTCTCTTTCTCTCTCTACCCCTCCCCTGTTCACGCTCTATCTCTCTCTGTCTCTCAAAAATAAATAAATGTAAAAAAAATTTTTTTTCTCGACTTCAGCACCACTCACATTTGAGGCCTTATAATTCTTTGTTGGGGGTGGAGGGAAAGGGACTATCTTGTATATGGTAGGATGTTTACCAGCATCCCTAGCTTCTACCCACTGGATGCCAGTAGCACCCTCCTAGTTGTAATCAAAATATGTCTAGATATTGCCAAATGTCCCTGGAGGGCAAAATCACCCCCAGTTGAGAACTACTAAGTTAAAGTGAAGAAGCCAGCATTTTCATTCCATGGACAATGGCCACATGTCAAATTCTATTCAAGACGAATTAGGGACAACTGAAGGTCTTTGCCCTCAAGAGATCACTTTAAGCCCTGGTCTTCTAGCCCAACTGGTGTTCAGTACTCTGCTTGACCTGTCCCCAACTCAGCTAACTCCTCCAACTAGCCAGTGGCACCTTCACTCACCCAATTAGGGTGGCTTAACAGCCTGTACTCATGTGACTCAACTTTCTCCTTTATTTCCTGTATCTAGTTACTACCCAAGTTCTGCTGGGTTTTCCTAGGCGTAAAATGTCTCTTTCATCCACCCCTACTCTCCATTTCCATCTTTCTAATACAGACACAAGCCCATCTCCCCTCTATTTTTCTACCAACAGAACAATCAGAAGGAACCAATCTCTCTTGGTCCCTCAAACGAATGAAGGATATACATCAAGATCATAACTGAATTGCCTCTAGGGTAGGGGGCTGGCAGACCTCAAAGAGTGGTCAGCAAAGACCACACCATCTTTTTCTGGAGTGGGAACAGAAACTGGAATTTCCTATCTGATCACAGACATTTTCACAGTCAGATGTTAACTCTCAGTAAAGCAACCCTGACAAGCATTAAGAAAAGAGCATAGCAGAGATTAGTTCGCATGCCATTAAAAAGTGGCTTGTGTGCTATTTCTGGCACTTGTGCCATGAATGGCTTTTGCCTGCTCTTAGGGAATATACAACTGACATTCAACATAGAAGAGAGAGGAGATGCCCAGAGAAAGCTTGATCCAACTAGCCTTTCCACCTCTCCCAATATATAAACCCCGATGAAGGTAGGTAAAGCAAACATTCCACTATGAAAAGTCTAGATGGTCAAACAAAATCTGGAGAAATAACTGCAAAGGCACATAAAGATATATTCACAACATATATGTACATACAGCACCAAGAGGCTAATTTATTTATACTGCAACTGATTTAAGACGAAAGGAAATTCAAGACCTGTTCTAAAGTTTCTCTCTCCCGTAAGCAGGGAATAGAAGTTCATTGTACAAATGATCATTAGGAATTGCTTTACGCTTTTTAACTTTAAGATCCCACAATCAAGATAACTTTAAATCCAATATCTGAAACTCACAACCTAACCAAAAGTTTAATTTATACTTCACAGTTTTAAAAAACAATATTCAAGAAAATTATGATGCATCATCCTGAATATTTCTGCTTCGGTTATTATTTCTGAGTTTTCCTATAAAGTGGCAAATATATTTAGTGTCAGGATCCTACTGCAATTCCAACTTTGTCAGGTTGTTCATTTTAAGTAAACAAATAAGTGACAATAATTTCTACAAGCATGTTTCAATGTCTCAGAGTTTTCAGAAAGAATAAAAAAGATGTCATGCATGTCTTCTTGGGGGACACAATTTTAAGACAGCACCTTTATGAAAGGATCAAAAGTTAAGCCAAAATGCCTTAATTAAGCAATTATAATAACAGGTAATATTAAATAATTCCAATTCACACATTCTCTATTACCTCGAAGCAGAAAGAAAAGGCAGGGATTGAACCTGAATTACATGCCCAGTTACAGCTACTGTAATGTGATGCCTTTGACTCACACTATTACTTTCCTTCTGTCTGTAACCTATGACATGATACCCTTATAACATTTCACTCAAATTTTTTCTAAATGTATCCAATAAGCTTAGCCTAAATTAATCTAATTCAACACAATTTGAGTAATTTCCTTGTAATTCTAAGATGTATGCCTTTGTCAATAGTAACTTAAAAGCCTGAAGATGGAAGATATAATTAACAAATGCATATAAATATCAGCCATAAAAATTCAAAAGGAAATGCAATGTCAATTTAGCCTGCCATTTCTTTTCAGAGAAATCCTTTCCTGTACAACATGATAGCATTAATCTAGAGTTCCCCCAATCAGTGTTTACTTTACTGCCTTTTACCAACACTTGTCCATATGAAAATCATAAAGATAATCTTGTCACAACTGACTCCTGAAATCACTATAAAAAGAATGTCTTTTAACAAAGTATATATGGGAGGACCTTTAGAACTGACCCTTAAAAGTTAAGACGCTACATGTAACAACACTGTAATTTAAAATTCACACCAGCTAACTTTACCATCAAGCTATGGTGTTTTTTCCAGCTTTAAAACAAAATATAACCTTGTTAAACATATTATGGTTAACCAAGATCTCAAAAGAAGTTCAACCTTGAGCCCCAACGGGTATGTTCCTAGTAGGCTATTTTGATCGATACTGCTGCCATTAACAGTTTAATTCTGCTGACGTTAAATGAATGATAAAAACATTAAATCAAGTATTTAGGGTTCAACTGTCAGAAAGCTATTACTTACAAATAATCTCTGCATCATCCTTCCTCTGGGTTTAATTACTACATTTTATAAGATGCTATTATAAAATAATCTCTTTCAGTTTGAACTCATTTCTAGAAATACTGAAAATATTACTTATTGTAATATTTGCACAAAAGTGCAAACAAAATTGTTTTCCACACCTAAAAGTATAAAATATTTTTATAACCTGACTTCCTATTTCTAGTTAAAGGAAGGCAATTAAAGTGGTTTCCTGTTTGTTTTACTAACAGTTCCTCCAACTATCCTTATCCTAACATACAATCTTTTCTTGAGACATTTTTAGGTGATTAACAATTTGACCAAAAAACTATTTTTAAAGTAACAAATAAACATAGTATCATTTTCAAATGCTATCCAAAGACATCAAAGGAATTTATTCTAAGCCTACCAGCCCTGCCTATAGTTATAAACATGTCCTGAAATCTTGAAGATTATTTATCACATTTCTGTCCACTAGTCAAAGAAATATTTAAGGCTATATTAGTTTCACATACACTAAATGTATATTTTTTATGAAAAAGACCAAATTTATTCCAAAGAAAAAATCCATTAGTGTGAAGAATAAACTATTTACAAAATTCTCCAGCTAGAAATAAGCCATTCATTTAAACACAAATAATTAATTTTTAAAAACTCAGGAGGAGCACCTAGGTGGCTCAGTCAGTTAAGCGACCGACTTTGGCTCAGGTCATGATCTCACGGTTTGTGGGTTCAAGTCCCGCATCGGGCTCTGTGCTGACAGCTCAAAGCCTGGAGCCCGCTTCAGATTCTGTCTGTGTCTCCCTCTCTCTCTGTCCCTCTCCCACTCATGCTCTGTTTCTATCTCAATAATGAATAAACATAAAAATTTTTTTAAAAATCAGGAAAAGAGCCATTTACCTATACATCTCAGATTCCTAAGTGTTATCTGTTTAAATTCAAAATAAATGCACAAAGAGGAGTTTCAAACATGCAAAAGGAGTTCCATAAATGGATGTCTAGTACCAATCCCTGAAACTCCAGGAAATTAACACTTCAAGTACCTCCAGTGTCTGGCAGGAAATACTCAGGAAGCATCCTGGAGGCTAAGGCTCAAAACAGGTTAGGCTTTGCTGATATAATTTAAGTGAGACATGGGATAAAGGTCCAGAAGAATTGAAACTGAAGTGCCAAAGAAAATTACCACCATTGTCAAAAGGAACCGCAAGGATGAAGTCACTCCCCCCAACAACCATTGTAGACATTACACACTACCCAAGAACCTTCATGCTAATGCCCCTGGGAGCCACTATCAATTCTTCCCTGTTTGTTCCTAGAGATGTAATTTATCTACATACCAACTAGAGGAGTCAATCACTTATGCATGCTAACAATGTGTCAACCATGATTCTGGGCACTACACAATACCAGGCTTCGTTTATTCCTCACCTCAAACCTCCAAGGCAGCACTATCCCATTTGCAGATGGGAAATCTCAGAAGCATAGTAACTCATCAGATTGTTTTTTTGAAGAGGAAAATGTTACCGATCAGGATTCAAATCCAAACTTGTCTCCTTCCACACTGGCCCCTGGTTTCTTGCTGGAGCCCCAACTTTCTCTATAAAATTAAAGCTATAACACTATAGAAAATTCTGTACTTAACTCACCCATTCCCTAACTAATAACGGCAACTTCATACAGAGCCACGACTATTCTTCCTCTCAACATTCAGCTCTCCTAACAACATTATGCCAGATGGCATACTAGTGTACAAACACTGCGTTAGGCTATTTGCAACGATCATTTATTGAGCACTTTCTATATGCCAGATATTGTTCTAAATGCTTGTAACAACCTCATATGGTAGGTTCTATCAATACCCTTATTTTACAGATGAAGAAACTGAAGTACAAAAAGCTTTAATAATTTGCACAAGGCCAAATTATGCTAAGTGGGGACTTGGCATTCAAATCAGGTTGCCAGGCTCCACAGTGCATGCTCTTAAATACCTTATTCTCTCCAAGGGGAAGTTTCTGATTTCACCCTCTTAACTATGTAAGCTAAAAACTATCAATCCTAATTTATAGATGAGGAAACAGAGGCTAAGAAAGGTGAAATACAGTTGACCATTGAACCCAGGTTTGAACTGCATGGGTCCACTTACATAGATTTTATACAGTACAGTAATGTAAATGTATTTTCTCTTCCTTATTATTTTCTTAACATTTTCTTTTCTCTAGCTTCCTTTCTTGTGAGAACACAGGATATACTCTGTCAATCAACTTTATTATCAGTATGACATCCAGGCAACAATAAGGTATTAGTAGTTAAGTTCTGGGGGAGTCAAAAGTTACAGTACATTTTTAACCAGGGGAGATGGCGCCCTTAAACAACACATTGTTCAAGGGTCGACTGTAATCTGCTTAAAGTCACACAACTTTTAGCGGTTAAGGCATGATTTGAATCCACTTTTTTCCACACTCCCAAGACGTTACTACACCATGTCAAAGGAAGATACTAACTATAAAAAAGGAAAGCAATGATATTCTGTGTATTTCAAAATAGTCCACTGAAAACTCTAGGTTTATACAAATTCTCCTTAAAGATGTTTAACTATGAAAAAAGAAGAAATGTTATGGTAATGAGAAACTGACAAAAATGGCTTCTTGATCATTATGAGGCACAAAACCTTTCAAGTTTTTAAGAACTGTACAATCTTTTACTATGAGGCCACATAATACACTCAGACACAAGCATGCACCATGCTCGCATCTCACAACCACTCCCTCTCACATCAATAGACAATATGAGAGTCATCTTTATTAGTCATGCTCCTTTTCCTAAGAGATGAGGAAACACAAGCAACATCTAAGAATACACCTACTTTAGGCTACTCCCTTAAATTTGTTAACATTCTGAAAGCAGCAGTTCAAGTTGTAGATGTTATTTAAAATACAACTACCAAGAAACAGGTACATGAATGCATTTAATCATCTTTGTCTCTTGTGAAGAAAGGATGTGCTTTTCTGAAATCGGTAAACCAAAAAAGCAAAGAAGAGAAAGCCTCAGAGGAGTGATTTGTCCATACCACCAGACAAAAACATTCCTGCTTTCAAACGCTGTTTCTAAAGACCCAATTAGATAGTGTTAACTCCTCTGCAGTTAGGTACTTTGGTATTTCAGAAAATGTCTTCCACCAATTATCCACCCAGAGTAAAACTGAGCAATATAATCGTGACTCTGTCATCTCCCACATATCCCAGGGGTCTCAGGCAGCAGAATATAATCTGTATAAGAAACATCTATTCTAAAATTACCGGTCCTACTTAGGACAATCAAGCTTACATTCTCAAAAGATGGAAAAACAAGTGAGGAAGCCACCAGTAAGCTCCATTGCAGCTCCTTTGTACCAGACACAGATTTTAAAAACCAAAGGATACAAGAGGACAAATTGTAATCTGTAAGTATCTTTTATAGCATCTTGCAGACCAGGGGCGGGGAGAAAAAAAAGATTATCACACACAAGTCCGTCCAGAGATTAAGTGCGGCTGTTTCAGAAGGAAAAAATAATATCCAGAGCTGTTCAATGCTTTTGAAAAATAACCAGTGCATGTCACGAAAAGCATTAAATATTTTAATGAGGCCAAAGGAATCAAGTAATATGTGAATGATCATTTAGTGGTCCACAGTGTACAGTGGACAAATTCTACTGTCAACCTCCTTCCTAAATGATGCTTTGAAATAGGAACTTTAAGAAAGGATATCACCCCATCACATTCCATTAAATTCAAAGTTATTTTTTTGTGAGCTGAAAAACAAGTCTGCGTTAATAGAAAAAACTGTTTTCGTTCTTAGAAGCGAATCCAGTCACAGACCATTATCAAGTCTTGATATGCAAATACAGAGACGCAGTCCATCCCTTCCCTCTCCATTTCCACTTCCCTTCCAGTGATTCCTTTCAAATAGCTATTTAAACAAGCACAGATGCTATCTGAAATGAAAACTTCCCTTCCATTCCCTAAGCTAAAGACAGTAGCTTTCTCAGGAAAGCAGAATAAAGCTCAGTCAGCCCACAGTACCTCGAATCCCGAAATGCCCTGTTCCGAAATAAAAGCGAGTATCCTATGAAAGCAATTCCTTGTATACTTCACAAAGGAAAAATAAAATAAGATCAGGAAAAAGAAAGGCAACTAAACGCAAATCACCACACCCTCAACTCCGCGTTGCAACCCGTCTGCCAGGGGCCTTTACCTTCATTTTCCATCGAAACTGCACTTGGGTTGATGGCTACAAAGTCTTTAGTGTCAGCCGTGGCCACACTGGGAATAGAGAGGAGAGGAGGACAAGGAAGAGAAGCCCCCGGAATCCCAGGCTGTCACCCCCTCTCCCGGCCACACGTCCCACGGCTGCTCCCACCACCCCTAGCAGCAGCATCTGCAAGAGAAACCAGGAGAAGCGGCGCTGACGACAGAGAGGGCGAGGAGGGAGACCCCCGCCCCGCCACCACCTCAGGAGCCCCCAGATTGCGCGCCCACCCCCTCGGCCACCCGCAACGCCCCCAGCTCACGCCAGCGGGGCGGCGCCCTAGAGACACCCCCCCCCCAAGCCAGGGTATCCCCAGATGCCCCTTCCCTCAGGACCTGGAAGTTTCTGGAAATGGGGATCAATAGGTAATACTCGTGCCCTCCCAAAGCCCCAGACTCCCTTCCTCCGGGCGGCGGGGACTCACCCGCGGGGCTCGCGGGAGCGCCCCGCGCGCCTGGGGCGAAGAGGAGTGGCTCGCCGAGCGGCGCGGCCAGGCGGGAGCCTGCTCCCAGCGTGAGGAAGGAGCGAACGGGAGGGCGGTCGGGGAGGGGGAAGGAGAGGAGATGAGGGGACCCGTCACGGTCAGCCCGGCCGGCTCAGCGCGGCCGCGCTGGTCTGCTCCCGCCTCCGCCTCCTGCGCTCGGCCCCTCCCCGCCGCCCCCCGCCCCAGCACACCCGGCACAGCACTCCTGGGCCCGCCGCGGACCGAGCTTTGTCGCTACTACTTCCGCTGCGAGAGGGGGACGCGCACGCGCACTGACACGCACAGGAGCAGACGGCGGAAATGAAGCGAAGCCGGAGCGGTCCGCCCCGAAAGGGCTCTGGTTGGGTGCGCAGCAGTCCCGTAGGAGGGCGTGCGGGGCCAGTGGCCCGCCCCGGCCCTCCCTGCCCTGTGGAGGTTCCTCGCTGACCCCCGGGAACGGTGCCCGCCCGTTTCTACGCACCCACTGGGCGCGAGGGTCGGAGACCCGCCCGCTCCCCAGCCCCGGCCACGCATTCTCAAGGGGCAGCCGCGGGGTCGGGCCAAGCGGGCAGGCACGGTCATGCTCCCCGTCCCGGAGGTATTTGAGCACCCACAACAAAGGCGACTTGGGAAGCCCCTCCCCTCGGGGTGCCGTCACAATCTCGGCAGGCGACGCGAGGACCTCTGAGGGAAGGGGCGAACGCCGAGAGACTCTTGGTGTTCTCACTGGCACTTCCCACCCTCACTTCCAGACCCTTGTACGGCTTCTTTGCTCTGACTGCGGGAGCAGGTCATCGCCGGCGACTTCCAAAAGTTCTATCCCGATAAGGGATCTGCTTCAGTGCCTGTATGTAATGAGAGGGCAAGGATTTCCCTCAGTGCTCAAGGGAGGACTCAGCCTCTTTTATTCATTTCGAGTGTGTGAAACCCGAAAGGTTGAAACAACTAGGAACTGAGCGTCCAGAGATAGAAGCCGAAGAACGGGAATTACCTTCGGCCACTGGCTATGTGTTTTGCCAGCATCTAACCCAGATCCCCCAATAAGTGATTTTTATGGTTGGTTGATGTTACTAATGGTAAACCGGGCCCAAGAGACTAAACCGAAGCCCTCTCGCACCCAAATCCACTAGAGGGCAGGGCTACACCTGCTGAGTTCGACCGCATCCTCCACAAAGAACTGTCTAGAGACCGCAGAAGAAAAATCCTCCTTTGTGTGCTAGAGGTATTTATCTCCATCAACACGTATTCTCATTAAAAAACTTGCCCCATATCTCAGGCCCTGTGACACTTCCCAGTATGTTTCTCAGACCACATGTTCAACGTCAAAATTAACAAATGGACCACCGGGTTGCCTGTCTTCCTTGTTTAATCCCAAGTAAGTGGAAATAGTCTAGGATCAAAAGTCCTGGACAGCTTTCTAGATTTATTTTTCAATTAAGAAACATTGAGATTTTATTCAGCGAAGTCACTTTTAAATTCCAAAACAAACCATAAAAATTAGGATGAACTAGTATCTAGTCTCAGAGTTACTGTCTATGACACACTTTTGGCTTACCTGCTTAATGAATTTTGTCTACCCGGTGGTGTTCGAAGCCTCATTTGTACAAGATTGAATGTGCTATCTCTTGCTCAATGTTGTAATCAAATTGTCATGATTATTAGTTATGATACTTATTGAACCTTGACACCACAGCATACTACTAAAAACATTAGCATCTAAAGTAGAAACTCTAAAAGTAGACATTATTTGATTCTAACATATGATCTTACAAAGAGGGTAATTTCACAGTACAGAATTTGACATTGGATTGCTTTTAATTAGCCCAGACATTTAATCTAACGTAACTTCAGAATTATCTGTTGCGTACTCCAATACCCCAGCATTAACACTAAATTCATAATTAACTCCCCCAAGGATATATCACTCCGTGCCTTATACCTAAAGTAGCTTACACCGGAATTTTTACTTTTTGGTTGCCTAAATTGTGAAAGCCATTGTTCCTATGGCAAAAAAGAAACTGGATAAAACTGGCTTTGTCCAGAAGAAGGGTTATATACTGCATTCTTAATCCACCTTTAGTCATCTCACAAATTCCTGGGCTTGGGAGCAGCAAAAAGCCTTAAAGGGTAGCTGGTTCAACCACTCAGCAGGTCCTTCAGCCTCATCACCGCATCTTCACAGAGTGATCTTCTGTTCTGTGTCTGAACACCTCTTCCACCAAGCTAGCCAACATCAGTAGCTTCCTATGTATATGAAATATAGCATTTATTAACACTATTCAAGGCAGAGCAGCGGGGAATGCCTAAGCCGTGAGCTTCAGAACTCCTCTTCCTGTTCCCAGCATTTTTCCTCTGATCAGCTAAACTGCCATGAGACTTGTATGGCAATCTCTACCTCCTCATCCTGGGGAAAAGGGCCTAAGTATATGTACACTGCATTACATATATAGACACATATATGTGTGTGTACACGGTCACCCAAACATGTACCTACATAAAATGATATTTTAGAGACAAACGTAGGCATAATAACTGTCCTTCTTTCCCTCAAAAGATTGTGGTGAGGCTCTGATAAAGTGAAGGCAGGTTGTAAATTACAGGCAACTATAAAAATGTAAGATCATTATACAGAGTAACAAACAAAAGCATTGGCTCTTAGCTAGAATGAGATTAATGGCAATGAAATGTATTATGTTCAAGTTCCCTCATTTCTTCTTTATGAATCGATGCTCTAAAAATCTACTCATTCTGTTCTGAATATTTAACCTACAAAATTAATTAAATATATATGATGCAAAAAGTGTTCACATGTGAGCAATAAAGGAGAATTTGTGAGGCATCTCTGCTTGGGGGAAATATTACAAATAGGGAAGATTGAGGAAGAGCAGTCATGGTGTTCTAATTTTATTTATACTGTGCCTTATTACACAAAGGATGTAAGCATCTTGTTTTTAGTATGAAATTTGGTAGCTGGCATTTTTATGAACCTGGATGATAAAGGAATATGTGGCCCTTTAGGCTTTAAAAATTAACCTGGAAAAGGTTATTTCAAAATCCTTCCTCAATGTTTTATTTTAAAGGCTATTTTAACCTTGTTTTAAGTACAAAAGGTTAATAGTTAAGGAATTTTAGGAACTTTATCTAGGAGCTGGAAAAGAAGTTGTCTTTTTTTTAAAGGTAGATATTTTAAAAGCATATAAAGGCACGACACTTTATTTTTATAAGCTAACCTACTCAAATGGAACAGCAGAAGTATTTTTCTTCCTATGGGAAAAGGACACGCTAAGGGTCAGGTTTGGCGAAATGTAGCCTTACTGTGAGAAATGTCATATGGAAACAATGTCTAACAATCACCTGCCAGAATCACTATACATCTGCTTGGTTCTATGTCTGAGCAGTGCTGGGAGAATAAAAATTAGGAGCGAGAATAAAAATCAAATGGGCTCAAAAATGAGCTACCGTGTTTTGGCTTTATTAGCACAGAAATAGGCCAATATTTTATTTGCCCACAAAATTGCATAGCTTCTACACTTGCTAGCATTCTAAACATGAAATCCTTGCTGGAACTGAGCAGAAGAAACTAGAGAATGAGAATTTAAAGTGTACTTTTTTAATTTTTAAAGTTTACTTGTGACTCAGTTTCCCCATTCAACAAGTTATGAACCTGTGGTGATATTTGGGATCTTTGATATGTACTACCAATCTTCTGCACTGGAGGGGAGAGTAGGTGGAGGCACAGGTAAAGATAGAAAAGGAAGGAAGAAAAGCAAAGTGAGTATGAGTCCCATATCCAGAAGTTGACTCTGGAATTCCCACACAAAACAGACACACGATATTCCATATTACATACACCCCAAGATTTAGAAGATACTATCTAGTTTCCAAACCAGCATAATTCATCTGTGTCCCAAAAACCATTTTGTCTGTAGTAAATACCATAATAAAGACCTATTGAATAAGTGGGTAATCTGGAAAATGGTCATCATAAATACATATTTGTTGTTGAATGAAGAAACATAATTCCACCTTTTTTTAAAACAACATAATCCCACCTTTGGTTTTGCTACTTGCTACCTACGATCAAACTAAAAACATGAGCTTCTACTTTCCTGTGAAGCAAAGAAGAATTAAGGGATTTTCCAAGGTTTAAAATTGAATTTAAATATTCAAACCACAAAGAGCTAGGACAACTTGGTCTGAACAAGAAGAAGTCCTATTAAAAACTGAACAGTGCTCAGATAAGATGAAATTTCACACCCAGATTTTGAACCCACTTGACCATTTGAAACTAAAAGATAACAATGTTGAGATGGCCCCTTCCATGCACAAAGGAAATGTCAGCTGAGCCTGTGCTTTGGATTTTGATGGCATGTATATCAATGCCTGACAAAGGCAAAGCATTATTATTTCCTGCACAGTCTTCAGTTATTACCTTAGGATCAAAAAATTGACTCTTAATTCTTGGACAAGACAGCTTAGAGACCAGGTATAAGCAACAGGCCTTAGAATAGCCAACTAGATTAAATTACCACTGGCTAGCATCTTCTACTAAGTTTGAAAGTTTTGCAGGTGGGTGGATTGTCATAAATTAATTGAAACCATCAAACAGATTCTATATTTTATCTGCTGGCCCCTTGCTGTGTTTGCAGTAATAGCTAGGCCTCCTCCCTCCAGTTATATGCTTACTCAATTTCTCATCGAAAACATTTTCAATCTCTGTGTACTGTGTTGCACACTGAGGTCTGAGAGAGCTTTGGGAAAGGTTGCATTTCCTCAGACTGCCAAAATGGTACATTTTGCACTTAAAAGTGTTCTAGCCCACCATTTTCCAGAAGTCAAATATTTTTTGCAAAGCTCGCATCTTTGCCTGAACTTGTCCCAAGTCCTTCCAGGCCCCCTGCAGAAATCCTCTCTCTCCACTGTGCTTCCTATTGTGAGAACAAATGAGAAAAAAGACACAAAAAATGCCATCATGGTAATAAATTAGAGAGGGTGATCAGCGCAGAAATTGCCTAAAGTTTTACGAGGATTCTGAAGTTTAGCCCTGGACAATCATGCAAACAGACCATATTCCTATAGAGCATACTACACAAAATAGGGAAGCCACACCAAAGGGATGGTTTATGAAATAGCTAACAGAGAAAGGAGAATTGCAACTTGGCAAGAAGGTTTGCAAGATTGATGATAGAGAAGGAGAATTACAAATTGGCAACAAGGAGTTTTTGCAACACAAGCAAATTGTTAAATCTTCAGGTTACAAAACTCATCACTACAAATAATCAGACGGAAAATTAGATTAGCAGGGCTGTCTGGATGGCTCAGTTGGTGAAGCGTCCAGCTCTTGGTTTCCAGCTCACATAATGATCTCCCAGTTTGTGGATTTGAACCTCATGTCAGGCTCCGCGCTCTGGCAGTGCAAAGCCTGCTTGGGATTCTCTCTCTCCCCCTCTCTCTGCCCCTCCACCACTCACTTGCTCACTCTCTCAAAAGCAAATAAAACTTTTTAAAAATATGTTGAAAATTAGATTAGCAGCATTTCATATACCTTCAGGCAACTTTGCTTTCTTGGTAATAAAAGGCAATGTTCACATAACCTATTTCAGAAAATATTAGAAATAACTTAATATTGCCAAATATTCTATATTTGGGGAATTAAGAAAATGGGGATTCTGGAAAGAAAGGGAAAAAAGCTTTCTACAGGACGGGAACAAATAAGCTGAAGTACAAATGTGAGGCTTGAACTGACTCAACCAGTCAGTAGTTCAAACAGTTGAAGGCAAAACTATTTTCTAAGAAACTGCTACCTCAACCAGAGGAGTATTGATATTCTAAGTGAGCAGCGTCCCTCTGTGGAATATTGAACAGGAAGCTGACAAACTAGAAATGGCATCAGGCCCTATGAGGAGAGCAAAAGGAACTCTCTGTTATATTCAAAATGATAAAGTACATCTTGTAATGAATGTTACCATTGATCCTCAATCATCCATTCCCCTCCAGGATCATTAGTCTAAATTAGTGTTTCGAAATATGTGGCCCCCACTACCAGCAGTAGCAGCAGCAGCAGCACTTGGGAACTTATTAGCAATGTAGATTCTCAGATCCCACTCAGACCTACTGAGTCAGAAATTCTGGGTGGTTGGATATAGCAATCCCTCTGCATAATTCTGAATGCTTGGAAGGGCTGCAGCCACCTTATTACCCATCCTTCCCCTCTACTTCAGAAAAGCCAACACCACAGATGACAAAGCAGTGATTAGAGGAAGCTATGTCCTTTAATACATAATTATGCTAACAAACCAACCAATCCTGCACCTTGTCCTACCACAGGACTTCCTTTAATATGAGATAATAAACAAATTATATATTCTGTTACTTGCAGCTAGAAGCATCCTAACTGATAGAGTTCTAAATGAGAAAACAATAGTTTACTTTAGATAAACAGGTTAATGTATTGGTTGATGCTTTGGCTGCTCCTAGACAAATTAAAAGAATTCAAAGTAGTGTGACATATGAAATGATAAAATGTTAAATAAAGTACCTTAATATCAAAGGCAATGTTAATGGGAAGTTATAGAACAAGATGTAAGTCAGAAAAAAACTGAACAAGGGAGTGTTATCTGGTTTTTTTTAATTCTTTTAATGCTTATTATTTATTTTTGAGAGAGAGAGAGAGAGAGAGAGAGAGAGCATGAGCAGGGGAGGGGCAGAGAGAGAGGGAGACACAGAATCCAAAGCAGGATCAGGCTCTGAGCTGTCAGCACAGAGCCCGATGCGGGGCTCTACCCCGCAAACTGTGAGATCATGACCTGAGCCTAAGTCGGATGCTCAACTGAATAAGCCACCCAGGTGCCCCTCTGTTTTTTAAATTAACTGATTTCCATATTAGCATATAAAGTAAAAAAATGGCTATTAATTTCAGAAACTCCTTTGACAAATTTTACTTATTACTAATCAGGAGTATTTTAAATTATGTAACTGCACATTACTCTTGAAAACTAGTTAGATTTTAAAATATTTAGGGGTGCCTGGGTGGCTCAGTCAATTAAGCCTCAGACTCTTAATTTCAGTTCAGGTTATGATCTCACCATTTGTGAGCTCGAGCCCTGCATCGGGCTCTGCACTGACAGTGCAGAGCCTGCTTGGGATTCTCTCTCTCTGTCCCTTGCTCTCTGTTTCTGCCACACTTGTGCTTGCGCTCTCTCTCTCTCTCTCTCTCTCTCAAAGTAAATAAGGTTTAAAAAAAAGAATTTTTATTTTCTTTCATAGTTATGTGCCCTAACATCAGGCTTTTTCTTGTTTAACTTTTTTTCTTGTTTAATTATTCAGCTAATGACTACTTAGTGATAGATTCTACTGTGAAATTGCTAAAATAAAGTTTACGCCTTTCTGAAGTATGCCAGTCATTTTTTCCCAAACTTGAAAAAAATATTTACTTTTGCACATCAACTTGTTTTTATTTTCTGACTTAGAGTAGTTAAAAGCTATAACATTAAGGAAAAATTTTTTAATATATTCTTCCCTAGTTTAAATGATTAAATTGCTCATTTTAACCCTGAAACAGCTTTTGGAAAGGCAAAGATTGCATACTTGATTAAAGAATTTGTATTACTTTTAGGGAAATGAGAATCAATTTTCAGTGAGCAGCCAACAAAACTACACATTTGTTTAGGACTTTTCAGTTGGCCTAACACTTCTATGTACATAATTAAATTTAATCCTCACAACCCTGTGAGGTAAGCAGACTAGACCTTGTTAATTGCTTTTTATAGCTGACAAGGCTGCAACTCACGCAGGTGAAGGAAGCTCTTTGCACAAGAATTTCTCACTATTGAATGTCAAGGCAGGAGTCAAATATCCATCTTGGCTTCAATTTCCTTAATGCTACCTCAGTGACCCATTGGAGAATATATAAGAAGCTGCCCTGTTTATTGAATTACCTTTTACCGTTTATCATTTTGTTTTCTTAAATTCTTGCATCTTTCAACTCAGTGGGGCACCCTGCAACCCTGATGGCCATTAATTCCTGAACCTAGGATATCTGCCCCATAGCTCATTTGATGACATTCAAGAATGCATTAATTAATAAGGACTTGATTTTACAACATCATTGGTCATTGTCTACATCCACTCACTTGTTCTTATTTAACCTTCGGACACTGGGGAAATCATGCTCCAAGCAGAAGCTATTCTAGAATCCCTTGGGTTTATCTTCTCAGAGTTGAAATTACTGCTAAAATGGAAGTATAATCCTAAGAGTAAATAATTGCAGACAGGCATTTTAGAGAGATTATTCAATAGGTAATTGAAACATGTTCATTAACATGCTTTATTGAAAAATCAACAGAATACATATAAGACACACATTCTAAGAATCTAAAAGCCACAGAACAGTATAGGAATACTTATTTTATCTTTCCGAGTGGTATATTTTTCTTTCTTGCCCATAACCAGACTATGGGCAAGGAAAAAATGTTTTAATTTTAAAAAGTTTTAATTTTAAAACTTCATAATGGCTTTAGATAGTATGGAAGATATACAACTATTAATATCCCATAATTTAAATCAACAATTAAAATTCTCAGTTGCCAAATCATTTTAATGAGTAAACAGCTACAAAAGAAGGAATTAAAAAGATAAGCAGATATTAGGTTATTCTTATGATGAGGGACAGAAGCAGGAAAATGCTCAACTTTAGCCCGGAAGGCTGACCGACAGCTTGCATAGTTCCAATAAGGATCAAATACATACTGGTTGCTACATTCTTAAAGGGTCTCATCACTGCCTGTACATCTCACCAATAGTTAATATCGAGCTGAATGATAAGCACCAGAGAAGTTTTGTGAAAGTAGTTCCACGAGTAGAAATTCAAAGAAAACATTTATGATCTCACATTCCCTGTACATCCCCTCCGCCTTGAACACTAGGCATGTAACCACCAACTTCATACAGCGAAGGTGCAGCTCTTTCTGCCCATGGGTCTTGTCTCTGTGCTACTTAAATAAACTTACTAAGTTGTACCATGTCTCAGAAATTCTTTCTTGACTGGCTCAGGGATCCTGCAACACTTCTAGCAAGACATTGTTTAATGACTTCTTGCATTACAGAAAATTATATAATGCTACTAGGCATGGGGCAGCTGTGGTTGAAAATGGTCAGTTAAGAATCTATGAAGCTTTGGGGTGCCTGGGTGGCACAGTCATTTAAGCATCCGACTCTTGATCTCAGCTCAGGTCATGATCTCACAGTTCGTAAGTTAGAGCCCCACATTGGGTTCTGCACTGATGGCTTGAAGCCTGCTTGGGATTCTGTCTCTCCATCTCTCTGCCCCTCCCCTGCTTGTGTATGCGCCCTCTCTCTCTCTCTCTCAAAATAAATAAATAAACTTAAAAAAAATTTTAAGTATCTATGATGCTTTAAATCATCATCACTATCTCCCAGGCTTTGGCAATGACTCTCCATCTTCCAAATAGTATACATGCTTGAAAAGGTGCAACCCCTGTCAACTTTGGTTTTGAAAATATGCATCACCAAATGATCTACCTCGATGGTTCTCAAACTGTGGTCCCTACCACATGGGAACTTTTTACAAGTGTAAATTCTGTGGCCCTAACTCAGACTACTGAATTAGCAACTCTGGGGGTAGAGCTCCACATACTATAATTTAACTAGTCCTTCATATGATACCAGTGCTAAAATTTGAGCACTGATTTACAGGAAACTTAAAACTTTTATCTAAAAATATTTTGATCATGCCAATAGTCCTCAATTCTAAAAAAAAATAGCGTGAGAGTATATATCAATATATCAGTATCTTAAACCCCCTCCAGCATTTCTAAAAGAATGAAGTAAATTCTTAAGAGAATTTTAACTCTTAAAATTATAGGGCTTTGAATTTCTTTGAGTAGATACCTGTTGGCCTAAAATGAGTTATTTTAAATGACCAGAGGAAAGGGCATGAAGACCATAAAGAGATCATATTTTTCCCCCTCTTAAATAACGCTGAGCATCATTATCATCATAGCTACAGTTTGGTATGGAGGAAAACAAAAATTAGAGGGGCAATGCATGGGTAATGGAGCTATAGTTGTGTTCCCAGCCATAAGTTAGTCCTTGTTTTCTTATTTCAGGTCAGAACCTTTGGAACAATGCTGCTTTGACCAGGTGTATCAAGTTTTAGCAGGCCAGTTAGATAAAAGAAGTGGGGGAAAGCTTCATAAGTGGAAAATGCCATTCTGTTGAAACAGTTTATTCCTTAGAGAAATAGTTTGATCCTTAAAAAAATGTTGTATAACATTTCAGAGGCTATAAATTTTTTTTTCTAAAGTACATTATACAGAAATTATATGTTGGGGACTGAGCAAACAATTGTTTTAAAGACTAATGAAATAGGGTTTTACATGATTCAATCAGTATAAACAATTTGATTATAAACTATGCACTCATATATATGACCAAAATACTACTGTGATAAGCTTTATTTATTTTGATATGTACTTATAGGCCATAGTCTAGTTTAGTGGTAAATATTATAAGAGGGTTAATGGTATAGGACACAATTATAAGGACCATCAACATTTAAGGACAGTTATTTGTAGAATGAAAGAAGACTAGGATGAGTCAGGAGTTTCTACCAAGAGGAAGATATACATGAGAAAACTGGGAATTTGAATACATCACCAAGGAGCAAAATTCAGCAAAGAAATCCAACATAAAGGTTATTTTATCTGGAGACAAATTACAGTAACTATATTATAATTGCAAATAACAGATGAGTTTGCAATAGCTTGATTATGTCTTAATGAATTCTTAAAGACTTTCTTTAGTGCTATAATCTTTTTACTGTGTAGTCTTTAACAGCAATAAGATGCTTTTTCTCTGTGTGTGTTAACTGGCCCGGTTGGAAGGATAGTAAATGGTGTGTTTAATACTAATTACACCAATATGGAAGTTTTGAGGTCTGTTGTATTTGCAAATTATTCCATAATAGCAAATATTAATGGGGGCATGTGGGTGGGGGAACCTTTGAGTTTTAGCAGTATCAGAACATCTCTATCTTCATAGTACTCCTTACTACAGAGCAAAATACACTGAAAGAATATCCTCTGTGTCATTCCATGAAGTTGAAAGCTGCTCAGAATAGGACCACACACAACATTACTTTTAAAGCCACCCTATGGCATGAACTCTTGGGCATCATGTATGGTATAAATATCATTTTTTGTGTTATACCTTTCCTACAGAGCTAATTTTCTTGGAAACTAAGGACACTTAAGTTTCAGAGCCCTTCACTTACAGAGGCCCCTTTAAAGTTCCTAGTAATGTTTTGATGGTCTTACGGTTCGGTAAACCTTGCAAAGGATATTTTTACTGCAGCTGATTTTAGAGTTACTCTTTTTGCTGACTTTTCCTCCGTCACAATTCTCCTATCAAGTAGCATTGGAATGCCCAAGGGCAAAATTTTGGATCTGGCTTAAAGGAAGTTGAGATGGAGATACGTTTAGATTTCACTTGGATTTGGATTTCATTTATACAAATGTGGTTTGTGCTCATATCTGTGTATGGTTAAGTTATTGCTGTCTGTCCTGATAGAGAAGGACATCCAAGAATATTTCTACTTCCTGCTATTCTAAATCACAAGGCACAAAATCCTTATATAAATGTGTCCCCTGGTGCCCAGCACCTGAAGTATGTAGGTGGAGAAAGAGATCCAGAAGCTAGTCTATGGAATTTTTTTATACTCTAATAAAAAAACAAATATAAACTAAACATGTTAAAGGAGTGTCTGGATTATTTGTTATTATCTCTTCAGAGACTATTAGAAAATCACTGTCATGTGAACTGGCGATTAAAGAATCTGTAGCCCGAACATGTACGAACATCTTAGGATGCATTAGTTAATTAGTTAAAACACATATTTTTCCAGATTTTGTGATCTCAAATTTGTCACCCAAATTTGTAATTTGTTATTTCTTGTTCTATTCTAATAGTCACTATGTCTCTAATTTAATAATTATAATTTTGTATTTTTTTTCTTAGAATTCCCCCAAATTGAATAACTTTGAAACCTCTGTTAAAAAAGGGACAGCAGGCCCAAAGTGGAGTCATTTATGCTAAGTCTCATGACACCAAACTGAGACCTAATACACAATTTAATTACAGTTTTAGCATCTCCCAGGAATGGGATCTTAAATTAGTCAATCTGGAATCACCTGGTTAACACTATGAGGTAATCTGCCTGATAGACCCCTGCCATCCCCTGAAGGAAGATGACCTTGCCACAACCAATCTGCTTTTTTCCCAGTAAAACTTCCATACCCTTTTCCCTTCTTCCTGTAGAAGCCTTTCATTTTATACTTCTCAGATAGTATAGTTGGGATGCTGCCCACTTCACAAATTGTTAAATACAGCCAATAAGGTCTTTAAAATTAACTCAGTTGAATTTTATTTTTTAACAGATTTGTTGGCAGCAGGGGTATCCAAAGGAAATTTCTGGTGGATTCTGGGACAGGAAACACAGGCATTGGTATCCATGAACCCTTTGAACTCTCTTTCTCACCATTTCTGAAGGCTGTGGATAAATTCCTCTTGGTTCTGAGCTCTGCTGTCTTTGTATTGAGCTCAGGATCGAATCAGGTTTCTAGCCGGGGCCAACGGGTCAGTTTAGACAGACAGAAGGCTCTAAAAGAATGACAGTGCTCAGCCCTTGGTTCAGTCCACAATTATGTCTAGGACTTAGCAGGTCAGTTTGAGCTGGCAGAAGGTTCTACTGGAACCTGAGTCGTTAGCCCTTGGTTTGTCCACAGTTCCTCATTTGATTGGAATCCTAGTCCCCTGTTCCCATTTGTTGGGGTGGGCTGGTTCAGTCCTTTCCCCAGTCCCCCAGTTCCATGTTGGGAATTCCCAGTGGTGCACATAAGGCACCTTATCTATCTGAATTATCTTCCACTCTGAAGAGACTATAAGACTGTTAACAAAAATCCGACAAGGTAGTGGTCTTACAGATGCCCCCATATCTACCTTGGAAGGAGAACTCCCATATGGACCCTTACAGGGTTGACAGGACTCTGAGGGATTTTCTGGAAACCACTACATTATTTCTCTAAACAGCCAAGGGAAACTAAAATTAAAGTTAATGGAAAACTTTACCACATTCTGATAAATACTGGAGCCTACATATGGCATCCTGGAAAAGTCGGCAGAAGCCAGCAAAGGGTGAGAATTGTTACCAGAGTCAGCTCTCCCAAACCTCTGTCTATAATGCCTGGTGGAAGGAGGAAAGTAAAATTTCATGCTGTCCCTTCCTTTCCAAATCGAGACTCATTGGTATTAATCTCTTCTCTCCCAGCCACCACCATTACCTTCTTATTTGTCTTGTTTTGTGTCCTGAGAACTTGGCATGGTAACTGTCAGATTGAGGACCCCAAAATATAGCCAGAAAGAAATGTGGGTTGTACCCCATTTATGCTTAGATATGGCTGGACAGAAATGTGAGTTGAACTCCATTTGCATCTAGGATCCTACCAAACTGCTGCCAGCCCTCAGAGAAATTACCTAATTCTTTCTTTCTCTTGGATGTCTTTGTGAGTGGCTCTGGATCTTGGGAGGATAATATCTTTTGTACCTTCTTTGGGGATTCCTCTTGCATCCAAGGGGCTGTTCTGTAGTGCCAGGAATATTCACTGTTTGTCCAGCCAAAAATTGAGAAGATACCTGAAAGGATTTTTTTCAAAGTTGCTCTATGGTCAGAAATTGGCCAAATTGGAAGCTGATATTCAGAGCCCGATAAAACTTTTTAAATGCCTTTTCTAAACTAAATGTACCCACAGGGAAATAAACATTCTGAAATCTTTGTGAAAGGATTTACTAAAGCATTCCAAAGACAGCTCTAAATCCAGAACATAAGAATCTTTTTGATTTACATCTTAGTTGAAGATCTCCCTGATATAAAGGGGCAAACTGAAGATAATGTAGTCGGATGAACGGCTCAGAACCTTGATATCTAGCTCTTTGAGGAATTAAAAGCAACTGTCCTTATCTTAGAAAATTTTGGGGGCACCTGGGTGGCTCATTTGGTTAAGCATCTGACTTTGGCTCCGGTCATGATTTCATGGTTCATGGGTTCAAGCCCTGCGTTGGGCTCTGTGCTGACAGCTCAGAGTCTGGAGCCTACTTCAGATTCTGTGTCTCCCTCTCTCTGTGCTCCTCCCATGGTCGCAGTCTGTCTCTCTCTCTCTGTCTCTCTCTCAAAAATAAATAAACGTTGGGAAAAACAAATTAAAAAAGAGAAAGAAAACTTTACAAAACCAGAAATACAGCTCTAGAAACAATTCAGAGTCCACCTATCCTTTTTGCCAATCCCCAGATTTCCCCTATTCATCTCCAAAGGCTTATAATTATTGTAAAAATTCTCCCTTATGAAACAGAAGTTATTCTTGGAAGAACTTATATTCTTCCCCTGTGCTTTAAGATGTAAATGTCCTACCTGGTCTCTTCCAGGAACTTTTATCTAGGCCACCTCTTTGAAATGCAAACTTCAGGGAAATAATTCTCATCAGAAGGGAAAAAGAGGGAAAGGCTGTTTGGAACTTAGATGAATAAAAAAATCTTGTCTTTTCCACAATATTAGTAAAACAAAACAAAACAAAACAAAACAAAACTGTAGCTATATGAGCAGATAAACATTACTTATTCCATCTGCCAGCAATGCAGTTTGAATCCAACTTCATTTATAACTAATGAGTTTTAAGGGCACCTGACTAGCTCAGTTGATAGAACATGTTATTCTTGATCTCAGGGTCATGAGTTCAAATCACAAGTTGGGTGTAGAGCTTACTTTAAAAATAAAATATTTTTTTAAATAACTGATGCGTTCTGTATTATTTGGCTAAAATTTTGTAACCAAAACCATAAGTTCTCTGTCTGTATCTATCTGTATGTTTATGTGTGTCTATATATAAATTGTGTTGTAGATGTGTGTATTTTCCTACATCTGGGTGACATTGCCAAATTAATTTGTAAAACAACTCTAATTGGCTTAAAGAAAATTAAGCACTTATATGCTTTAGTATTCCTAAAATTCTCAGAAATTTAAGCAACTTAACCTAAATGTTTTTCAAGTTTGCATGATCAAGGAGTAATCTTTAGTAATAAAAACTAGTTTAAGTTTGTTAGTTTAATTGAAACAGGCATGTCTTTAGAGTAATTAGCCTTAAATATAGTACTTTTATTCTACCTATGTTTATTAAATGTCAAATAAGTTCATGTTATCTCTTACAAAATTTGTCAGAAAAAAAAAAAGCTTCAGATGATGGCTTATTTTGTCTAATGTCTCATGAAGTTTTCTTAAGTAGTTTAGACATAATTGCTAAGAACAGCTGAATTAAATAGATGTAAATGGGTTAAGAGTTTTTAGGTGAAATGTTCAGCAATAATAAAAATAATTATGTTTTATGGTATGTTTGTCTAGAAAACAGTTTCCAAACCATTTTGGTTACTTGAAACTTTAAGAGTTTTGCTAAGCTAAGTTAAATAATGAGTTAGGTTAAATTCATTGACTATCTATATCATTGCCAAATAAGATAAAATAGTGAAATATTAATTACTAAACATAGTTTACCTACTTTTGGCTTCTTATTACAAATTTTAAAACTAAAAATACTTGGGTTTTTTAGTAGACGTATCTTGCGACACACTGGAAAATTTACTATGAGGAAGCATATATTTCTAGACATTATGAAATGTGTTCATAAATTGACCAAAGAATGCTGGTGTAACAGACTGTTCACAATTATTTACTTATTTATTTTCACTATAAATTCAAATTTTAAGGGGTAAAAATGCCAATATATGTAATTTAAACTACTAGAAATAATAAGGGAAACAATTGTGGAAGAAAAGTAGGATGTTTGTTATGGCTAAGAGAAATTATGAGGTATAGAGATGTGTTTTTCTTAGAGAAAAAATAAATAAGTGAATTTGTCCTGGTTGTTTCAGAGTGGAAAAGAGAGAAAAAGAGAGAGAGTTTTACCATGTATAGTCAGTTGGCTGGAATTGAATGGACTTAAAAGTTTTTTCTTAAAATAAGCTTTGATAGCAATAATGTACGTAGGCTTAACTAAAACTAAAACTTAATTTTCTTTCATCTGCTACTAGGATAAAGTTTTCCTAGTCCATTGGTCTGCTCTTAATAAGAGATTGTTGAAAGGTTTTTCTTTACTTTCTAAGTAACCTGCCTTGAAAACAAAGATTCTGTGTTTTATCAAAATAGTTTCCTGTGTTTCTTGTTGTCTTTGTCAGGTCTTTGGTTACTTAAGAAAGGCAGTCTTATCTATTAAAAGAACTAAAGTTTTGTTTTGTTTACAACAATTTAACTTGCTGTATTTACCTGCAAAAAAAATCTTTAGTTAGTAATATGATGAAATGGATAACTAAGTATGTATCACAGTGGCCTATGATCCTATTTGACCAAGTGTTTTTAAATCTTTTGATATTTTTAACAAAATTCCCCCAAATCAAATTCTAAATGAAGTTTTTTTAGCTGGAAGTAACTTTGGGATTTTCTAAAGGGTCCCTGGAAATTTGTAAATGATTTTTTTCTCTCCTTGTAAAAAGAGAGAAGTTAAACTAATTAGATTTATTTGATTTGTTAAATTACATAGGAAACATTATCAAATAAGAGGTGATGCTAAATCTTCTTAGCTATATTTTTATGAATGTATGTTATTAATTTAAGTGTTCTGGAAATTATATGATATTCCTAGAAATCTGATATGTGCTGCTATAATGTTATTAGTCATAATTCTAGTTCATATATTAAAATGTTATGTCACAGAAATAACAAAATTTCTTTGCCAATTGCATTAGAATGAGCTGTCACCAGGTCTTTAACTATGACCATTTTAAAGTCTTTTATCATTTACAGTCATTGTTTACTCTGAGGTGTTCGCAATAGTGCTCCATCTTCAAGGAAATTCATAGAAAGGACTTTGACAATTACAGGTGTCTAATGACTTTAAGATATAAGAGTGACTGGGTAAGAATTTGAAGAACTAATGGAAAAATTGGATTCAAGCAGAACTATTGACTACACAGGACTGAATGAACATAATTTTTTATGACTTTTTCTCTGTAACAGTGTTGGTTCCCTAATGTCCCCCACCCCCGCCCCCAGATTTAAAGAAATCTTTTCTCTTAAGTGAACTATGACTTAGAGCAATTTGGTAAAGCATAACTTGTTAAACAAAGATAAAACATTTACTTTTCCTCCCTACCCAATCCCCCCAGAATTCAGAAACTCTTGAGTATTCTTTTCATGGCAATACCGTTAGTTATTTGCATAAGTTCAATAAGAATCTGTTCTCCTTGTAATAGGATGCCATTAAAAACACTGGTTACATTGCCCGGGCTTTGACTGGAGTGTCATATTTGAAAGAGATATGCGTAGACTCAGATACGACCAGATAGCTTTAAAGACCTAAGGTTGACTTTATGGAGCCAATAAAGCCCCTCTGAAAAATTGACCTGGTCTGGTACTTTGCTTACAAGGTTCCCAGCAGCTTTACTAGATGAGTAAGGAAGGTCACTTCCTGGCAGGCCCAGGAACCTCAGGATATTTGGGAGACCTTGAGAAGAGAGAAATTCACCCAAACTGTAGATATTGATAGTAAAATCTGATCAGGAACCTCTCCTTAACCCTAGGAGATATTGTAGAATCTGTTGCTAAAGCAATAGCTGCCCAACCAAAATTAGACTCTCTGACCAAGATTGTTCTTGATAATAGAATAGCCTTTGATTATTTTTCAGCTGAGCAAGGAGGTGTCTGTAGTAAACACCACCTGCTGCATTCAGATTAACACTTCTGGGAAAGGGGAAACAGCTCCATAAGATCACTGAATAAGCCACTTGGCTTAAAAAAGTGACCCCCTCGGGGTGCCTGGCTGGCTCAGTCAGTTAATTGTCCGACTTTGGCTCAGGTCATGATCTCGAAGTCCTGTGAGTTTGAGCCCTGCATCAGGCTCTGTGCTGATAGCTCAGAGTCTGGAACCTGCTTCGGATTCTGTGTCTCCCTCTCTCTCTGCCCCTCCCCTGCTCTCTCTCTCTCTCTCTCTCTCTCTCTCTCAAAAATAAATAAACATTTAAAAAAAACTAAAAGAAAAAAAAGAAAAAGTGACTCCTTCAATGGGATCTTTCTTTAACTTAAGTGATTTTTATTAGTTTGAGTCTTGGGGGACCACAGCTCCAAAGCGCATTCCAGACATTGGGAATTATCCTGCTTATAATAATCATAGTAGCCTTGTTGGTGTGCTATATTCTCTCAAAAGCTTTAAATGCCTGTTCCCAGCCACTAACCAACAAGCAAATGATCTTTCTAAGATTCAAACATCAGAAAAGGAGCAAAGAGAATTACCAACTTAAAAAATGCGAACCTGAAGTCATGACCTGTGAATACCACAGAGATCCAGCAGAAAGATGTCACAATGCGTAAATACCACACAGAAGATCAGCAGAAATTGCGAGAACTTCAGAACAGTAGCTAGGAGTGGCACCAAGACCTTAAATTTGGATCACATCTCTCAGGCTGAAAATCTTATCAAAAAGGGGGAATTGTTAAGAGACAACAGGCCCCCAGTGGCGTCACTTATGCTAAGCCCATATCACCAAACTGAGACTTAATACCCAACTTACTTACAGTTTCAGCATCTCCCAGGAATGGAATCATAAATCAGTCAACCTGGAATCACCTGGTCAGCACTAGTGAGGTAATCTGCCTGATAGACCCCTGCTGTCCCCTGAAGGAAGATGACCTTGCCACAACCAGTCCACTTTTTTAAAAAAAAAGTTTATTTATTTTTGAGAGAAACAGAGAGAGAGGAGAGGCAGAGCACGAGCAGAGGAAGGGGCAGAGAGAGAGAGGGAGACACAGAATCCAAAGTAGGCTCCAGGCTCCAAGCTGTCAGCACAGAGCCTGACACGGGGCTCAAACTCACGACCTATGAGATCATGACCTGAGCCAAAGTTGGATACTTAACCAGCTGAGCCACCCAGGAGCCCCGTAATCCACTTTTGACTAGTATATGTTCCTGTCCCTCTCCCTTCTGCCTGTAACAGTCTTTCATTTCATACAACTCCACAGAGTTTTTACCTACTGGATGGGAGCCCCCCAATTTGTGAATCATTGAATAAAGCCCATAACGTAGTTAAAATTTACTCAGTTGAATTTTGTTTTTTAATACCTCTCAAAAATGTTGGATCTCACCCTAAAAGGATTTAAGGTGTTTTCCCTGCAGAGTAGTTACAATAGTTTTATTTTTAACCTCTATATCTTAAGAAATGAGAGGAAATCTAATATGAAGGAAAGAAGTAAGAGAGGAAAGAGTGAGGAGAAGGGGACTCTATCTGTGGAAAGTAGCTCATTATGAGGTAGTGAATCAGGATTTGGAGTCAGACCAGCAAATCTGGAGCTAAAACCTTACTGCCATAGCTTATGAGTATGTTCCAGCGATCCCATTTCTTTAAACCTCAGCTGTCTCATCCATAAAATGGGGATGATACCACCAATTTTGTACAGTTACTATGAAGATTAAATGGCAATGTCTGTAAAGAAACTTGCCAAGTTCCTGGCACATAGAAGGCCTTTAATAAAAATGTAAAATTCCTTATTCTTGAAGGCATAATCCAAGTTGTATGCCTTTTTTTAAGTTTATTATTTATTTTTGAGAGAGACAGAGAGTGAGCATAAGCAGGGGAGTAGCAGAGACAGAGGGCTACAGAGGATCTGAAGTGGCCTCTGTGCTGACAGCAGAGCCCATTGTGGGGGTTGACCCCACCAACTGTGAGATCACGACCTGAGCAAAAGTTGGACGCTTAACTGACTGAGCCACCCAGGCACCCCAAGTTGTGTGTCTTGAAATAGCCCTACTAATATGCTGCCTTTAGGATGAGCAGGGAAGAAATAATTCTAGCGGGTTTTTTTTTCTGCTGTCTTCACAGCAAATTATGAGCAGTACAACGTATGTGGGAAGTTCGTTTCTTTTTCTGTTAAAGCATGGAACTGTTGGACAAGGTGAGAAAATACGTCATCTTCCATTCTGAACAAAAGCTAGCAAATAAAATGTTGCGGGCAAACTGAGGAGTGAAATAGGGTAGCAAATTTAGGAATGTGCATAAGAAGCTACAGTATAGTTCGCAAAAATGGCTTCTACATTTGAGTTAATGTGCTCATTTCAACAAAAAAGCTTTTGGTGTTCATCTGTTTACTGACTCCTGTGTTTCAAAGGCATCTGCACAGTAGATTAGGAAAGTTTAAGAGTAGATAACAGGATTATAAATAGCTCAAAAGTCAACTCAGTGTCCACGTATCTCCCAGACATGTCTAACACTTCATAAAAGTAATAGATGACCTATGATGATATGGACAAGAAAGATGGAACCCCTTCAGAAGAGACCAAATTAAGCATGAACTTGTTGGCATTAAATGCAGGAAAAGGGAGTGGGAGGTAAAAGAGGCTTGATATTAAGGAAAAGAAAAAATAGTTAAAATACAACAAAATACCTGAAATTTCTCAGTGTCCCTGTTCATCAATGACTACATAAGTATACTTAGTTATTTATTCTTACACTGGAGGGGTTTTAAAACCCATAAAACTATGGGTACAAGTAGTTCAGTGGTCAATCAGGCTCAGAAAATCTAGTCACTGGTGCATAAGCTTTTCACTAGAGGTGTTTTCTGGTTGTAGCTACACTTCCTTTCCTTGATAGAGGAGTATATGCTACCTGACTCTATAGAGACATTTGATTCTGTCTTCTTTGGCCTTAGATTCCAGAGAAACATGCTCAGATTGAGGAGTATTTACCACTAACCAAATAAAGTGAACAAATTCTAACTATGCATCAGTACCCGGTCTTGGTTCCTTAGGTATCTGAATTGTCCACTTTTCTATTGCTCACTGCACTAGAGTCCTTGACTGGAAGGGGTTTAATAAGTCATTTAATCTTCTCTTTCATGATGGAGAAACCATTGCTACAACATCTCCCAAGGAGATGCCCTGCCCTCTGCAAAATGTGGCCATTCCTCTCCCTCTCAGTTTTAGAAAATTCATCCTTTTTTTAAATTTTTTTTTAAGATTTATTTATTTTTGAGAGACAGAGAGACAGAACGTGAGCAGGAGAGGGGCAGAGAGAGAAGGAGGCACAGAATCCGAAGCAGGCTCGAGGCTCCAAGCTGTCAGCACAGAGCCTGATGCGGGGCTCGAACTCACGAACCACGAGATCATGACCTGAGCCAAAGTCAGCCGCTTAGCCGACTGAGCCACCCGCTTAGCCGACTGAGCCACCCAGGTGCCCCAAAAACTCATCCTTATGGTTGTATCACAACCTTTCCTTGAAATTTTTCCCATGAGTTATGATTATTTCCTCTGGAACATCTCAAGTGCACCTCCATTTTTCTCTACAAATTAGCCTTATAGGTCTTGTGAAATACACAAGAACCAAACAAATACATATAAAAAACAATAACGTCTTAAATTTCTTCCTCTCAAAACCTGACATCAAGGATTCTTTCAATCACTTCTGTCTCAGGATAGCATTTATTATCCTCCTCATCTCTTCCCCACTGCCGTCCAGGAACCCCATCCCATGAACCAACTCCACAAACTTAATATTCAGTGCTTCCCATCCTACAGGCACTTTGCTGGTCATCCAGGAAATACTGGGAATCAAACAGCCTTGCTAATACATGCAAAATTAAGGCTCCTGGGTGGCTACGTCAGTTGAGCAACCGACTCTTTGGCTCAGGTCACGATATGGTTCATGGGATCAAGCCCCACATTAGGCTCTATGCAGATAGCGTGGAGCCTGCTTGGGATATTCTCTCTCTCTCTCTCTCTCTCTCTCTCTCTCTCTCTCTCTCTCTCTCCTCTCTTTCAAGTAATAAATAAATTTTTAAAAATACATGCAAAAGTACTACTGTGATAAGTACATCAAAGGAGAGTTACACAATGCCTCCAAGGTAGGAAAGCCAGAAAAGCCTACCCTAAGGGCCTTAAGATTGAATTAAGATCTGAAGGAAGAGTAGATATTAACTAAGGGAAGCTAGTGAGGGGACAATTACAACAAAGGCCCTGGCTGGGAAGTGGCAAGGGAACAGGGAGAAGTAGAAGGGCACTGTAGCTGGGGTTCAGAGAGCAAAAGGAGGCAAAGTATGTGTGTAAGTAGGAGAGATGATCAAGGCCAGACCACACAAGGCCTTCCATGTTGAGCAACTTTGTCTGTATCTTACAAATGAGTAGAAGCCAATGAAAGAACATAAGCATGGGCTAGGGAACTCCTGTCTCCTGTCTCCTGTCTCCTGTCAGGTTTGTGTCTCCTGTAGTGTGAAGAACTGTTTATATGGGACAGCAGTGGATAAAGGAAGACCAATGAGAAGGTTACTATAGTATTTCAGACAAGAGGTGATGATGGCCCCTGGGCTAAGGTGGTGAGAGAGAGGAGATGACAGATTGATTGAAGGAACATTTAGGGATAGAATTGAAAGGACTTGGCAATAAATTAGGTATTGACTGAGGGAGTAGAAAATGCCAAACATGAGTCTTAGGTCTCTGCCTGAATGGAGGTGATGGTGCCATGCTCTCAGATAGAGAAGGCGGGTTTGGGAGAGGGGAAGAACAGGAGAGTGAGTGCTAATGACCAGGAAGTCATTCATCTTCCTACAAGCTATCAATTATAATTCCCAGCATCGTACAGGTTAAGGAGTGCCAGAGACTGAACGTTTGTGTCCCCTCACCCCAAATTCATACGTTGAATTCCTACCCTCCAGTGTGATGATGGTATTAGGAAGGGGCCTTTGGGAGGTGATTAGGTCGTGAGGATGGAGCCTTCATGAATGGGATTCATGCCCTTAAAAATGAGACCTTGCAGAGTTAGTTCCCTCATCTCTTTCTGCCATGTGGGGATACATATGAGAAGTCAGCAGTCTGCAACCAGGAAGCAGGCTTTCACCACACATCAAATCTACCAGCTCCTCTATCTTGGACTTTCAGCCTCCAGAACTGTGAGGAAAAAATGTCTTTGATCTATAAACCACCCAGTCTATGATATTTTGTTATAGCAGCCTGAATGGACAAAGACATGGAGAAAACCACTGGAGGCTTTTTGGGGTAAATAAATAGCTCTTTTTTTTTGCTTTGCAATTTCTCCTTTCAGATAGAGGACACTGTTATAGTTACCATGACAAAACAATTCAACATTTTTTAATGTTTATTTATTTATTTTGAGAGAGAGAGAGAGTTGGCGCGCGCGCACAAGTGGGGGAGGGGCAGAGACAGACGGAGAGAGAGAATCCCAAGCAGATGCCACTCTGCCAGTGCAGAGCCCGATGTGGGGCTCGAACTCACAAACCATGAGATCATGACCTGAGCCAAAGTCAAGAGTCAGATGCTTAACCAACTGAGCCACTGTGGTATCCCAAAATAGTTCAACTTTTAATGTCATATTTAATAGTCAGAAATATTAAGATTCAGCTTCATATTATTATTGCCAGCTAACTGCCAATGTTACCTATATATAATCACACAAATTCCTCCACAAGAGTAGAGTGTAATCTCTGCCTTCTATCTTACATTTTACCCGGATAGTCTTTTCCTCTTGGTTCTGGAAGATTAAAACTTTTTTCCTACTCAAGCCCAAGGACAAGGGGCAAATGCCTTTAATTCCCCCTACCCCGATGTCATTTGAACTATCAATGGTATTTCATGACTTTTTTAAAGAGGCTTTAAAAAATGGATGACTTTGTTATAGTCTCAAAATATAACCAACTCACTTTAAGGAGCTAAAACCTCCTAACGTTCTTAAACCAAGCTGTAAGGAAACTTATATCATTTCACCTATAGCCTGCATCAGCCACTCAAAACCCTTATGTAACTTCTTAAATCTTAACATAGACTTTTGGAGGAGTATAACGGGAGTCCTTAATTTTTATACTGTTATTCAGAGCAGGTATAAGAGCCAAGCCAAAGAACAAAGTTTTTAATGTTCAAATTAAATCCAAATATTTATTTAACAGCCCAACTTTGAGGTTAACGTTCATTAAGGAACCCAGCAAGAAATAAAAATCCAGTGACCCTGTTTGAACTTGAAAAATTTTCTTAAGCCATTGAAGAGAAACTTTAGAATGACCTCCAAAACCTTTTTTGGTTCTAATCCTTAATTAAAATACATGTACAGCTACTCTACATGCCCCCTGGTCCTCAAAGACCACTCTCCTCATTTTAAGCAGATTAATCAGAGCAGGTCTTGAGCTAGATATACCCACTGTGACAGCAGTGTGTGGTTTTTGCCTCATATTATAAACACTTGAATACAGCTCTTTCTACTCATTGAGACTATAAGCATCATAGAGGGCCCATGTAGGTCATTTTTACATTTTGGTCACTTATAAAATATGTTCCACATACTATATATGAGAAAGGTTGCTAAATAGTTGAAGGAATTAAAGGAATCCCATAAAACAAGATAACCAAGCAGAGCTCTGTCAGCTCTGCATTCAGACTCATCCAGGTCAACATTTGATGTTCGTATTTATATAAGGATATCAATAATAGTGTGATTGTATTTTCAGATAAGAATATAGAAGGACGGTAAAAAAAATTAGGCGGCTTACTTTTGTGGGAACATGATATTGTACCAGTTCAAGGGTCTAATTCCAATACATACATATATAATATCAATATAATATCATATATATATGCACATACTATATATATATATGGTTTTTATACAGGGCCCTAGCCCCAAAGAATGATCTCTTTATTTTAAGCAGATACACTGTTAAATAAGACAGGTCAGGTCAGCTCATAGATGATATGTCTTGGTCAGAAAGAAGTCTTTCTATTCAAGAGAGTAAAGCACCATCAGCACAGATCATTACACAATCTTGTGTATTAATTAACCATTCCCGGGGTGGGTGGCTCAGTTGGTTGAGCGTCCGACTTTGGCTCAGGTCATGATCTCACGGTTCGTGGGTTCGAGCCCCGCGTTGGGCTCTGTGCTGACAGCTAGCTCAGAGCCTGGAGCCTGTCTTCGGATTCTGTGTCTCCCTGTCTCTCTAGCCCTCCCCTGCTCACACTGTCTCTCTCTCTCTCTATCTCTCTCTCTCTATCTCTCTCTATCTCTCTCTCTCTCTCAAACATAAATTAAAAAAAAACATTAAAAAAATTAACGATCCTGTATTTTCTGACCCCTCATCTGTGGAACACATAGAAGAAGAAATTCAAGTTCGTAAGGCCACTGCAGGGCAGTATAAATTGATGGACAAAAGCTCAAATGAGTTGACCCTTCTCTGTCTTAGTCTTTCATAAGGAGGGTTTGTTTATTATTGACAAGTTGACCTTCAGGCATTACCTGTCCTCTGGACTCAGCCTATAGAATCCTTTTCTCTTTGCATGGTAGTCATATTTGCCCCTTTCTACATCTCTGTTAAGACTCATGACACACGCTGGAAAGAACACTGAACTGGGAGACAAACAGGCCAAATTCTAATCCCAGCACTGATTCAAATGAGCTGTGCAACCTTGGGAAACTTCTTAACCTCTAATTCCACATCCATAAAATAATTTGATAGTTTTCCCTAGATCTCACCAGCCATTGTTTACTAAAAATAACCCTATTTTCACCATCTCTTGCCCTCACCTGCATAGTAGCATCCTCAGCCTCTGTATTCCCTAACCTCCACACTTACTCATTCAGTTATATGAATTTATCACCTACTATGTACCTTATTTATGTTTGGCACTGGGGCTAAGACAGCCAATGAAAACAATCATGTTCCCTGCACTGGGATGAAAAAGATTTTTATTTAATGAAGAAAATTCCAACTGCTATAAAGAACTTGTAGGGTAACAAGAGTGAATGTAGGGACACAAATTCAAGTGCTATTGCAATGGTCCAAGCAAGAGAAGATGATGTAGAAGGTTCGGTAGGTGAAGATGTAGGATTCGGTAACTATCTTAGAAGTAGAATTGACTTAGTCTTGTTAACAAGATTGCAAAGGGGAGGTGAGGGAGAGAAAGGGAGGTACCAAGGTGACTCCCATGTTTCTGGTTTGAGCTTTTGTGCTGATTGATGGACCTTGGGAATAACAGTTTTGAGGATAGAGCTTTTGAGTTCTCTCATTCAATCTGCAACATCCACATTCAGATGGAGATGTCAAATAGGCAATTGTGTATACAAGGCTGAAGTGCGCTGGGGATAAATATTTGGGAGTTGTCAGCAAACAGGTGGTGTTTGAAGACATGGGAATGGAGGAGCTCACCAATGGAGAGAGAGTAGACTGTCCCATTTAAGCTCACAAACTGTCTTCTCTTATCACTTGGTGCTGGCATCCGTGAATAATATCTCTATCAGTGGTGCTAACCTCTAAGAGCAGCATTCCCTAAGGGCAGCATTCCCTGGGGGTTCATAGGGCACTCAATCCTCTGTAGGATTCACTGGGCTAAAGCCACTGCCTACAGTCAGCCCAGAAGTGAAACAAAGTTTCCCTTCCACATTCAGTCTCCCACTTGGTCACCTGAATCACATACCAGGTTGCTGGGTCTCTAGGACTCAAAAGAACATTGCCTCCAAGCCTTGTTCATTTCCCATGAACTCAGACATCTACATCTGAGCCAGACCCTGGCTGTTCCAATCAAACCAAATACCCTTATGAATGTGCTCAGTCCACCCGCCCAAACTCATCTGAGAACTCACTTATGCTCAGACCATGCCCCCCACCCCAACCACCACCACCACCACCACCACCACCACATCACCACCACTTGAAGAATACTGTTCAAAAATGTTTCATTGTCTAATTTTCCCAACTTTCTGCACCTTCATCTAATTAATGACCTTAATCTCCTACTTAGTTAGGGAGGTGGCTTTGTGAAATGCCGGCTATAATAGAATTCAGGAATGCAAAAGATGAGATATTTGTTCTCAATTTGGCAAATAACCTGCCCACCTACTGATTGGCCTAACACAGTAGGAATAATAACAAAAACTACCAAACAAACGAACCCTTAGGTCAAACCCTCATGTTTGTATGATACCAGGTGCAAAGTCCTGAGGAGAAGCTTTAAACAAGAAAGCATCTGTGGACAAGGCGAATATAACAGTGACCATGACCAGAACCTATGGGGACCCTCCAGGCCCCGTCAAGACATAGGTAGAGGAAGAAAGGAGGTGTGCTCCACGGGCAGCTGCCCGTGTGATGAGTCACTCCTACACCACCCTGTGCCAGGCTCCAAGGTGGATCTGAGAGAACAGAGAACGAGATACCACCCAGTGTCATGTGTGTAATGGTGCATGTATATACACATGTAAGCAATGGCTTACTACATACAATATAGTAAGGGGCCTTATTAGACACAGACAGAATATCTTGGAAAAGGAAGGGCTGTGTTTCACTCTTCCCAGAAGAATTGTACTAGGATTTTTTATGGAGCCCATTTAACCTGAGTCTTGAAGGGTATATAGGTGATCTCCAGGTGGGCAAGTTGTAAGGTTAAGGAAAGAATTCTAGGTTACAGGGAGGAGTGTATTTGAAGGCACAGAAGTGGAGAAGCAGATGGTATGCCTGGGATAATATCCTCCAAGTGTGTGAACACAACGTGGGTGGGACCCAATGGTGTTAGATGGCGTGAGAGAAGATTTTAGGTAGCATGCAGACACTACATTAAATGTAGGTTTCAGGCTCAGAGGTTTCAAAGGTAATAGTATCTGTAATTAATAGTATCTAGAATAGTATCTAGATAATAGTATCTAGAAATTAATATTATTCTGTTTTTATTATACTTATGTTGCTCTTTTGTTTATGGTAAATGGCAGTGGTTTTCCATTTATAGTAGTCATATAAAACTTTCTTTTTAAACAAACTTAAGTTAAAAAGTAGGTGATTTGCTTGGCAACTGTGGCACTATGTGGTTCAAGATTCTGCCTGGGGTGGACGTCATGGCCACGTGCCTGCTCATCTCCGGCGCAGCCACTACCCACATCCACAGGTTCACTAACAAGGGCAAGGAGAAAAGGGTTGTCTGTTAAACTTCACATCAGTGGAGTTTGATGAAAAGAGATAGGTGCGTCTCTGGAGTTATGTGTTACTATGCATCAAAGTGTTTGGAGAATATCGACTAAGGAAGCCTTTTCCTGAATGATGAAAAATAACTTGGTTATACTCACCTACCCCTTCTAGAAGGTTATGCAGTGTATTAATGTAGTGCATAATAAAAACAAAAAAAAAGTTTTAAAAAAAGGAAATGATTTAAATGCAAATTTAGAAAAATATTAAGATGTTAATCACACCAGGGGCCTCTGGGTGGCTCAGTCAGTTAGTTAAGTATCTGACTTTGGGTCAGGTCATGAACTCATAGTTTGTGGGTTTGAGCCCTGCATCGGGGGTCTGTGCTGACAGTTCAGAGCCTAGAGCCTGCTTCAGATTCTGTATCTCCTTCTCTCTCTGCCACTCCCCTGTTCATGCTCTGTCTCTCTCTCTCAAAAATAAAAAAAACATTAAAAATTAAAAAAAGATATTAATCACACCAAACTTATGGTAAGAATTATGACATGAACATCTGAAGTGTTAGAAATACTCTCCAGGAGAAAAGTTAGCAGTTTGCTATGTTGCTATCACTGTGTTGGTACAGATCATTCAGAGATCAAGCATGGTAATATGGGTCATGTTTTTTCTTTTTAAGTAAACTCTACTACCAATGTGGGGTTGGAAATCATGACCCCAAGATCAAGAGTTGCATACTCAACTGACTGAGCCAGCCAGCCACTCCAAAATGAGTCAAGTTTAAAACCAGGCAGACAGGAATTCCAATCTTCCTTCAATACTTTCTGGCTAGGTGGCCGTGGGCAAGGACTCAGGTCTTTGTCTTACTTCCCTTACCTTTATAATGAGAATCCATATTACATGAATGTAAGCATTAGAGAGACAACAAATGTGAAGTCCTAAAATTCTAGACGTTATTAACCTTCTTTATAACTTTCCAACAAGCTTTCCACAGTTAGCCATCATTGGCTCTGACCTAATTTCTCTAATTCTGTGAGACTGTCTGTCTGCAGAGCTATTAATTGGTTTCAGAAAAGAACTAAATGTGTTATTTGTCTTTATTTCTCCATCAATTTGTATAGAAAGTTAAAAACTCAGCACAGTGTTCATTTTTATTCCCAGATCATCCCCAATGGTTGTCAACTGGGGAGGAGACCGCCCACCCAGTCCAAGTCAGAGGATCCATGTTACATTCTAATGTTCTTCAGAATGCATTTTGTAACATTTTTTAAACAAACAAAATAATAAACTGCACAATCACTATAGACACATCTCTGAAAACTTGTAGTACTGAGAAAAGAGGGGGAAATCACTTAATTCACCTTCCACAGTTCTGTCCCTACCCTTTCAGCCACTCCCCGCTCCCCACAGTAATGAGGCCTGAGGAGGCCTGTGGAGGTGGACTTAGTGAGTGTGGCTGACAACATCTCAGAGCACCACCACCGGGGTCTCTGGCTTCCCACTTCAAAAGCAAGCATGTGCTGAGACTAGAAACAGAGATTGTAATCAGGACACTTTGCCTAACAGATAAACTGGACCAGCCCAACCCCCTTAGTTGGCACAATCTGAGGTTCCAGCTCTTGTAAAATCATTAAAGCACAGCACGAAAGCAGTTTCCTCTGGAACAGAAGTAAGGACTTTCATCTTCCAAATTAAGCATGGCCTTTTTGGGAAACCTATCATTAGAGGATTTTCTGTCTGCTGACCTTTGCTTTCACTTCCTGGAAGTATTTTATGAAGTAGGTCACCTCATTCAAATACAGAACACTACGAATATCTCCCACATAGTTTTGCAATTTGAGGTATAAACATGATGTGCAAGCAGTTTATGACTCTTTGGGTCTTCCATGTTGCTATACGTTTGTCCTTTACCATGGTCATACTTTTTTCTAAATGAGCCAGCAGATTTCAATAGATCAGATACAGCTATTTCTTCTTATAGTTTGGGACAAGTCAGAAACGCAAGTTTTTAGAAATGCCTTTTCATAGATGATTGGAACGGATAGAAAGAAATAAATCTCAACATAATAAAATGAATGCAGGATGTTAAACAAGAAGTGATCCAACATTTTAACCAATTTTTTAATGTGTATACTCCCACATGCTAGAGTCTACTACTAAAAACCCTAACTTTTGATTGGCTAAAGACTGAAAACTATTGTGCTATATACCCTGCCCTCCACGAAAAATGTGTCTAGTTACTTCTGAATGATTGTCATAGCTCATTAGTGATCTCTTTGAGGCTACTATATTTCCAGTGTACACAATGTTTTTTGTTTTGCAAATCCTGGTAATATTAACATAGTTACAAATACATACAGACAAAAAGACAAGTGTATTTCTAGGGCCCAATACTTTTATTTGTCAAGATATGAATAGTTTAAAATTTGTATTTGAGGCCCTGGAAAATTATCAAGGAGTCTACAGTTTAACTCTGATAGGGCAGTTTAGTCTAGCTATTCAGAAGAAGGAAAAGCGCATGATTTTATTACAGAACTTGAGCTTAATGTCAGAATACAAATGTTCCAAGTTCAAATAAATCTTCACAAGCCTGCTTGCTTCTCATATTGCTAAATCTGAATAGCCACAAGCAGGAGCCTATAAACATGCAAACTAGCAGCAAGTAAATCACTAAGGCACATAGTAAAAGCAACAGCCAAAAGCAAACACCCGTTAACCTTAGAGATAATATAAACAAGATGATACCTGTTCTTCAGCTTTTTGGTTTCTCAGCATCGATAAATATTTCCTAATTGCATGGAGAGGATATTTTTTGAAATAAGAGAATCTAGACTGAGGCAACAGATTATCCATGGTGAGGAAAGTAAGAAGGTTCTCGTCTGCCCCACCCTGTCAGCAATCATATGAAGTCTAAAAGCTTCACAATTCCTCAGATGCCTTAAAGACTTGCTTGTAGCTCAATCACTTTCCTGCAAACAAAGCAAATGTTCTTTTCATTGCTGCTTCCTCTTTGGGGTAGGGTTCCTGGTGAAATGAGACAGCCAAGTCTGAGTACCGACCATCTAAAAACGTCCAGAAATGCAATGCCCAAAGGGCAGTAGGAGCCAGGAGGAATGTAGGGGCTGGTCCACAGAATGCAAATTGCTTAGTGGTAGTGATGCGATTGTCCTATTTCTAGCAACAGCGTTCTGTTGCAAGCTATGTTAATATTAGCTAGCTGGTGACTTTCCACACCCACAGACTCTCGTGAGGCTTAATCTTAATTCTTCTGACAGCTTTTCTGGCTCTTAAAGAGGACATGACATGTGGTTTTTTCTGTTTCCTTCTAGATTTTTTTTTTTACCAGCACAAGCACACATAGGGACGTCCCTTGGCTGGGTCTCAGCTCAAAAGTGTTGATTCATTCAGTCTTGAGAAGCTTTGTTTTAGGGGACTTCTAAAAAAATTAACAATTTACTTCACTCTTCACTGTTATTGAGGAGTTCAGTGTCAGCACTTAAAAGGTTTCGTTTACCCTGTCATGCATTATGCAACATGCCCAGTAACCAGATACTTTACATTAATTGAACAATAGCTGCGAACAGATTCTGTTCTGAGTTAAAAGGCTTCTCTCCTTGAATCCTTATCTCAAATCCACAGGCTGAATCCACGAACATTAAATTTCCCCAGGCTTTATTCCGAATGTAAGGGAGAAAAATGTTCCACATTTACTTTCTAAGTATTTTAAAAAAGGATTCATGCTTTAAAAAGAGAACAGGGTAAGAGGTCTGTGGTCTTAGAGGACATGAAATCATGAAATTTGAAAGTTCAATATTTTCTTAATAGTTTATAGAAGGCACAGGGTGGGTTTCTGAACAAAGTTTCCAAGTAGGCTTTCCTGTTTTGTTAACACTGTACTAGCTGGTTCATTGGGTGGAAACACTTGGCCACTTGGATGAGGGGCTGTCACGTAGAGTCTGGGCCAGACATCAACCCAAAATCATGAGACAAAATCATGAGGCCCCAAGATTTGCTTTCAAGTGGAAAGAGAGAAAGCTGTTCCCTTCCCCTTCAGAGACAGCACTGCTGGGGAGGAAGGGTTAGCAGAGCTGGGAACCCACATTGCCTCCCTAGCTGTCCCCCTGGATATGCACCTTGACACTCCTGGCTGGGCCACTTGCCTTCAGGGAACACATTTGATGGCCCTAATGTGGGTTGTGCTGCAGCAGCCCAGGCCATCTGTCAGGCTGGCCTCTGGCCCACTTGCAAGGTGATCTTCCAGTCTCACCAGGGCCAGGCTGGCAATTCCGAGAAGTCGTTTACATAATGCTGCTGGGGCTGGCTCCCAGGAAGAGGAGGAGGAGGCCCTGCCCTCCTGTCCCCTCTTTAGGTGCACTCTGGCTGGCTCTTGAGTCTCCTCTGTATGCAGGAGACAGCCAGCCGTCTCCAATGAGGGCCAGAGACCAGCACTGGGCTTGTGAGCCACCAGAATGCTAAGGGCAGCATTGTGCACTCCCTGCCAGTTCACAGCCTAGAAGAACAAGAAGCGTGGAAACCTAGACACCCTGGCTCTGGAACTAGGGGAGGCCCCTTGAAGCTTTAGGAGGAGGAAAGGTGTCATTTATACACACCCTCAAGGAACCCACAAGCTGCCCTTTTCCTTTCCTTTTTTAAAATATCTAAACCTTCAGAGATGCCTCTTCTCATGGAAAGAAGCTGGCAGTCTGCCAAACACCCACAGCACGGCTGTGATCAAAGCCTTTTCCCAATGGATGAACACAAAGCAAACTTCATTTCAAATGGTTGTTTCATGCTCACCTTCTCCTGGTTTGAGAAGAGCAATGAAAAGAGATGGGGAAGGGAGAGAAAAGAAAACCCAGACCAAAAACTGTCCAGGCTAGATTTAGCATACAAAGAAAAAACTGTGAAACAAACACAACTAAAATCCCCTTAGGTGTTTAATCCACAACAAAAAATAAATTGTATCTAATATTTATTGGGTCTTTCAGCCAGACACTGTGCTAAATTCTTTACATGCATTATCTCCTGTAACGCTATAGAACCCTTTGGGAAACTGAGGCTCAGAGAGGGTAAACAACTTGCTAAGGTCACACGGCGGCAAAGCAGGGGAGAAGGGACTCCAACCAGGTAGACTGACACACCAGGATCCCCAGAGGTTCCGTTCCCAGTCAGTACACTGCACAGCCTCTTAGCCCACATCCCGAAATGGATTCCTAAGAACCTGTTTACAGATGAACCTAACAAAGGAAAGAGATGGGGTTGCCTTGTTAAAGAGAAATACAAACATAGACTGTTAGGAATTTACAGACTAAGATTATTAGATTAGAGATCAGGTGCATCTTTGTGCAAAATCATATGACTTCCTATCCTGGATTCTGCATAAATAAGGCTAATAATACTCATTATTTACCACATAAAAGTTCCTTTCTGAAATGATTCTGGTGATCTTGAAAAGAGCTTGTACTATAGATTCAGATTTTCTGCTTCACAAACTTTGAAAACTACTGTAATCTCAGTTTCTGTTTGACATAGATTGCAGTGGTTAATTTCGCTCCGTATTTAATACAAATATGATGGGGAAGAGTCGCGGTCCCGTTGTGTTCACAGTATGGACATCTCTGCTATCTCAGCCTGGAGTGATGGTTTGATTGCCACTGTGTCTCAGTTGCCTTGGTAAACGGCAATGGACCGGAGATTGGGTGGCTATGTATATACCTGCAAGGACCAAAATAGCCTAATGGCACTGCCCAGTGGTAAGGGGTTTATTCCTCCGCCCTGCAAAATAGCACAATAAGGAGTGGAAGTGATGACCTGTTATTTGAACAACTCACTCCCACCCCTTGTCCTAGCATGATAACCAACGGGGCGCCTGGATGTCTTAGTCAGTTGAGCGTCCGAATTTGGCTCAGGTCGTGATCTCACAGTTCACAGGTTGGAGCCCCGGATAGGGGTCTGAGCTGACAGCTCAGAGCCTGGAGCCCGCTTCAGGTTCTGTGTCTCCCTCTCTCTGCTCCTCCCACGCTCACACAGTCTCTCTCAAAAATAAATAAACATTTAAAAAAAGAAGAAGAACAGTAATGAGCACAAAGCACAAACCCAGGAAAGTGGGAGAGCCAGGCCACAATCCCACTGTGAAAGCGCTGAGTCTGTGGAGTGGCCGGGGGGTCTGGAGCCGATCGCCAAGAAGGAATTCTTGAGACGTCCTTGGTGCAAAAAGGTGATTTTATTAAAGTACGGGGGCAGGACCCATGGGCAGAAAGAACTGCACTGGGATTGTGCAGTGACTGGTTATATACTATGGAGTTGGGGGAAGTAAAGGCAAAAGGCCTTCCAGAAGGACTTTGATATGCTAAGGAGGACTCGTGAGATACCTGAGGCCTTGCTATTGTCAAGCTAAGGTTGTTTTTCCTCTAGTAAGGCATTAACATTAGGATGGTAGGGGTCTTCTGGAGAAATGTTAGACTCTGTATTGCCCTCAAGTATTTGTCAATGGGCTGCAGGTTATAAGGAAATTTAATTTTATCCGTCATTTCCTTCTTGTCTTTATTTCCCACATCACTATGGAGGTGAGAGTGATTGGTATTAGGGGCTCCAGGAAAGTGAGTCTATAAATTTCTGGAGATTAGGCTATTGATAAGATTGCCTTTTTCTTGTAATTTACAAAGATATTTGTAAATTGATGGACTCTTGTCCTGCAGGATTGTGATCTCCATCAGTTAACCATTTGTTTTCTTTCCTTTCCTTTGTTCCTGGGCAGCCAGGAATGCCTGAGGACTATTACACATTTCCCACCCCGCAGGGGGAGGGGTTGGTGCTAGCTTGTGCTTGGCCCTAAGCTTGCCTTATGCTCCCTCATCAAAAGGATATTTGTGTGTTCTCTTTGGTTTCTAAGAATTACCGGCTTTTTCACAAATAGCTTAAAAATATGGAAATCCCAATTTCTTCACTCGAAGAGCAATATACAGAGGCAAAACTAAAGCCAGAAAAAATAGTGACAAGGGTATGAAGAGAGAGCTATTTTACAGTTTACTCCTTTTCAAATGTTGGAGAAGATGGGATGAAAATGTGGGTTTGTCAGGCCATCTAGCACTGTGCACTGCACACAGCAGGTATTTCGTTCATATGTGCCAGTACCTGTTCATTAAAGGGAAAAGACAAAGAGGAGAGAATGGGATCCATTAACATTGCAAGTGTTAAATCCAGGATGAGAAACAAGAAATGAAAACAGAAAGCTTGTCTCCAGGATGCCTTTGAGTGGACAGCGTTTCCAAATTGCATCAGGACAAAAAACGAAAACCCCACTAATCCCCTTCTCTTTCTTCTTCCAATCAGTACTGAGAGTTTCTATCAGGAAAATGTCTCCATGCTCTGGGAATTAATCCAGCCCAGATATAAAATGAAGGGCAAGCAGTGAGAATGATGGAAAAGCTGCTAGCCCAGAAAACAGAAACCATTTTTTATCATGAATTCCACTGAGAAATCACTCTCATCCCACTAGGTCTGTGGATATTGGCTCCATTTCTTGCACCCCCAAGGACAGTTCTAAATGGAATCTGGAGAGGGGAGAGGGAGGCATTTACCATTGCTTCTCAGGGCTAGTATATGCAGCACCAACATTCCACCTTTTGCATGATGAGATCTTTTGTGCTACTTGATATGACATTTTCTTGGTGCTCCCCCCATGTAGGGAGTAATTATCTCACACCTGCATTTGGTGCTTTTTACTTTCCCCAAATCCACATTCAACCACCTGCCCCCACCACGCCATGTTCCTATTACAACCACAATTCAACAACTTTGGAATTTCTATAATTTTTTTAGTGTATTTATTTATTTTGAGAGAGAGCATGTGCACACGATTTGGAGAGGAGTAGAGAGAAAGACTCCCAAGCAGGCTCTGCCCAGAGCCGGATATGGGGCTTGAACTCACAAACCATGACGAGATCCTGATCTGAGCTGAAATCAAGAGCCATCACTTAACTGACTGAGTCACCCAGGCACCACACAACTTTGGTGTTTCTAATTGCTCTGTGAACCATGCAACTTTTATGCCTTCTGCTTTCTGGCTTCAAGTATTGATTTCTCAAGTTTCACAATAACTCTGCATCCCTGGACACTTGTCTTCCACTTAGGGAGAAAACATTTTTCTGCACTGTTTAAAATAAATTTGAACAGGGGGCCTGGGTGGCTCAGTAAGTTAAGCGTCTGACTTCAGCTCAGGTCACGATCTCACGGTTCCTGGGTTTGAGCCCCAGGTCCGGCTCTGAGCTGTCAGCTCAGAGCCTGGAGCCTGCTTCAGATTCTGTGTCTCCCTCTCTCTCTGCTCTTCTCTCTCTCTAAAAAACAAATAAACATTAAAAAATTTTTAGATAAACTTGAACATGCGTCAGAATCACCTGGAGGGTTTGTTAAAGCACAGATGCTGGCCCCCACCTTCAGTTTCTGATTCAGTAGGTCTGGGGCAAGGAGTGAGATTTTGCATTTGTATCAGCTTCGCCCACGATGCTGATGCTGGTGACCCCTGGACAATTGGTTTAGGTGCTGTCAGGCAGGAGACATTGCTGTGGAGAGATTTGTCAGGTGGAGTTTGAAGGGTAGATACCCTGTTTGCTGGAGCACTTTGAGAGCTCCCACCAGATTCACATTTTAAAATGCACTTCCATGGCAGTGATAGTGTTGCGGAATCTGTCCTGGATCACCCGGCGGAAGAACCAAGTGGCACTCAGAGATCTTGGAAGGGAGGAGGTTTATTTTACACCGGTGAGCTCAGAGGAGATCATTCTCCAGAGGTCTGAGCCCAGAGCATCAGCAGAGGGAGTAATTTATAGCCTGTTACTTCCACATTCCTCATTAATGCATGAGACAAGCAGTGTGGGAAGAAGAACCCGGAAGAGGAGCCTTTGATCAGGGACAGGTATTTCCTTATCAGTCCTGTCGGCCATCTTATAACAGATTTTTCCCTATCAGTGGGTTTTCTCCAGGCTCATCTCTTTTTTTGTAGCCACTCCTTTGAGAGTGAGCTCCTGCACTTATCAAGCTTCAAATGAACCTCTCACCAAGTTCTGTCTTCTCAGTGATATCTTGACTTGATATCCTATTGCTCTCAAACTCTTACTGGGGTGCCTCTTATCAAGCTGAAGCAGAACCATCAGTAATCTTAGCTCGGGGAGACAGCTCTTTCTTTAAGCTCAGGGCCAGAAACCACAGCCAGCTGTGTACAGCACTACCTCCCTGCCTCTTCTGCCACTAACACCTTGTCCCATTCCAGTTGGGGAAGAAGGAATCTCGGACTTGGAACAGACAGCCCTCTCATGCCAAGAATCTCCAAAATCACGGTTTTCCACACACCCGTCCCCAGGCATAATTTACGCATCTCTGTCTTCAGTGCTACTTACTGTAGTCTGGCCAGGATCCTCCACTAACTCTCTCCTCTCATCCAGTCTTGAGTTTACTGCAAAATGGTCCTTTAATAGAAACATGAAACGTCCTCAGGAAGCTTACCATTCCTGGTGGATTCAGAGGCACCTTCTCCTCAGGACCTGGGTCCTGAGCTGTGCCACCTCAGTGACTTCTTTCCACCTTCCCTTAGCAGCCATGCTTTGCTCTTTCTAGGAGCAGTAAAAAACACAGAAAGAGAAGACAGAGGTATTTCCTCCTAAGAGCAGTGGTTCAACCCTGAAGGAACTTTCAAATTGGTGGTTGTACTACCTATAATTCTCTATGAAAACTAAAAATATGGCTTCAACAATACGGAAAAGACATCTATTTGAGTAAAGGAGCTTTGGCTAACTAGGAAAATGGAGTGGGGGGATGGGTGGGCAGGTTGGTATGTTCCCTTGTAATGCTTGGTGGTTTGAAAAGTAAGGATGTAATTGAAACCAGATGTATGGCTGGGCTGGGCTGGGCCTATCTTTGGCAAGGGATGGCCCTTGGAATAAACAAGTGATCCAGTTTCCCTTTCCCATTTTTCTGTCTCTGTTGCTTGGATAGGAGTTCAGTGGTCAGAGAGCATGGTGTCTAAAATAATTCTTAGATACTTGTCTTGAGTTCTAGTGGAAAGGCCCAGGCCAAAGGTGCTTATGTGGGTAACTCACTCAGTTTTCACTGCCACCTCCTGTGAAAAACCACCAGTAGGGATGAGGGTAGGGGAGTCTGATAGGGGTAGCAGCTCATGTTATCATGAAAGATAATGTGCATGCAATTTGGAGTAGAGAGATTGTTCATCACAGTGATGCTTATAGTCATGTTCTTATACTCTGATTTTTTTAAATTTTTTTTATGTTTTTTTTTAACTTATTTTTGAGAGACAGAGAGTAACAGCACGAGCAGGGGAGGATCAGAGAGAGAGGGAGACACAGAATCCAAAGCAGGCTCCAGGCTCTGAGCTGTCAGCACAGAGCCCGACACGGGGCTTAAACCCACGAACCGCAAGATCGTGACCTTAGCCAAAGTCAGACGCTTAACCAACTGAGCCACCCAGGCGCCCCTCTGATAGTTTTTTTAAATAATAAAGGTAATTATCCGGGGCATGTGGGTGGCTCAGTGGTTAAGCATCCAACTTTGGGTCAGGTCATGATCTCACAGCTCATGAGTTCAAGCTCCACGTGGGGCTCTGTGCTGACAGCTCAGAGCCTGGAGCCTGCTTTGGATTCTGTCTCCCTCTCTCTTTGCCCCTCCCCCACTGGCTCTCTCTCTCTCTCTTTCTCTCTCAAAAATAAATAAACATTAAAAAAAAATTTTTTTAAAGGCAATTATCCAACATGGAAATGTTATGTCTTCCCTTGGTTGGATCACTAAAGACCATTAACATGGGTGCAACCCAGACTGTAGATAGGTGCAATAATCTGAGTAGTCATTACCAGAGCGTCAATTTGTCTTTATTGTTAAACCTTAGGTACCAGGGTGTCTTGGTGTCTCAGTCAGTTGAGCATCCAACTCTTGGTTTCGGCTCAGGTCATGATCTTGCACTCTGTGAGATCGAGCCCCGAGTTGGGCTCTGCGTTGACAGCACAGAGCCTACTTGGGATTCTCTCTCCCTCTCTCTCTCTATCCCTCCCCCACTTGCCCTCTCTCTCTCTCTCTCTCTCTCAAAATAAATAAATAAACTTAAAAAAAAATCTTAGGGGGACGCCTGGGTGTCTCAGTCGTTTAAGCATCCAATTCTTGATTTCAGCTTAGGTCACGATCTCACTGTTTGTGGGATCGAGCCCTGCATTGGGCTCTGCACTGGCAGCATGGAGCCTGCTTAGGATTCTCTCTCTCCCTCTCTCTCGCTCTGCTCTTCCTCCTTCATGCACATTTTCTCTCTCTTAAAAATAAACATTTTTTAAAAATCTTAAATATCAAAGTCAGAAGCATATGGGATCACGTGCTTCTTTATTTAATTTCACATGACTAGTTAGATTGTTCTTCTGAGCCTCGCTGCTCCTGTGGTCCACAGAGCAGCCGTATTAGCATCACCAGATCCTGGGATCTTGTTAGGAACGCAGAATCTCAGGCCCCACCCTGGATCTCCTAAATCATAATCTGCATTTTGACAAGATCCCTGGATGATTCATATGCACATGAAAGTTTGAGACTCGCTGGGTAGGGATGAATACAGGGCTCCTACACACTCCTGCTGTACCCCCCACATAACTTGCCCCTACCACTAATTCTACAAGAGTGACTGTTGTCTGCAGCTCCTTCCTCACTGACCTCCTTCAGGGCATTGACAGTGTCTTCTCCATTGTTACATCAGTGTCTCACAGCTGCTCAATAGGCCTTTGTTTAATGAATGAATGACTGATTATACATGTAGTGTAGCGTCTGACTATGAACTACCTTGAACTTTTCCAGATCTTGTTGGCCTCTTGATCCAGATTAGTTATACGAACAGTAACAGCCCAAATGGCACTGGTTCATGTATACTTTTTTCTTTTTATTATTTTTTTTAAAGTTTATTTTAGAGAGAGAGAGACAGAGCATGAGAGGGGGAGGGTCAGAGAGAGAGGGAGACACAGAATCTGAAGCAGGCTCCAGGCTCCGAGCTGCCCACAGAGCCCTATGCGGGGCACAAACTCACCAACTGTGAGATCATGACCTGAACTGAAGTTGGACGCTCAACCAACTGAGCCACCCCCAGGCGCCCCTGGTTCATGCCTTAATGTAGGACACCCTGCTGCTATAAACTGCCACCTGAGTATTTCGGGGAGCTTTCAGATGTGCCTCTCACATAGTCTTAAGCAAATCCTGGCCAGCAGCCATAGTGCTCCCTTCCTTGTTCCTGTTCTGGGCCCCCACCTGTCACTGCTGTCATCACCTGGTGTGTCAATGTATCCCCACAGTGCAGCCTTGTGGTTCCTGAGATCCAAAGCATCCTCCAGGCCCTCTCCTCATTTAACCCACTACTCTTTGTCCCTCCACAATGAGGTCTTGAGCTGTCCTCCCACGTGCTCTATTCAGACATTCTTGGGAGGCTCTTCAGTGGCAACTCCCAGGATTCACTTTCAACCCTCTCCTGCCCAGCTGTCTTCAGCACAACTCAGAGCCCTTACTGTTCCTCCCCTCGCCAATTGCCCTTCTCTGCAAGACCCCTTTAACAATGACCCTGGGCCATTAGAAGTAAATACCTTTGACCTGCACCCTAAGAGAACAAAGGTTGTTTTTTGGGGTTTTTTTTTTTTGTTTGTTTGTTTTTTTTTTTACCAGATACTGTGCTCAACCTTATTGCCATGCATCCCTTGTCCTTGTCTCAGGTGTAGTCCTATCAACCTCTCCAGGAGCTTGTGTGAAATAAGGGACAAACACTGCCCCTTTCTCCTGCAATGGGGTGTGGGAAGATTAGCACTATATGGGTCTCTCCAAAGAAATACTTTTCATAAAATTGTTTCCGGGTTTTTCCATTTGCTTGATTTTTTTTTTCAGTTGATAAAGACTCTCTTCTTGGGGTGCCTGGGTGGCTCAGTCAGTTGAGTGTCTGACTTCGGCTCAGGTCCTGATCTCATGGTTCATGGGTTTGAGCCCCGCATCGGGCTCTGTACTGACAGCTCAGAGCCTGGAGCCTGCTTTGGATTCTGTGTCTCCCTCTCTCTCTGCCCCTCCCCCCTCATGCTCTGTTTCTCTCTGTCTCAATAATAAATAAAAACATTTAAAAAATTTATGAAAAAGAAACACAAAAGGTCTCTTCTTGACCAAACTTGAGTCAGCTTCTCTGAGTCTCGTTTGACTAGGTCCCAACTTTGCCTGCTTAGTCCAGTTTTAGCAATAATCCTGTTGGGTTAGTTTAGTGTAACCCCCCACTGCCTGCTACCCCACTGCCTTGATATTTAATCACCCTGGCAGCCTTCAGCAAGAATCCCCTAGCATTTAAATGACCTACTTACTATTCCAACTCATTTCTATTTTACTTCAAGTCCCAAACTCTCAACTGTTATATAGTACTACCTCTATAGCTGTTTTGTATCCTCCTCCATCTCCAAGCAGGCTTCCTGGGGCACAATAGTTACCTAGTATATGTGCTTATGAAATGAACAAGCTGAAAGACACACCGGTCAACTTTTATATTGTAATGCTATTTAAAGCTGTGTGACTAGTGAGCTATTTTAAGTCTGGATTAATTGTGGTTAAAGTAACAGACATGTGGTTATGGTCCTCTCTATCCCCATGACACATCGAGCCTGTGCTTCCAAATAATGACAGTCACCTTTTCCTTCCTGTATACTCCTGGTCTTTAATGTAATTCCTGGGCTCAAACCAAGCACCATTACAGCTGTTTACTTGATGCTACCATTTCTCAGTGTGTCAAGCCAGTGCCATAAAATATTTTCATTTAAAGATCAAAAATAAAAACAACTTTTGTGAAAGAAATTAGCACAGAGGCAATCAACAAATGCTAATTCTCCATCATCACTGGAGAATTTATGCACTGGCTTACCTCTGAGCAGTATATTGTATAACAATGAATATTAATGGTTTGGCTGTTGTAACAAAATACCACAGTCTGGGTGCCTGAAACACCAAACATTTATTTCCTCATGGTTCTGGAGGCTGGCAAGTTCAAGATCAAGGTCCAGCAAAGTGGTTTCCAGAAAGGACTCTCTTACTGGCTTGTAGACAGGTACCTCTCAAAGTTTTCCTTGGTGGGTATGCATAAAGACAGAAAGAAGAGAGAGATTGAGGGTGTTCTAGTGTCTCTCTAGAGGCTCTAGTGTCCTCAAAAAGGACACTAATTTGGGGCGCCTGGGTGGCTCAATCGGTTAAGTGTCTGACTCTGGCTCAGGTCATGATCTTTTGGTTTCTGAGTTCGAGCCCCACATCAGGCTCTATGCTGACAGCTCAGAGTCTGGAGCCTGCTTCAGATTCTGCGTCTCCCTCTCTCTCTACCCCTCCCCCACTCGTTCAGATGTGTGCTCTTTCTCTCTCTCAAAAATAAATAAACATTAAAAAAAAATTTTAGGGGCGCCTGGGTGGCTCAGTTGGTTGAGCGTCTGACTTCGGCTCAGGTCATGATCTCGTGTTCGTGAGTTCGAGCCCCGCGTCAGGCTCTGTGCTGACAACTGGCTCAGAGCCTGGAGCCTGTCTTCAGATTCTGTGTCTCCCTCTCTCTCTCTACCCTCCCCTGTTCATGCTGTCTCTCTCTCTCAAAAAAAATAAATAAAACATTAAGAAAAAATTTAAAAAAAATTTTTTAAAAAGGACACTAATCTTACTGATTAGGGTCCCACCTTTATTGCCTCATTGAACCTTAATGACTTCCTTAGAGGCCCTCTCTTGAGGTTAGGGCTTCAACATATGCCTTTGGTGGGGGGAGACACAAACATTCAGCCCATGACAATGAGTCAAATTGTCTTCGGGTGAGAACAGAGGATTAAGGCCCATGAGGATCTTAGCACATTGTTGTGCTCAGTAAGCATATGACTAGAACAATACTTGTTTATACCTAAATTGTTTTATCTTTCGTCTATGTGAGGATCCATGTCTCTATAAAATTTTGAACAATATTGCCTACTTAGAATTTATTTATAAACGTTTGAGTTTCCTGGATGAATGATCTCTATATTATTTACTGATGTAAAAAATTTCATCAAAATGAAGTAAGTCTCCATTACTTTCTAGTTTCGGCATTAAAATGTAATTCTCATCCTAATTTACAATTGCTTTGTTCAAAATTGGTTTTTTTTTTTTTGAGTTATTTCTTTGAACTATCCCAAACAATTTCTTTCCTTCCTTAATATTAGTTTTCAGACACTTACATATAACTCTATCTCCCCAGAGGCCTTTGTTTACAGTTATAAAATCTTTATTGCTACAGAATTCATTCCAGCTTTTTATGATTGCTCGTGCTCCAAGGTCCTGTCTAGATCTGGCATCCTATGATTTCAAGATGCTCCATGATGAAAGCAATGTTTTAAACTCCAGGCTTGTCAAGCTTAAAAAAGAATATAGGGTTGAAGAGGTGGGTAGAGCAACAGAAATGCTGTTATTGCTATTGTTCCACAGAATTGTAAAAGTAGCTCAAAGTGACAGCATGGGTTGATTCTCCTTTCTTTGTGTAGCTGTAAATCTGTCAACAAGTTGTTTTCCAAGAGCTCGTCAAGAGTTTCTCCTTCCCAAGATTTTTCTCTCGAGTGTTTTTGATGGCTTTCTACCAGGCATATCTTATGTAAAAACAGACTCCCCACCCCCCTTAACAGCAGATGCCCACTTCTCAACTTCCATCTGCATTGTATTTTACACTTTTGTCCTTTTTAGGAGTTTACCTCTTGTGTTTTTCAAAGAGGCAGCCTTGTAACAGGTGCCTTCCCTTGGCAGCAAACACTGCCAGAGCCGCTAAGTTCCCTCCTGTGTGCGACTGGGTTTCTTGCTATCGTAGGTGGCAGGTGTAATGCTGAGACCACCATTTGGAATGTAATATGCATCAGACATGCTATAATGTCTGAATGGAAAATTTCATTTTGCTAATTTTAAACACATAAGAGCTAAAGTGCACATTTCAAAAGAATTTCATAGGGTGGCAGGTTTTTGATAATGTCCTAGCTTAGGCTCTCCCTCTCCATTCTGAAATGCAGCATTCACCTTGTCTCCAGAAGAGATGTGACTTCTGACAGGACTCATGTTCTGCTTCCCCTTCTGAAAGTGCCAGCAGCTCCATGACATCACCAAGCAAGAGTTAACACCGCCTTTCCTCGGAACCACAATTCCTGATCAGAGCCACAAGAAGAGAGTGATAAAGTATACCCTTTCCCCACCAGGCAGAGTGTACCAGTTATTAAGTACTTGTCTCTCAGCTCTGAACACATCATTCTATCCTCAGTGATGCTGGGATTCTGCAAACCACGTTGCCATTTGCCAGCTGTTCTCCATTAGGCTTTGCCAATAGAGGACGACTGCAAGTTTGAAGGAATAAGAAGGCACTTGCTCCTCTCTGTTTCCATTTTGCTTCCTGCTCTTGAGAGTCTCACCAGCAACACTTCTTCACCCTGGTGGCAGCCCTGTGGCAGCAGGAGTCCATCTCTATAATAAAATTTTTCCAACATTCTCAGAATCTGCCTTGTTGCCCCTCTCAGAGGTTCAGCACAGCCAGGCAGTGCCCTCTCCTCAGGTCCAGAGACAAGAGCACCACCTGGCTAGTGCCCCTTTCTTCAGGGGTCCTAGCCTCTTTCTTGACTTTCAGCTAAGAATGTCTGGTAGACCCAGACATTCACATGCATTAGATTGAAATTCAGGTCATTTTATTGAATATTAAATGTAAGGATGTCACAGGAAGGCTGGAGGGCTTGGGATTCCCAAGCCTGTATCTGTGTGCCAGACATCTTTCCGAGGTTTAAATGGAGAGCCCATATGCAACTCAAATTCGGAATATCTAAAATTAAATCATTGTCTTCCCCCTTGGCTCGATGAATTCTAATACCACCTACCAGTTGCCAGCAGGAACTAATTTTTAAGTTCACAGTCTCCAAGTACTATCAATTTTACTTCCTAAATGTATCCAACTTTACATCTCTACTTCACAACCTTAGTTCAGGACCATTGGCTTATTGCAAAACCTTCCTAACTTGTCTCTTTGCTTCTCAACTCTTTCTCTTGTAATCTAATCCCCCTAGCGTGTGTATGGCTTTTAAAAGTTCTGAAGAGATAATAAAAACTTGTAACTCTTGGGACATGGTACTAGATGTGTCCAGTGACTCAGAAAAACTTGGAAGTGCAGTAACTTCTGCCACTCCAAATCATTTAAAATTTTTCTTTTTATCACTTTTAAGGACAATTTGATGATGTGTCATGGTGTTATTTGCTTCATGTTTCTTGTGCTTATTGTTCATTGAGCTTTGGTCTGTGGATATATAGTTTTCATAGATTGGAAATTTTTTGTCCATTATTCCCTCAAATTCTTCTCCCTCTCACTTTCATAGACTCCAATCATATATATATATTAGACCACTTGGAGTAGTCTCACAGTGTGTTGATTCACTTTTTGTGTTTTGTTTTTTTCTCTCTGTGTTTTACTTTGTATACCTTCTATTGCTATGTGTTCAATTCACTGATCTTTTCTTTTGCCATGTCTAATCTGTCACTGATTTTTATCTAGTGTATTTTTCATCTCAGTTATTATATTTTTGTCTCTAGAAATCTTACTTGGATCTTTTATTATATTTTTATATTTTCCATGTCTCTACTTAACATTTTGAACATATGGAATACAGTTATAATGACAATTTTAATGTGCTCATCTTCTAACATCTATGTCAGTTCTGAGTTAGTTTCAATTAATTGATTATTCTCCTCATGAGTCATATTTCTCTACTTCTTTGTCTGTCTGGTAATCTTTGTTTGAATGCCAGACATTGTAAAATTTACCTTGTTAGATGCTGGATATTTTTGTATTCCCATAAATATTCTTGAGCTTTATTCTGGAATGTTAAGTTAGTTGAATACAGTTTGATCTTTTTTGGGTCTTGCTTTTATGATTTATTTGGTGGTCAGATAGCCACTTTCAACTAGAGCTAATTATTTCCTGCTACTGAAGTAAGATCTTCCTGAGTTTTCTACTCTTGTCCTGTGAATTATGAGTTTTCCTGTTTGACCTGTGAACATATACTACTCCTGGCCCTATGTGAACAACAGTTAGTGTTCTCTAATATTCTTAGATTTTTTTTCCCCAGCCTTAGGTAGTTTGCTGATCATTATGGGCAGATCATTTACTTGGCTAAATGGTCAAGGAAGACCTCAAAGATTTCTCAGTTCTATCTAGGGGCTATACTATATCACAGAGCTTTTGTGAAAACACAAATCAAATGTGTTCATATATAAAAAGGCCTCTAACTTATTGTCTGACACATAATTGGGGCTCAGTCAGTACTTTTGATCTTGGTTTAGATCTGTAGATGTAAAATATCTTTAGTGGACATTTCTCATTCTTTTGACTACCCAGTGTCTGTAACTTATTCTCATTAAGCAATGCTTGTTTCCCATCATAGAAACTGCAAAATGCCAGTCTCATTTTTTCTAGCATCCTTGCTGTTAGGATGAAAGCTTATGACTTAGTCCTAGTCCACGACCATGACCAATACCCACACTTTTTGTATGCTTTAAAGAAGCAGGTCCAGGGAAGAAGCAGAACCCACATTGAGTTAATTCTAGGCATAGGAAGCAGCAGCAGCAGCAGCAGCAGCAGTAAGAGCAGTTACATCCATTCTTTAGAGGCAACATTCCTAGTGGCCATAGTAACAATGGCCTAGCAGATGGCCATCTGGTACCTAGCAGTATAGCAGTGGGGTTTTCACTAGACCTCTTCCATGGTGAGGTTTTGGGCTTGTTTCAGTTGTGTAATGTGCCAACCTGGTTGTGTAGTTTTTCTAGAGATGCTGCATGCCATCCAATATTCTTTAACATTTCTGTTGTTAAAGTATAACATACATGTGTATGAATATAAGTATATGTGTGTTTATATGTCACATAAGTGATGATTTTTCATAAACTGAACTTTCATGAACTGGAAGTTTATAACTCATACCCAGATCAAGAAACAGAATATTACCAACATCATAGAAGTTTCCTTATTCCCCCTCCAAGTCACTATCGTTTGTCATCCAAGATAACCATAATTATGACTCCTTACATCATGTATTAGTTGTGCCTATTTTTTCTTTTTCTTTTTTTTACTTTATATATATCAAATCTTTTCACATATTCTCCTGTGGATGTCCAACATTATGTTTGTGAAATTCATCCTCAGTGTTTTGTATAGTTGTACCTTGATTTTTTTTTAATTTTTTAATGTTTATTTATTTTTGAGAGAGAGAGAGAGAGAGAGAGACAGAGACAGAGACAGAGACAGAGTGCGAGCAGGGAGGGGCAGAGAGAGAGGGAGACACAGGATCTGAAGCAGGCTCCAGGCTCTGAGATGTCAGCACAGGGCCCGATGCGGGGCTCACCAACTGTGAGATCATGACCTGAGCCGAAGTTGGATGCTTAACCAACTGAGCCACCCAGGCACCCTAGTTGTACCTTGATCTTATTGGAAAAGTAAAACATTGTATTTTGTAATTTCACTATTATGTATTTATCCGTTTGTATCAGGGGTCCTCAAGACCACCCTTAGGTTCAGGGATTTGCTAAAAAGACTCACAGAACTCAGAAAAGCTGTTATACTCACAGTTAAGGTTTATTATAGTTGAAGAATATAGATTGAAATCAGCCAAGGGGAAAGGTATATAAGACTGAGTCCAGAGGAAACCAGGAACACGCTTCTAGTTGTCCTCTCCCAGTGGAGTCACATGAACGCACTTAATTTTTCCACAAGTATATGTGACAACATGTACAAAGTGTTGCCAGTCAGAGAAGCTCATCCAAGCCTTGGTGTCCAGGGTTTGTGGCTGTTGTTGCCGGTGTTTGAGGCCAGTCGTGAAGGCATGCAATGTTCGTAGTGTCTGTACTGCTGACCTTAACTCCTGAGTATCTACCACCCACATAAGTCAAACTGATACATTATTGCTTATGTCTCAGCATACAAAAATAGGCATTCACATAAATCACATTGTTAGCTTAAATTAATTGGCAGAGCCTACACTTTAAGCACAAAGACACTCATTTCAGGCAGCATATTGCAAAATCTCAGAGATCTTTTTCCAGGAGCCAAGTCAAAGGCTAGTCCTGAAGACTTTGGGAATGTACAGCAGTTGAGTAGTTCATTTAAACTTTTCTGCACACCATTACAGTGTCAATGGGCATTTAGGCAGTTTACATTTTTATTATGAAGAGTGCTGCTATGAACATTGCTTTACATGTTTTTGATGAAGATTTGGGTGCATTTCTATTGGATGGTTACTTAGGAGTAGTAATGATAGGTCATAGGATATGCATTTGTTCAGCTTTCATAGACACTGCCAAATCATTTTCAAAGTGACTATACAAATTTATACTCCCAGTATCAATGTACAGAAAATTTCAATATCCTTTAAAAACCAGTTTTATTGAGGTACAACTGACATATAATAAAATGCATAGTAAAGTGTACAATTTGATAGATTTGGCATATGTGTATACCCATAAAATCACCATCACAAAAGATAGTGAACAAATTATCCTCCCCTAAAAGTTTCCTTGTATTACCAATGTTCTCATAATTAATTTGTTTTCTCTTCAAGTCAACCAGGGTCCACTTCTGTTGTTTACATCTGAGACTTCCTAGCTGATATAATCCCACTTGAGTTGCCTTGTATTTGCACCCAGCTTGGTGTTTTGCATTTCTTTTCTCTTCTATCAATTCTTGTTGAGCATCTATGATGCATGCTAGGAATGTAGACTCTGTTCTTTGCCTATCTTAGTAAATTTGGCTGGACTCCAGTTCCCCTATTTGCAGCTTTGTCCTCAAGACTCCTAGAAATTCCACACATCTATTTATGCCCTGTTCTCTGCACACTTTTCTTCTTGAACAACCCTATAATCCCTGGTCCCAGTCCTTCCTAGTTGGCCTAGAACCAAACTCTCCTAGACCAACTCCAACAGAGGATTACCCAGATGGTAAGAGAATGGGCCTCTTTCTCAGCTCTTCCTTAAGTTGTCTAGACCAGTGTTATGGGTTGAATTGTGTCCCCTACAAAAAGATATGTTGGAATAGTAACTTCTGATGCCTCAGCATGTGCCCTTTTTTGGAGATAGGGTCTTTATAGAGGTAATCAAATTAAAACATGATTTTTAAAAATTTTTTTAAAGTTTATTTTTGAGAGAGAGAGAGAGAGAGAGAGACAGACAGACAGACAGAGCTTGAGTGGGGAAGTTTCCGAGAGAGGGAGACAAGAATCTGAAGTAGGCTCCAGGCTCTGAGCTGTCAGCACAGAGCTCAACACAGGGCTCGAATCCACAAACCATGAGATCATGACCTGAGCCAAAGCCAGACACTTAACAGACTGAGCCACCCAGGTGCCTCTAAAACATGATCCTTAAGGGTTGTCCCTAATCCAATGTAATGAGCATTCTTTTTTTTTTTTTTTTTTTTTGAGGTGGGGGGTTTCAGTGAGTGAGGGGCAGAGAGAGAGAGAGAGAGAAGCAGGGCTCACCTGAAGCGGGGCTCAAGATAGCCCAAAGCAGGGCATGAGCTCACATGAGCATGCTTATGAAAAGGACAAGTTTGGACACAAAGACAAAGATAGAGGGGAGATGCTGCAACGAGACACAGGGAATATGGCCATATCCAAGCCAGGGAGAGAAGCTGGGAACAAACCCCACACACACAGCCCTGAAGAGGGACCAATCCTTCTGACACCTTGATTTTGGATTTCCAGCCTCCAGAACACGAGACAATACATGTCTATTGTTTAAGCCCCTCAGTTACAGCAGCCCTTGTAAATTAACACAACCAGGTAGGCTGTATCTGCTTTTCCTAATCATTTGCAGACTATAAGGTGTACAACAGAGGATCAGAGGGTAGTGGCTGTCCTTTTGGAAACACTGTTTGTTATAGAAGTTGGGCACGGGGAGAGAAAAACATGGGAGGAGCCAGCTGACTCCAGATTATTTGACTTTGGCCGTTCACGAGACCCTGAATGAGGCCTGGCTAAATCATGAGGTTCTATACTCCTTGTTCTTTTCTTTCTGTTTTCTCAAATTGGTAAACAGGAATCAATTTTCAACAGCCATCTGTGGGAACACATGGACTCCTTCACTTAGTAGCTATTAAGATCTGTTCCTCAGTCTCAGGGGGCGATTTGGGAATGTTTTTCTCCCAGGTCCTTTTCAGGGGAACTTTTCCAAAATCAGAAAATTAATAAGAATTTGGTAGAGGCAGTACAGCATGTCTTAAAAACTCCCTGAACTCTTCCCATCACCTTTAATCAGGTCATCTGATAGGTTACCTTCAAAGAAATGGACTTCAAGCTGAGTCTTTTATGAAAAGTGGATTTTATAGTTTGACTGACAAGGCAAAATAGGAGTTCTGGAACTTCACCAGAGCTCCTATTTGCCTTGACAGTCAAACTCTTTGTTTTTATTTAAAATTTTTAATGTTTATTATTTTTGAGACAGAGAGACAGAGGATGAGCAGGGGAGAAGCAGAGAGAGAGGGAGACAGAATCTGAAGCAGGCTCCAGGCTCTCAGCTGTCAGCGCAGAGCCAGACACTGGGCTTTAACTTGGGCTTTAACTCGTGAACCTGGAGATCATGACCTGAGCGGAAGTCGGAAGCTTAACTGATTGAGCCACCCAGGCGCCCCTCAAACTCTTGAGTAAGGAGGAAAAAGCAGGGAAAAAGAAAATGACATAAACAGAAAATACAATGAAAATGTTAAATACATGCAGAGCAGTTGACTCATTGCCCTTTCAATTGGACCTGGCAATAAAGAATACAATAAATGAGTCCCCAGGGGAACTCCTTTTCCATTTCAAGTGCTTCCTTTGGCTATTTTCACCCTTTACTCTCCACCTGCTTTTTTGGTCTTTAGGTCTGGATTTGAATATATTTCTGCAAATCTGCAGAAAAGACCCACTTGGTTGAGACTTAAGGGTCAGATTCTGAATACTGCCTGTAAGCAACTACAGTTATCTCCTCTCAAGACTTTGTTCTGATGTTGTTAACTATCTAAGATCCCTCTCTGCATCTCTGGCTCAATTTCCCTTGCTTTCATAGACTAATACTGCTCTGTTCACAGAGGTTGCTTTTAAAATTGAGATAAAATTCACACAACAGCAAATTCATCATTTTAATGTTCTTAAAGTATACATTTCAGTGTTTTTCAGCATGCTCACAATGTTCACAACACAATGGTTCACAATGTTGTGCAACCATCAGCGCTCTCTAATTCCAGAACATTTCCATCACCCTGAAAAGAAACCTTGCACCCATTATCCAACACAATGGTTCACAATGTTGTGCAACCATCAGCGCTAATTCCAGAACATTTCCATCACCCTGAAAAGAAACCTTGCACCCATTATCCATCACCTTTTGATTCCTCTATCCCCTATAGGCTCTTTCTGTCTCTGTGGATTTGCCCATTCCAGATATTTCATATACATGGGATCATATAATACATGGACGATAGGTCTGGATTCATTCACTTAGCACACTTTCAAGGTTCATCTGTGTTATAGCATGTATCCCGTTCCTGTATATGGCTGAATATTATTTCATTGTACGGATACGTCTCATTTCATTCAACCATTCATCTGCTGATGGACATTTCAGCCTTTTCCCAAATATGAATAAGACTACTATGAATATTCATATACAAGATTTTGCATAGATATATATTTCAGTTCTTTTGGATATATATCCAGAAGTGAAACTGATGGATCATAGAATAACTTTATGTTTAACATTTTGAGGAATTGCCAAGTATTTCCCAGAGTCTTTTTTTTAAGGAGAATAGGATGATAAGATCAATTTCAGACACACTGTTGTTGAGGGACAGCTGAACTGCCAGAGAAAGAGCCCACAACGAAGTTGAAGATTAAAAGGCTGTGCCGAGGTGAGATAAGGTTGAATATTTTGATTTGGGTGTTAACATACTGGAGTTGTTAAAGCTCCAGGGGAGAGGAGGTCTCTGGGGCTGATAACAGGTGAAACAAGGGGAGTACAAGAAGATTTTCATCAGCTAAGCACTGTCTAGGATTGTTCTTTATGTATACTGTCAATTTAATCATCATAACACAATTAAGTGGATAATGTCATTAGCCCCATCTTATAGGTGGGGCAACTGAGGCTCACTGAAGTTAAGAATGTGGACTGGTTTGCACAGTTTGTATATAGTAAGTCCAGGATTTAAGTACTGGTAAGGACCATAGAAACAACTGAAAAAAAAATTAAGGGATTAGAGGTAGATTGTATTGTATTGTATTGTACTGTACTGTGTTGTACTGTATTGTATTATATTTTAAGTTTTATTTGAGAGAGAGAGAGAACATCAGCCAGGGAGGGGCAGAGAGAGAGGAAGAGAGAGAATCCCAAGGAGCTTCACACTGCCAGTGCAGAGCCCAGTACAGGCCTAGAACCCACGAATCATGAGATCATGACCTGAGCCAAAGCTGGATGCATAACAAACTGAGTCGCCAAGGCACCACGAGGTAGATTTTAAAAAAGAGAGTACTGGGGTGCCCGGTTGGCTCAGTTGGTTAAGCATCCAACTCTTGGTTTCAGCTCACGTCATGATCTCATGGTTCGAGCTTTCGAGCCTCGAGTCAGGATCTGCGCTAACAGCGAGGATCCTGCTTGGGATTCTCTCCCTCTCTCTCTGCCCCTCTCCCTCCCCACTCGCCCTCACACACACTCTCTAGAGAGTACCATTAAGTGCAACAGAATGGGATAAGTGATATACAGTGTTCCAGAATAAAAGTCAGATTTTTTTGCTTTTTATTTTAGAAGAAGGTTGTCAATTATGCCAACTGTTACAAAGGTGTCATGTAAACACAAATGTATGTGTATAATAATATCTGATTATCTTATATCTGACTCATATGCCTCAGAATGTTTCCTATTAAGACTTTAATATAACCTGGGCTATATGATGCTGCTCTGCGTGCATTTCCCTCTGCAAACACCCAGGACACCACTGAGTCTCTATTATAGACAATAAGTGCATTTCAGAAGGAGTAAGAAAACCCATTATTTACAGAGAAAACAGCTTCACAAAACTGGAATTTCAAAGCAAAATGAGATTTTGTCACATTAAGCCATGAAGTAAAAGTTTGAGTGCATAAGACTAAATAACTCTTAGTGCTAGGAGGAAAAAGAATTATATCGCAGTGTTGAAATAAAACCATATATTATGGGTAATGAGGCAGTACTCTCACCTTTTCTCAGTATTTTATGTCTTTAGCTTTCCCCCCCCTCTTCAGACAGTGATGGGTGGACCTGAGATTAGAGTGCCATTATTTCAGGGCACTGAAGCACAACCACATAATGGTGACATCCAGAAATCCCAGGCACTTGCAGCCAGTCAAGTCTTTTTCATTAACAATCTTGGTATTGTTGGGTGAGAGAGTCTTTCCCTACTTCAGATTGTTGGTTTGCTTGGCACTTGGGGAAGTTTTCAAGGATAAAAGAAGGTTGGAGCTGGCTCCCTGTAAAGCAGCCATGAAGCTCTTGTATGGAGAATTTCCGTGAAAAGGTGAGAAAAAAATGTTTTTGGAGAAAAATATGGTAAAAATAAAATAAGTTGATGCCATAATAGACGACTTTGTTAGTTGTTTGATTCCTTTGTTTTCTTAGAGAAAAATAGAGTTTTGTTTTTATAGAAAAGTTTCTGCTGCACATACACTTTTGAGTGCAGAGAGTAGGGGACCCTCTTTAGTCCTTCTCTGTGGTGATCTCGTGTCTGCTGAGGCTGAGGTGCCCTCTGAAGAATGGCTTGGCTTCTGCTCCTACAACGTTTGCAGGTACCGATGCCTGAGAAGGTGGATCCTTTCCAAGGTAGACTGTGGAAATATAGGCCACAAAGGTATAGGAGAGCATTACAGACAGTCATTGCTGCTTGAGTCCATGGCCATCAGGTGTCCTTATGTAACTCCTGAGAGGAATAGACCCCCTTTCAGAACATCTTAATATTTAGTAATTGAGTATTTACTGTGCAGACAGACTCTTAAGGTGGCCCTCCACGATTTAAGTCTCCTTAGCTAAGGGTGTTCGCAACTTGTATAATCTTCTTCCTCTGAGTGAAAGTGAGACCTCTGATTTGCTTCTAACCAATAGGATACGGTAAAGGCCATGAGATGCCACTGTCATGATTACATTATGTTATATAAGCCTTTGTCTTGCTAGCAGATGTGTTCTAGAGACTGTTCTTGTTGGCTTGATAAAGTAAATGGCCAGTTGGAAAGCACAGGTGGCAAGGATCTACGGGCAGCCTCAATTAGTTGAGGGTAGCCTTCAGTCAATAACCAGCAGCAAGCGCTCTGCCTTAGCAACCACAAGTAAATAAATTCTGTCGACATCAACTGGAAGTGGATTCTTTCCCAGTTGAGCCTCTAGATGAGACCGCAGCCTCACCTAACACCTTCAGGGCAGCTTGTGAGATCCTGAGCAGGGGACCTAGGTAAGCTGTGCATAGACTCCTGACCCACATAAACTGAGGTAAGAAACATAAGTTGTTTTAATCCACTGAGTCCGTGGTGATTTGTTTTGCAACAATGGAAAACTAACACATTCACATATTATATCTTCCGATCCATAAGCTTAATGGTAAGTTTAGTAAACAATTGTGTTCTCTGATAACAACACTTAAAGAGTGGTTGACTGCTTTGAGTGAGCTTTGTAGAGTTTCAGGACGGATGAGCAGTCCTTGTCAAAATGGTTTTTCCCCTTATAATTTCTTAATGGTTATGAAAAGGCTAATGTAATGGCTTATTGTCCAATTTTGTTTTTGTTTTTTTTAAATATTTATTTATTTTTGGGAGACAGAGTGCAAGCAGAGGAGGAGCAGAGAGAGAGGGAGATACAGAATCTGAAGCAGGCTCCAGGCTCCGAGCTGTCAACACAGAGCCCAATGTGGGGCTCGAACCCACCAAATGCAGGATCATGACTGGGCTAAAGTCAGACGCTTAACCGACTGAGCCACCCAGGCGCCCCAACGTTGTCCTATTTTGAACATGGAAGGGGTATTTGTATCACATTGAATCAAAAGGGAGTACTGTAGGGAAAGGGAACAAGTTCATTTGAGCCTTCCAGTTGTGGCCATTTCCAAACATTAATTGCACCTGTATTGATTACTGCTTGTTGATTATTCATATTCCTTCTAATTGGTTATCTATAGGTGGACTCCACCTCTTAACCAAAAGAAATCTAGAAAAGGTAATAAGGCCTACAATCAAGTTTGGGTAAGCAACACATCCTACAGAAAAGCAGAACATGACTTTGGGCAGCGGAGACAATAAGGTTAATATGGAAATTCTCAGAGGGATTTGTGTTCACTCTTCATTTCTTTATCAGTTATCTTTTTCCTCAGGTTGTCTGTTTTCCTTACCACTGGCACTTTTTGGTCTGCGATCTATTTGATCTCTTCCTTGAGGTTTCATTAGAGCTTTAACACTGACATTTGATATTTTGAATATTTTGACATCTCTTCAAACTTTTAAATATTTGATCAAGTAAACAATTCTTCAGAATTTTCAGGTATATGCAATTCTTTGAGTAATTCCTGAGTAAATGCATGTTCAGATTAGTAGACCATTCTGATAAACACTGCAGTAAGTTCAAAATGGAAGACACATTTTGACTTTAATATCACACGTAGAAAATTCAGAATTCAGTTTTTAAAGATTAAGTAAAGAAATGCTCAGGAACCCATTCATTTCATATCTGTCACTTGCTAATGCCTACAGTTATTCATGACATAGTGTGGTTTTCATTGCATTTGCATGCCTGTGCATGCATTGTCCAGATTCATTTTGTGAAGCCGCTCTAGCTACACTTTGGGAGAAATCATGCCTGGCATTTCAGATAGAGAAGTGACCAGCTTAGGGAGAGAATCAACTGTGCTTTCAAGATCACCATGAATAAGTAGTCTTTTAAAAAAGTATTCACTGCCTGTCACCACAGACAAGCTGATGTGACATGGGCCACCTGGACCACATCCCTTATCACAAAAACTTTTTGGCATTCGAGAAGATTCAAGATGGGCTATTTGTTCTCTGCTTCATAAGAAGCGAGTAATGTGGCCTCAGCTGTGACATTCAGGAAAGAAAATCATACTATCATCAGTGGGAAAACTAACGTGTAGTCGGCCCACCATGCATCAGCCACTGGAACTACTGTAGGAACTCCCTATAGGCCATTCATCTAGTCCAGAATCTTCTTTGTAGTTGATGACAATGATGCTTTTTAGCACTCAATCCACAAAGAAATATGTGTTAGCCAGAATTTCCTGTATTAACCAGATAGTCTCTGCTGCCCAAATTCTTGTACTTTTCCTTCTGCAGGATGATGGGACATCAACAACTTTTAGGATTGCTCCCCCAAACTTGTTTTCAAGCATTTTTCCTTCTTAAGTCCTTTTTAGATGAGAAGTAGAATCTGTTTTGTTGCATTTTATTTCCACAACCAGTCAATTCCTTACCTCTTCTCCACTTCTATTCTTAACTCTCCTTCAGCTTAAAAGATTTTTCTCTCCTTTGGATACGTGGTCACCTTTGCCCTTCCATATTAGAATAGCCTACCTAGCTCCCCTCACAAGCGAGAACTTTGACCATAGGGCATATAGTGACTAATGCTTCATCTTCCTACCTGTACAGTCAGGTGATAGCCAAATCCTGCCCTTTCCCAACAAAGAAGGAAACAAGATTAGAGCTCAGCACTTGGGCTATTATTTCATAAAGAGTTCAGTGCTTCAGCACAATTGCCTGATCTTTATCATCGCAATTCAATTTTCAGGATGCAGTGGAGAGAAAAAATATGTTCAAGTTATCTTTCTCTTTGTACAAGAACATCCAACAAGAGCCCCCTCCTCCCATTTCCCAGGAGAAAACAGAAGCCACTACAGCGACCGAATGCCATCAGAAATATCAAGATGAGTCCCTTCAGTTTCGAGACTTGACAGCTTTGTGTTTTTTCAGTCACAGGCAGTTGACCTGACTTTTCTTCTTCTGATAGCTTTCCGCAGAGCCCTGCAGAACAGCTTTTGCTTTGATTACCCAGTGATTTACAGCCCTTCTCATTTGCTTCTCATATCTCGTTTTTCCAGAGTATAGGGAGCTCTCCTCTGACCCTGTTGCCTCAAAGCAATTTTCCTTATCATCTTATGGAAGTCCAAGGCCCATCTTCTTTATGTACTTCTGATTCTCCTGAATAATGATTGTTTACTTTCTTTCTTCCTTTCTTTCTTCCTTCTATCCTTCCTTCCTTCATTCCTTCCTTCCTTCCCTTCTGGCATCAGTATTTTCATTACCAGGTGGATTTCATATAATCACACACAGAACTCTAATGCTGATTCTTTCACAGAGGAAAAAAAATAGTGCTTTCTTCATCTCACATTTGCCCGGCTAGGCATTTTCAATTGTTTTTGTGGTTACAGAGCTTTGTGGGGAGAGTTGTCTTAACATTCTTGATATGTTTGAAAAATAGTATGCCAACCTTTAGAAAAAGAGAGATATGTTAGAGTTTCTCCCAGAAGCAAAGCTGAGAGAAAGATCGAGTGCACATAGTTTATTTGGAATGGTGGGTGATGTGTGTTTGTGTGTGTTTGTGTCTGATAAGGAAGAAAAGGCAGGATATAAGGGATACTCTATTAAAGCAGCTACCATAGTGTGCAGCTGAGGTTCAGTCATGTGGGAAAGTTTTGGAAAATGGTGTAAAATGCATACTTCATTGTGATCCTACTCAAGGGGCAAGGGAGCTGGGGTATTTATACATTCAAACCTGCCAAGTTATTGATTAAGGGATGCCCCTAATGGGTTACAAACTATCCAGGCATGTTGAGCCTGCCTTGCATGCTGGCAAAATGGGTTCCAGAAGCCCAAGGGCGGCCTTCTGACAAAGTTGTAGGTTCCGGCTGTTGGAAAGCAGACTGGTACACACAGAAGTGAGGAGATGTGCAGGGAGGACTGGTATATCTGTTGTAGGGGGCCAAAGGCCAGAGCTTGGAGGGTTTCGTTCATCCCATCACCTTGCTGATAATCAAGCAATCTGAAAGTCACAGTGGTAGTAGACTATGTTGTGATTCAAAAGTTCTCCACAAACAAGAGGGTCCCATAAGCAGGTGATCAGTATAGTAGACATTTATCATTCTTCTGGCTTCTCAGCTCTCTCCCCCCCATCCCAGATCTTTCTTATTTGGAGGGTTCTACGTCGTTAAGTGACTGGTAAAATGCTCTCACTCCAGAGGCCCAAAGGGCCAAATAAAGTTTTCTTTCCTTGCCTCCTTGTAGCCAAGGTCTAGGTAAGTGATCTGGTCTCACCCATTCAGAGATTCCTGCCTGGGACTTTCTCTTGTCAGTTTCGGCTGCTATAACAAAGAACCATAGACTAGGTAGTTTATAAACAACAGATTTTTATTTCTCTGGAAGTTGAAAGTCCAAGATGAAGGTGCCAGCATGCTTGGGTTCCAGTGAGAACTTTCTTCTGGGTTGCAGACTACTGTCCTCTCCTTGTGTCCTCACTTGGTGGGAAATGGGTGAGAGAGCTCTTGGGGAGCCTTATATAAGGGCACCAATCCCATGAGGTTCCACCGTCATGATCCAATCACCCACCAAAGGCCTCATCTCCTAATATCATTATATTGGAAGTTAAAATTTTGGTATATGTATTTGGGGAAAGGGGACATAAACATTCAGTTCATTACAGACTTCTAATCTTCAGGGAGTAAAGCAGAAAGTGTGGAGAATTGTTCTTGATGGTGCTGTTGGGATGCAGGAACAGAGGAGTCAGTGGTAGCACCCTAACAGCAGTGGTAGAAACAGAACCTGGACCCCAACCTCTGCCGCAGCCTCCCTCCATCCCCCACATTTGATCATGTACCTCCAAGAAGTTAATTTTCTGTTTCACTTCGCAAGTGTTGGTTTCTACTGTCTGCAACTAAGAAAAGTTCGTCTTTAGAGAATGACAGAAGTTTAAATGCAGACAATGTCCTGCTTTGTACAGAGTGCTTTTCTATGATCTGGAGAGGAGACTGAGAGAAATGAAGGCAACAGATGATAAGTGTTCAACCTTCAACAAGTTCACAATCTAATGGGACAGATAAGAAGTAAGGTCATGTGGAAAACCTGAAATATACACACTTACCTTGTTTACATGTGTTATCTTTTACTCAGTTATCTGTTATGTGCTTGAGATCATTTATCCTCAGTAACTCTGTATAGGAGGCACAATTCCCTAGGTTTCAAAGAGGAAGAACCTGAGGCATGGGGGAGCTAAGTAACATTCCTATAATGCTGCTGTCAGGACATGGACAAAATCGAGACTAAAAATGCCATTGTGTCCTCTCTCTCATGTGCCCTTCCCTTTAGAGTTCTGTTTAGGAATAGATTGTTGTACATGGGCAAAGGTCTAGAGCAGGGGTTGGCAAACTATGTCTTATATCCATCCAGCCAATTCTTTTGTAAATAATGTTTTATTGGAACATAGCCACACCCATTTGCTCATGTATTATCTAAGGCTGCTTTTGAGCTACTGTCAGCAGCATTGAGTAGTTGCAATGCATACCATGTGGCCTGCCAGCCTAAAATATTTACTGTCTTGCTCTTCATAGAGAAAATTTGCCAACCCCTGGGCTAGGGCATAGTTATAAACAATTCACTTCTCTGAATTAAGCTTCTGAGTGTCCCCTATCTGGTGTCATTTGTTCTGTACCATTCTACAGAAGTTAATGAGTACAGAATAAACTGAAATCTAGTTATAAAGCATAATATTAATAGTAATAGTAATATTAACAACAACAGCTGTCATTAGTGAAGACTCCCTGTGCCCAGGCTCTGTGGTGAAAGCTTTTACTAACCTGCTTCTACTAGACAGATTCCAAGTTCAAACAGGTTAAGTAAATTGTTCAGAAGCAAAGGGCTGGTGGTAAATGTCACAACTGCATTTATCCCACACATCTGTCTCCAGAGGCTGGGCTCTTAACCACCATGTTTTACCATACTGCCCTTTATCCCTCATGAAGAGTGAAAGCCAGGAAAAAGAAGGACCCCCTCACAAACTTGACATGAATGAGATGGTGGATGTCAGGATGCCCAGAGCAAATAAGTTTGTGATGGGCACTTTACCTCCCAAGTTGTCAAGGTAACTATCAGTGTCGCTTTCTGTTTTCTCAATGAAACGTGTTGACAAACCACTCTAGGTAGCATTACTGTAGATACCTAACAAAGAGGAAATAGTAGCCAAAGCTTCTGGTCCCACTAACATTTGATTTTCAAGAGTTTCTGAATTTTGATATTTCTGTTTTTGTTTTTGTTTTTTGAGAGAGAGAGAGAGAGAGAGAGAGAGAGAGAAAAGAGCATAACCTAGGCACAGGCAGAGGGAGAGAGAGAATGACAAAGAGAATCTTAAGCAGTTTCCACGCTCAGTGTAGAGCCCGACGTGGGGCTTGATCCCACCGCCCTGAGATCACGACCTGAGCTGAAATCAAGAGTTGGATATTCAACCGACTGAGCCACCCAGCTGCCCCAATATTACTGATATTTTGAAGTTTTATTTTATTTATGTTTGAGAGAGCGAGAGAGAGAAAGAGAGAGAAAGAGAGAGAGAATGTGAGTGGGGGAGGGGCAGAGAGAGAGGGAGAGAAAAAGAATCCCAAGCAGGCTCTGTGCTTTCAGCAGTCGAGCTCAATCCTGTGAACCATGAGATCAGGATCTGAATCAAAATCAAGAGTCATATGCTTAATCAGCTGAGCCACCCAGGCATCCCTCTGATATTTTGAATGGCCAACCACCCAAAGCCTTTACAACTTCAGTAGGAAGTTGGAGAGTATACCTGCTCTTCCCACGCTAGCACAGCAAAGGAGTGGCTTGTGAGTCCTTTTAATGAGGGTTTAAAATAAGTCTGCCTTGTCTTGGAATATCGTTACTTTTTTGGGAGCTTCCAGATGGTTTATGGAGTGTTGCTAAGGTCCTACCTCATTTTCTTGGTGTTAGCTCTCACCTGCTTCCTGTAGGTAGGTTACTCATGTTCCACCAGAAAGCTCAACCTTATGGACCCCAGGTGTAGACATCCCAGGATACAAGCAGGCTGAAAGCCCCCACTGCAAAACACATGCGCTGGAGCTTGGCATTGGTTGCCCTCAGATTTTGGAATCCCAGGTCTGAATGTGGAATTCAAATGTTAGTCTTAAAAGTCCAACTTGTGGTCACTAGCGTGGGCACTCTTAAGGGCAAGGAGAACTTCTCATTCCTCTTGGCTTTATTTGTGCCTAGCCAATTGCTGGGGACAGAGTATGTGATCAGAAAAATATTTAATACACCACTGTATCAGCCTCAGGAGGAGCTGAATCAGAAGGACAACTGGCAGTGTTTCCCTTTATTTATGCATAAATTTCCCTGGGGCCACATGGGCTAGGGCCCAGGATGGACTTGAGCTTCTCAAATCCATCTAGTGCTGTGGGATTCATTATTCTGCTCTGGTCTGGCCACAGGTCACATAACTGCCTGCCAACAGATTTTTGAGCATCACTCATTTGAAATTCTGATTCAGTATCTTACCTGTCCATTAGGACTCAACCCTTTCCCCTTTGATCTTCAGTGCTGACCATTGTCTGTGGATGTATTGGCCACCATGCTTTGCCCTTGGCTGCACTTCATGGTTGGTCCCAGGAATAAGGCCATTTCCTCTACTAATTTATTTATTTTTTTATTGTTAAGTAATCTCTATGCTCAACATGGGCCTAAAACTCAGGACCCCAACATTAAGAGTCACATATTCTGCTGACTGAGCTAGTCAGGTGCCCCAAGGCTATTTCCTCTACGTGACTGCCCAGCTATGTGGCATGCCTAATAGGACATGTACCAAGAAAAATGAGATTACTAATAATATGTAAAATAATTACTATTTTAACAAGAGCCATTATTTCATTTATAAGTAGGTATTATCATCCTCATTTTAAAGATGAGGAAACTGAGACTTAGAGAAAGAAAACAAACTTGTTCTATATTATTCTATTAACTTTCTAGGGCTGTGTAGCAAATTACCATAAACTTAGTGCCTTAAAATAATACACATGAATTATTTCAAAGTTCCTGTGAGAGGAGTCTGGGCAGGGTCTCACAAGGCTGCAATCAAGCTGTCAGATGGGCTATGTTCTTGTCTAGATTCCTGACAGAGAAAAATCCACTTCCAAGCTCATTCACATTGTTGACAAAATTCATTTCTTTATAGCTGTGTGACTGAAGGCCCCAGCTTCTTACTGGCTGTCAGCTAAGGCCACCCTCACTCAAGGCCACCGATAGTTCCCTGACATGGCCTGCTTTATAAACATTTCATATGGTTGTTTGTTTGTCAAGGATAGAAGAATAATCTCTCACCCCAGTGTACTAAGATGGGGTGTTATGTAAGGTAACATAATCATCCAAGTGACATTACCTCTCTTTTGCTATGTAACATAACATAATTGCAACAGAGACATTCCATCCCATTTTCCATATTGAATAGGTTAGAAGCAAGTCATAGCTTTCACCTGCCCTCAAGGGTAGAGGATTATACGAGGGTGTGATTCATTGGTGGTCACCTTAGGGTGTGTCTGCCACAGTCCCATAGCTGCTAAGTGGCCGATGAGGGGCCAGAGCTGTGCCACCCTGCCTCCCTGGAGTCCCAGGGATCTTTCTTTCTCATCTGCCCCTGTTGCCACATGAAATTGTCCTGTCTTGCGAGTCTTGAGTTGTGAAGATTGGAGACACCTTTGACATTGGTCTCAAGGTCATGTTCACCATTTGTTGTTGTTGTTCAATCTTTTAATGTTTCAATATAAACCATCTTGGAGAGGGTTTGAAATAGGCCTGCTTGTTTTGGAATGTCATTTACGTAGTACTCAGTCTTGTTGGGAGATTGCCTGTGATTTATGACAGTAAAACCACCAGCAGAGCCCTCAGAACAAACCTGGGCAGATATATTATATAAGCTCACTACTATGTTCATGGGGCTGAATTCTATTTCTCCCAGGCACAGCTTCTGTAAACACACGGAGACTTCACAAATATCCAAAGAAGAAGAAAAAGACCTAATGCTTTTTTAAATTTAAATCAATTCAGAAATATTCATATTCGGATAGAATTTAAATTCGTTTTTCAGTGACATACAAAGGAGATATGAGAGCCATAGCCTCCCTGAAGAAAACTGTCAATGCATTAGATACTTTTCTCTTATGGTGTCACATCACCCTTTTATTTCTGGGGAGGCAGACCATGTCACCAATTGCACATGACAGCCATATCTTAGAGGCTGCCATATATCTGAGGTGAGCCTGATTTCTTGGCCCTCCTGTATTTTAACTTTCCCAACAGTGATACAGTGGAGATCTGATGTGGTGAGCAGACTCCACGGAGAGTTTTAACTACTATTTATTAGTTTATGATGAAAAACAACTCTGAAGAAACATAAAGTGTGTTCTACTCCAGTGTCTGAGATAGATTCTAAGTTCATTCAAACTCATATAAAAAAAAAGCTCAAAAAGGCAATAGCAACACAAGCTGGTCTTGATAGAAAATCAGGATTGCTTTAGTAGGCACACTAAATTTTTTTTTCTTTAATCATGAATAAGTTAGATTTCCCAAATACAATTTTTAAATATGCTAGCATACTGTACAATGCTTCCATCAGTCATAGCAGAATAATGTCACAGTGAAGAAAGAGCACAGGGAAAGCAAGGAATTTGGCAGAACTGAATTTATGAAAGTGGTATAGAAACAGATACCAGCAGTGCATGCAAAGCTCATCTTAAAACACATTGTATACATAAGACAAGATATCTACATTGTGCCACCTGAACTGTAAAAAATACATTGACCAAAATGTATTGCTTTTTGAATTGCTTTTGAATTGGGGGAAATATTTAAACAAGGTAAGCCAAGAAAATAAATGACAAAATAATATACAATATCTTACAAAACTAGAAAGTTCCATAAAGAAGGGGGATTGGAGACTAATCTGTGGAATGTTGCCATTATAATGACCTTGTGCCATTTCTTTATGACACAGGCCACAGTCAGAAATTGTTGTTCTTTTGGAGAGTGGTTCCTGATTCCTACAAAGTCCTTTGTTTTCTGAGCTTACTGGAGTCAGGATAGGGCTTGATGGCTCAGAGAGAGAGAGAGAGACACAGAGAGAGACAGAAAGACAGAAAGAGTGGGTAGGGGGAGGAAGGATGCAGATGTGGAGAAATTTAGACCCACTATGGCTGGGCACCAGATGAAGGTTAAGTGGAGGTGGAATCACCCTCTAACCTCACCCCATCCCTTCCCTGACCCAACACTAGAGAAACGCTGAAAGACAGAAGAACAAAAAGGTAAAATTGGTAATTACTTGATCCCTCAGGATAACTTATGATACAATAGAAAATTAGGTTGAAGCAATGAAATCATTTAAGTGTCTCATGGAAGTCTAGAGGAAGGAGATTCCAGAGTTGGTTCAGCATCTCAACATGAGTTAGCACTGAATTCTCGTGGCATTCACCTCCAGCTGCAAGATGGCGGCTGCCATTCCAGCCATCACCTCCTCATGGGATGCAGGGTGGAGGTGAGGGGGAAGGGATGCACAGAAGACAGTAAAAGAGGTGAGTCTCACATGATTGCCAGAGAAGCTGAAACACACAGCAAAATTGGAAATAGAATATCCTTTTTCAAATGAAGGGATTTAAAGAGGGTGAGAGGAAGGGAGGAGAGAAAGGGGGAGTAGGGTACAAATTCTAGTGAAATGCTCTGATTTGTCCTTGATAGACCATTGTTTAGAGGAAGCAAAAGAAATACCAATCACATGCAATTTCCTTCCAATTCAAAAATGTGGATTTATAAAAAACTTGGAAATGGGCCAGCCTGAGGCCAGAATGAGCTGACAGGATTGCAGTTAAGGCGTGTCATCAGAGCAATGAGTAAAAGCTACACAATGGCTCAATTCAAACGCTTTAAAAGTAAAAGGGATTTCACTCCCATTATCTAGGCTTTCAGTAAAACCAAAAATTTCAATTCACAAAGGCTCACAGTTTAATTCCACTCTGTGGTGCTTGTCAGAGTTTCCCTTCCCTGACATTTCTTTTCTTCTTCCTTGTTAGGGCAATGCCATACTTTTCGGCCTTGTTTTGGTTTTTGTTTTTGTTTTTGTTTTTTCTTTTAATTCTCTTTTTTGGCCCCAACTTTCTTTCCTCTCTAGTTTGGTGTTGATGCTGCCTCAATTTTCATGGAAACAAATTGTTTCAGTGTGAGTACAAATTTAGACCAATCCCCAGGAACATTGTTTGTTATCAGGAAGAGAATCCTAGCAGGCAGCTGTGTTTAAAAAAAGTCTCTGCGTGTTCGCATATCAGAACTGACAGGCACAGGCGACAGTGGATGAGCTTTCAGAGAGGTAGCATAGTGTGATGATTAAGAGCACAGACTTTGGGCCCAGACTGTCAGGGTTTAACCCCCAGCCTTAACACCTAATCCTTGTGTGATGTTGGAAGCTATGAAGTTACAATGCCTCAGTTTCCTCATCTGTAAAATAGGAATGATATTAATGGATACCTCAGAGTGTTACTGTGACAGTTGAATGAGTTTATGTCTCTAGAATCCAACTACCTACCATCTCCCTTACTACCTATCAATGGTGCCTGTGCCACCATCATCTCTTTATGGATTCCAGCCTCCCTACTAGTCTCCCCGTCTCTACCTTCCCCTGCTCTGCCTAGGTCTATTTCCCAACACAGCAGATAGACTTTCCCTTGTATAATGTAAGTCAAATGTTATGTCACGTTTTTGCTCTCTATTATGCGAGAGCTCCCCGTCTCCTTTACTAGAAAGACAAAGTCTCCACAGTGGCCTAAAAGACCCTACATAGGCTGGTCTCTCATTACCTCTCTGACCTCACTTCCTATGAGTCTTCCCTTCCCTCACTCTGTTCCAGCCACACTGGTCTCCCTGTGGTTCCTTGCACATACCAACTGCTCTCCTGCCTTATGGGTTTGCTCTGGCTGTTCTCTCTGCCAGAATATTTTTCCTTCAGATATCTGCATGGCTCGGTCCATTACCTTTTTCTCAATAGCTTTATTGAGGTAAAATTTACATACCATAAAATTCACCTGTTTTAAATACACACTTCAGTGGTTTAAAGTATATTTACAGAGTGGTATGACCATCACCCCAATCCATTTTAGAACATTTTCATTACCTGAAGAAAAGAATCCTGTGCATTCAGCTATCATTCTATTTTCCCATCTATCCCATCTTAACACAACCTTTAATCTACTCTCTATGTCTCTATATTTGCCTACTCTGACATATCGTGTAAGTAGAATCATGCAATTTGTGACCTTTTGTGATTGGTTTCTTTCACCTTGACATTTTCAAGGTTCATTTATATGGTAGCATGTAACAACACATCATCCCTCTTCATTGCTGAATGCTATTCCATCATGTGGATAGAGCACATTTTATTCATTAATCAATTCATGGACACTTTGTTATGACTAATGTTATTATGAACTGCATGCATAGGTTTATGTGTGGACATATATTTTTAATTGTCTTTGGTATATATATACCTAGGAAAGGAATTGCAGGGTCATATGGTAATTCTATATTTAACCATATGAGAAACTGCCCAGTTGTATCTCAGAGTGGCTGCACCCTTTTACATTCCTATCAGCAATGTATGAGGGTTTCAATTTCTTATCTCCAACACTAATTGTTATTTGATTCTAGCCATCCTAGTGAGTGTGAAGTAGTATCTGATTGTGGTTTTGAATTTCATTTCCCGAATTACCAATGGTATTAAACATCTTTCCATGCATTTAATGGCCATTTATATTCCTTCTTTGGAGAAATGCCTATTCCAATCCTTTCTTGATTTTTAATTGTGTGATTTGTTTTCTTGTTATTGAATTGTAAACGTTCTTTATATATCATGGATACAAGTGTCTAATCAGGTATATGTTATCAGAGATACATGATTTGTAAGTATTTTCTTCTAATCTATGCACTGTGTTTATTGTTTACTGTGTCCCTTTGCTAAAATATAACCTCCACCAGGCCAGACATCTTTTTTGTGTTTTGTTCAATGATGTATCCCCAGTGCCTAGAACAGCGTCTGGCACATAGCCGTCGTTCAATATTTTTTGGATGAATATATTAATGCATTTTCAAACAGCAATTGCTGTGTGAGTTGTGGTTGTCTTCCTGCATGAAGAAAGCAATTCAAAATGTAGCACTGAAATCATCCTATCAGCCAGATCTAGAGGCCCTTGTCAAATAGGCTCCTAAGCCGTTTGAGTACTTTTTTTTAATACTTGTAAGAGTTTTTCTTTTCATCATTTATAAAATAAAGAAAATAAGATCCCAGTATTTACTTCATAGGTGACATGAAAATGAAGTGAAATAATGTATGTGATATGTGATTCAAACTAGATAGAAGTCTATTTCTCTCTCACATGATAGTCTAGTATAATCAGGTCTTTTCTCTTCCATGAGCTAGGCTCAGGCATCATGTTTCTTCCATCTTGTTCTTCCTCTACCTCCTAGAGTGTTGCCCTTTATATAATGAAGCTATTGCTGCATAACAAACTACTCTAAAACTTAATGACTCAACACAACAATTTCCATTTATTTATTTATTTATGCTCCTGGTTCCTAAGATCTGCAGTTTAGTTTGTGCTCAGGTGGATGGTTCTTCTACTGGTCTCACTTGGGATTGGTCATGTAGATATAGTCATCTGGTGGCTTGACTGAGGCTGGATAGTTTAATATAGCCTACTCATGTGCTGGCTGTTAACTGGGCATCTCTCTCCATGTGGTCTCTCACTGCCAAGGAGGCTAACTCAGACATCTTTACATGACAGTCACAGTGTACCAAGAAAGAAAAGTAGACATTGCATGGCACTTTTAACAGCGTTCTAGGCTTAGAACTCTGTTTATTGTCACTTTCCCCATTCTATTTGCCGAAGAAGACTAAAAGGATAGAGAAAGAGACTTCACCTTTTGGTGGAAGAATGGCAGGGCCACATTTCAGAGGGGCATATGTATATAGATGGGATGAATTTGTGGCTATTGCAGTCTACCACACACCCTCCCCTGTTCGATTGAAGCTATTCCTTGAGTATCACATTTGTATCTCAATGGCTCACATATAATTGCTAGAAGGGAGTCCTGTGGCTGCCTTAAGCCACCCTAGACCTACTGAATCAGGAACCCTAGGGGTGGGGTTTGGCAATGTGTATTTTAACATCAGGTGATTCAGTTGCACCCCTGTTTGAGAACCATGCTCTGCTGTACACTGTGGTGCTGGGCCCAAGTCCCTTCATTAGGCCAATGCAGCAGTTCTCAAGCTACAGGGAATCTTCACTGCTGACATAGCTGTCTTCCTCACTGGGAATTGTCCTCAACTTCAGGGACCTGCCTTGCCCAAGGTTACACTTTCTACCAGCACATAGTCCATGGCCAATGACGAATTGATATAAGGATACAAAAGCCCAACCTCTTATCCCAAATAGGGACAATTCTTTTTTTTTTTTAATGTTTATTTATTTTTGAGAGAGAGAGAGTGAGTGGGGGAGGTACAGAGAGAGAGGGGGACAGAGGATATACAGCAGGCTCTGCTCTGACAGCAGAGAGCCTGATGCAGGGCTCAAACTGATACACTGTGAGATCATGACCTGATCCAAAGTCAGATGCTCAACTGACTGAGCCACCCAGGCACCTCCCACATTGGGACAATTCTAGAGAGCTTTCAGCTCGGAGCTCTCTGTGGATCAGCTGAAGCCTCAGTTGTGACCACATTGCAAGTCACCTTCTTTCTTTGTCCAAGCCTACTCTCTTTACTCCCTGATAGATCTAGCTCTGAAGAGCACCTCTAATATAGCTTTTACACACAACTGTCCATCTCAGAACCTATTTCCAGGGGACTAATCCAAGACATTCTTAAAATAACATATGCACAAGAATTTATAATAGTAGAAAATCAGAAACAAATGCCCACAGTAGAGGACTGCAGTCTGTGAAGAAAATTATCAGTGATCATGGAAAGATCTGTGAAAAAATAATGATGATAAATACTAATAAGTATATAGCACTTACTATGTAGTAGGCACTGTTCTAAGGTCTATGCTTACATGCTGTTACTGTGCTTAGGTGAAGAAGAGTAGAGAACAGACCAAGGAAGAATCTCCCAGGCATATGAAATAGCATATCTGAAGGTCCAGGGGCAAGAGAGGACTTGAAATATTTAAAAAATTAAATGTATATATTTTATGTGTGATAATAAAATATGTTATGTATAATATTATATATAATGGTTTATAGATATAATTTATAATATATATTATAATATAAGTATATAGTACTAGTGGAAAAAAGACCAGAGATAAGACCAGAGAGTTAAGATGGAACTGGTAGGAGGATGTAGCATGCCTGGAGCCCAGAGACCACTAAGAGGTTGTTACTCTGGTCCCAGCAGGAAGCAACAATGTCTTGGACTAAGAGAGTAATAATAGATATGGGGGACAAATTCATGAGATAAAGTGAATCCAGTTCAGTAACTTGAAATAGATGTAGGAGAAGGAAGAGACGCAGATCTGGTTTTGTTTGTACGTTAACAGTGGGGTACTGTCAGGAATTGGGTTTGAATATATTAAATTGGTGATCCCTAGTAGACATCCAAGTGAAGATGTCAAGTAGACAGTTGGATATGAAGTTTAAATTCAGTCTGAACTGGAGATTGAGTTGGCAGTGTATCCATGTTATTTAAAGGCATGAGATTAGATGAGCTCATTTAGGAAATTAGTGTTGGTCGAGAAGGTTTCCCTTCAGATCAGTCTGAGGACTGACAGATCAGTCCTACATACATACATATATATATATATAAATTAACAAATACAAATGAATAGATGAAACTATGTGAGACACCTATCTTTAAGGGGAAGATGGAAGAGAAGGAACATAGCAAAGGTGATGAAATAGGAGCATGGAGAAAATGAGAATACCAGGAGAAGAGTAGTCTGGAAATCCAGAAAGGCAAATGTTTAAAAGTGATCAACAGCTGCAAAGAATTGTAAACTGGGCCCTTAGGCTCACCACTTAGGAGGTCATTAGTGACCTCAACAAGAGCGGGTTTGGGTAGTAGAGCCCAGATTATGATGGATTGAATAACGAAAGCGGGGAAGGAAGGTACTAAGTGAGGAAGGAAGGAAGGAGGGTGGAAAAGAGAAAAAAGGAAAAATGAGTAAGGTGTGTGTGAAAAGAAGTCATTTAGAAAGAGATATATGGTATTCAATGGTAAATTCCCCATCTAAAATAATGACTCTTAAGATCATAACTATATGACTTTGAACAAGTTATTTAATATCTATTTCATCTAGTGGTTGTATTACATATTTTAATATATTATGAAATGCCCATAATAGTGGCCCATAACAGTGTCTAAGCAAAAAAAAAAAAAAAGGAAATTCTTAAAATAAAATAGAAGCTACCATTATTATTTTTAGCATTATATAACTATCATGAAACTCCACACTCTGATAAGACAGGAAGTAAGCCTGAACTTGAAATAGCATTAAAAAAAATCTCATTAGTACCAAAAACACATAGACAATTAAAGATTAGAGAAGAGCAACAGGGGTGAGAATTCATGTCCTTATTACTTGTTGTTATTTGTCAACCTAATTACCATCAATATTGTTTAACAGGTAGCCTGATCTCTTAGGAATCAAGGTGACTGAGTTTCTGACTGGAAGTGAAATAAATGTTCACCCCTGAGAGGTGTTATTTCTTTCGGCTCCAAAGAACCAGCTGGTGCTATGAAAACAGTTAATTGGATTTTTCCATCTCCCTCAAAAAAGCTTCTAAAAGAGCTCATTTTCTTTTCATACAGGAACATTTTATTCACAAAAATCTTGTTTTACTATCATCTAGTCAAGTCTTTAAGAAGAGTTTGGTACTCCTTCTATTGGATCCCCATGTGCCATTTTGACCAAATGAATGCAAATGATTATTGAAAGACTTTTGTTGTTGGGAGGGAAGAGAAATGCTTTCAAAAAAGTAAATGCAGGGCATCTGGATAGCTCAGTCAGTTAAGCAATGGACTCATGATTTCGGCATGGGCCATGATCTCATGGTTCACGGGATTGAGCCCCACGTCAGGCTCTGGGCTGTCAGCTTGGCCCTTTGGGTTCTCTCTCCCCCTCTCTTTCTGCCTCTTACCCTTTCCGTCCCTCTCCCCTTTCCCACCTTCATGGTGTTGCGCATGCACTCTCTCTCCTCAAAATAAACATTTTAAGAAAGTCAATTCAGATTTTTTTTTGCCTCAAAAGTAATAAATGTTAAGGGAATTTATGGTTCTGTGTATTACAGACCTACTCAGGAAAATCAGTTATAAGACCTATATCTACAATAAAAAAAAAGACCTATGTCTACATTGTGCTCTCTACTATGATAGCCACGTTGGCTGTTGAGCACTTGTAATATGTCTAGTACAACCAATAAACGGAATTTTTTATTTTATTTAATATTTATTAATTTACGTTTAAAAACTGAGGGGCACCTGGGTGGCTCAGTTGGTCAAGTGACCGACTTCAGCCCAGGTCATGATCTCATGGTTCATGAGTTCAGGCTGACTGCGATATAGGGCTCTCTGTGCTGACAGCTCAGAGCCTGGAGCCTGCTTCGGATTCTGTGTCTTCCTCTCTCTCTGCCCCTCCCCCACTCATGCTCTGTCTCTCTGTCATAAATAAATAAATAAATAAATTTAAAAGTTGATACTCAAGTTATTAGAAAACAAGTTTGGAACAACTGGAAGGTATAAATTTGCTTTTTCTTAACTGTAAATTTTGTGTAATATAAATACAGATTAAGAATTTTTAATAAGGGGTGCCTGGGTGGCTCAATTGGTTAAACAGCTGATTCTTGATTTTAGTTCAGGCTCAGGTCATAGTCCCAGGGTCATGGGATTAAAACCCGAGTTGGGCTCCATGCTGAGCATGTAGCCTACTTGGGATTTTCTCTCTCTCTCCACCACTACCCTTCTTCCCCATTCATGTGCTCTCTCTCTCTCTCTAAAATAAAAAAAAATCAAGAAAATAAAAAAAGTTTTATTAAAAAAAGAATTTTTAATGAAAATTTAGCATCTAAGTTGAGGTGTGTTATAAAGATAAAACATACAACAGGTTTTGAAGACTTGTTATGAAAAAAGAATATGCAATACCTCAATAATATTTCATATTCATTACATGTTGAAATGATAATCTTTTGGATATATGGGGTTAAATAAAATATACTTTTAAAATTAATTTCACCTATTTATTTTTAGTTTTTGTTAAGGTGGCTACTGGAAATGTTTTAATTACATATGTGGCTTGCAGTATGTTTATATATATATGTGTGTGTGTGTATGTGTGTGTGTATATATGTACACATTCCAAGCAAGCTTCATTAAAATCTATCAAAACTACTGAAGACTACATAAAAACTGGCTGTCATTTTATTTTCAAGATAGTGGACTTTAAAGTTATTGTGCTAATCTTTTACTAGTAGCTAATTTTTTAAGTAGTGTTGGAGAACAAGAATTCCTGTTTGCTCAAAGGTCCTTTTAGCTTCGACCAAGAATCAAATTGACATGACATCAATTAACAGGAGAAAATCCAATTTAATAGGCATACATATGGGAAATCCACATAGACATGGATATTTAAAAAACAGGCAAAATGAGGTGTGTATGTCATTCTAAACTAAGGAGAAGGGGGTAGGGGTCTGGGATTTCAGAGGAAAGGAATGTGGCGCCTTCCAATTGGATGGGGGCTATTGACATGGGCAATGAGAGAATTCACCCAAAGTAGAAGAAAGGAGATAGAAGTTTATTGAATACACCACAAGGGAACAGCAGGCAGGACAGCAAAGAAGAGACTGTCTGCCAAGAGGCAATGATGAGGGGCTATAAGTATAGGGTAGAGTGAGGAACAATGGAGATGTATGGAATTTTCCCTTTTTTGGTAACTGTGCCTGGTTGTAAGTAGCCCATTTGTTAGCTAGGGCCTATGGCCATTTCAGGGTGTGTCCCTTAATGAGCCTGTTTGCATTCAGCCTGGCCCTTTTGCCTTACACAAGTTTCCATTGCTCAAACCTGCTGCCTAACTGTGGCCTCTAACAAGCAGTGAACTTTATCGGGTGATAAGAAGAGCAGATGTTTGGTAATTAGATGTTTGCCCTACTATACAAGTGGGTCATTCAGATAAAATTTATCTCTGCTAATAACCCTTATTCTGGGAAAGACCCTCAATTTAGAATCTTCTATGTAGTTAAGGAAGAGGCAAAAATTTCTCTTGAGCCTGCAAGGTCTCAAATGCTTTGGCTCAAAATAATCCACATGCCAAAATGACATGTTTTATGGGGATCCTGAGGGATCCTACTGAAGGGTTAGTAATGACTGAATCAGGCACATTTAAAAATAATTGTAACAAAATATTTGGGAATTTGCCCTGAGAAAATATCAAAGTGCAGAGAAAGTTTTATTTAAGATGAAATTCATGGCAGCTTCATTAGTAATCAGGAAAAATTGAATATACAACAATAAAAAGTGGTTAAGTCTTAGAAATTATATTAATATCATGAAATTATTAAAAATACTTGTGATGCTCATAGCAACTGGTAATCAGAAAAATACAGTGAATGGAAACATGTAAACATTTCTTTTAGCAATTGAGAATATTTCCATTAAGTCACAATATTTGGATTAAATCAATTGGGTATCGCCATGTAATTCAGGATAAAGCTTCATTTTCTTCTAAAAGTGTATCAAGGCTAAATGTTCTTCTCAGGGTCATATGACCCAGGCAGGATCCTACTTACTGCATATCCTGTTGGTGGTTTTAGAAGAAAAGAGATCACAAAGGTGTTTGGAAATGTAATGCTTTGATTGTTAGAAGGAAGACTGGGTTGAGACTGTTGGTGACATTTGCAAATGTGTGAAAGGCAGTATTCCACCCAGAGAGAGGAAAAAGAATATCACCAAGAAGATAATTTTGTGCTAATATAGGGTGACAGCACCATGACACTTCCTTCTCTTTTCCTGACCAGATTTTTCATTTTTCTTGTTCCAGTTCATTCTGACAATGATGTGCAGCCTAATTACTTTTTTTGGCATGGCTTTAATTGAGGCCCTTTATCCCTTAAACTCAACATTACATAATTGTTTGCATTTTTTTTCTTTTTAACTCCTTCTAATAGCTGCTTTAGTCAGTGAATTTCTACTGATTTTGAAAGGAAAAGGTGTTCATTTTCCTATATTTTGAAATTTAAAGCAAACTTGTCTAAAATCAGTTAATCAGCAAGACTTGAAGTAGGGTTATAAAAATGTTATTAGGATATGCAAATCATTAATCATTTCTATATTATAATCCATTTGACCCACATCACTTCATAAACCTGGCTTTAGAGGAGAGTTAAGTGATTGCAGGGGGCACAATTTGAATACTGAAGGGTAGTTTGTTTTAATATATTAACCTTGAACTAATTCCCAAGCGACAGGCCTACAGGTGTGATAGTTATTCTTTCCTTAAATTTACGTAATGTGCAGGAATCATTTTTATGCACCAATTATGCTTGGCATTACTTGAGCTAGGCTATTAGTGTTTTAGAGGCAGTTTGGCTTGTTGGAAATAAAGTAGGCCTTGGAATCTGAGAATCCTGGGTTCTAATCCAGTCTCTGCTATATCACACTTGGGGGCAAGTTACTTAACCTCTCTGAACTTCAGTTTCCTCATCTCTAAAATATGGCTAATATCACACATCTTACTGCATCATTGTAAGCATTAAATTAGCTCAAGAATGAAAAACACATAAAGTCTACTGGTGGATGATCTGTTCTCGGTGGATGATCTGTTCTCAAATGGATGGTAGCTACAGTGAGCACTGGGCTCCACTGAGATTGCTACTCCACTTTAACAAGACATTCTGAAACGCTTAAGAGCACCCAGAGAAGAGAAATAAAAATATTAAAGTAGAAAAATAGGTAATTCTCAAGCAAGTTTTAAGAAATAAAAGGAATTCAAATTATTTGAAATGGGTGTATGACAATTGCAGGCATTATCTAATAGCTCTCTTCAAATATATGAAGGCGTTTGATGAGGGGGGGAAAAAGGGGTTTGTGTCTTCCCAGATCCATTCTGAATAAAAGGAAAATAAATCAGCTTAAATTGCAACAAGTAATTGAGGCTCAACAAAATGACTACCATTTTAACTGTGAAATGTTAGAACCAATTCTAGGAGAGGTTTCAGAATTTCTGGGGTGGACATGGGTGGTTGCCTATACAGTGTGCATTTCCCCTACCCCTTTCTTTTTTAATTTTTTAAATGTTTATTTATTTTGAGAGAGAGAGAGAGAGAGCACAAGTGGGAGGAGGGGCAGAGAGAGAGAGAGACAGAGAGAGAGAAAGAGGGAGAGAGAGAGAGGAAAAAGAATCCCAGGCAGACTCCACACTATCAGCAAGGAGTTCGACACAGGGCTCGAATTCACAAATTCACATGAGATCATGACCTGAGCAGAAATAAAGAGTCAGATGCTCAACCAACTGAGCCACCCAGGGACCCCTATCCCTTTATTAACAGCACCCAGATTCTCCTTTGCTTATATATTCGTCCTTCATGCAGCCCAAGAGTTTTGGGAAGGGAAGCTCCCTCTTCCCCTAGTTCTAGTGGTGGGTTGGCAGCTGTCTTATGTTAATGAACACATTACCTAAGTGGTCATGGGAGTTACATGCCCAATCAGAGTGAAATTCAGGACTCTTGCTTGAGTTGCTGGGAAATAAGTTCTCTTTCTATTTTTATTTTATATTTTTAAAATTTTTTAACATTTTATTTTATTTTTTGAGAGACAGAGAAGACAGCACGAGCAGGGAGGGGCAGAGAGAGAGAGACACACACACACAGAATCCAAAGCAGGCTCCAGGCTCTGAGCTGCCAGTACAGAGCCTGATGCAGGGCTCGAACCCACAAATGTGAGATCACGACCTGAGCTGAAGTTGGACACTTAACCAACTGAGCCACCCAGGCACCACAAGTTCTCTTTTTAAAGAAGGGCATTATGATGTTCAGATGTGAAGCATCTGATAGTGTGGCAACTATTTCAGGATTATGAGAGCAGCCAGCCTAAGGGAGAAAGAGTGGAGAGACACCAGAAGAAATGAGGACTTTGATGATATTGCAGAGCTGATCAATCAAACCAATGGTAGTCCACTTGAACTTTGGACTGGTCAGGTACATGCGCCCAAATCCTTCCGCCGTTTAAGTGGTTTTCTCTTACTGCAACAGATGCTGTCCTAATGAGACATACATCTATTCTGAAGTTTTATCTCAATTTCAAGTATGTTTGTGTTTCTTCTCCCCACAATGGGTTACAAACACTCTCAGGAGAAGCATTTTTGAGTTGTTTATTTTGGATCTCCTACAATACCTAATATCATGATCTTTGTGCAACAGACCCTCTAGAAATGTTTGTTTACTGAGGATCGTGGCTGACTGGCCCATCTTCAAATCATATTGTCTCCTATAAGTCTCAGTAGGAACACAGATTGGTTTTCAGGTTATTTTCAAACCTTTTTCCCACTCAGGGCTATCACTGTCATTATCTTTCAGACTGGGAAAATGGTTTCAGCGAATGAATTTACTACCTTTTATTTAGCTCTCTGCCACTCTAGTGCTAGCCAGAACCTAGACTGTCTGGGAAAAAAAAATTAAGGGTTTTTGGAGAATTCTACTAAAACCATCACAGCAGTTATAGCTCATTTTAAGGATGTGCTAAATATCTGTAGAAATAAAACTTGCAACTCCCAGAACTCTTGAAAAATTAATATTTTAATTCAACTTTATGCATGGCTTGCTACTGCAGCATTACATCTAACAGAAAATCTGAGCCATTAACTAATTCTCTTTCAAATAACTTGTGATGTTAGCATTTGAAATATGTCTATGGTAGGAAAAATTATGTGTGGCAAAAATGTGATTAGTATAGTTCATCACATGGCCATGGACTTCAAAATTAGTCTTGGGTGAGCATCAAATCCTGATCCTAAGTGTGATCATATAATGTCCTGCTGTCTCTAGATGTTTGAGCATTCCTGTCATTGTTTTGTTCCTTCCAACCAGGCTTCTGAACAAACTAAAGCCATGGGAAGGCTTCCTTTTTGTCCTCCCAAATGAAAGAAAGCTCATGACCAAAAGCTTTTGTAATTAATTTACATACATACATAATAATAATTTAGCTAACTCTTTTCATTTCTCTGAATTTACTTTGGCATAACAAAAGCCATCTCCATCAGTTCCCACTGAAAAAGATAAATACAATTGAAATCACATTTCCATTTTTTCCCCAACTGGGAGGCATATGTAATTCTTGGTGGAGGTTGAAGGACTCAGGAGAGATTACAGAAAATGTCCTGGTTTGTTGGACTCGTGGTATTAATAGAATTGAAGTTCTTTGTTTTTGCACAGAATAAGTAAAGAGCAAGGGCTGACAAAGTGTAGGCTTATTGCCAAGTTCCTGACCTTTTAAAGACTCGCAAAGACTGGGAATGTGTTTTCAACCTAGTGAAGTTTCCAGGCCACAGAGAAAAATGAAACTATCAAATCTGACTGATACAGATGTCTGTAATCCCTTTCTGAAGGCATCCAACAGCCTTTGATAAGATACTATGCCAATTCTGTTCTTGAACATTTTTCCAAGCATCCGATTTGTAATGACTTGCCTGTTTTCCTGGCCATGTAGCTCCTCCCCCTGTACAAGTTGCGGCTCCACCCTAAATAACATTTCCATTTATTTACATTTACATAATGTTTACCACATATGAGGCACTCTTCTAGCCACTTTGCATATATTAGCTCAATTCTCCTAATAACCCTATGAAGTACATAGTATTTGAGACCCAATTCACAGATGGGGAAACTGATACACAAGGTCATACAGCTAGCAAGTGGCAGAACCAGGATTTGAACCGACACTGACTCGCTCTGGGGGGTCGAATACTTTTAACCACTGTACTCCACAGTCTCACAGTCTTACAGGGTTTGAGAACAAACTGACCAGCAAATAGGAAAAAATTATAGGCCCACATTAGTAACCCATCAGGCCTGTAGTTCAGACTTGATCTGCTTTGCCTTGGACCTCAGTTTGCATCACCTCTTGCTTCTCCCAAGCCATAGTCCCTGTCCAGTATGGCTAATGCTTTGGAACTAATGTGTCAGGTGGAATCCCTAAAACCTGAGGTTGGAGCTGCCTGATCCTAGCTTGCTAAGCACTCTTTGCTTCCTTATCGACTTGTGGATGCTGCTGTTTGCTTTTGCCTTTGCCCATCACAGACCTCTCTGTGCCTGGCTTAGCCCAATCTTGGCCCAGTTTGTTAGCTCTTTGCCCTTTCCAGCACTGGCAGGACAGCTCCCTGGACTTCTTTCATGCCTCTGTTGGCACTGTCTTGACATCTTGCCTGTGTTGTTTATGGCCTTTGTCACCTTCAGAACTCAGCTGCCATCCTCAGTTCTGACCCTTCTTCTTGCTCTTTCCCACTTCTCTTCATGAGGGGGTCTTTGTCCTCATCCCCTCCCCAAACTTTCCTCTCTCCACTTTTCCACCTTTCTTATGAACCACACCATTTTAGGTCTTCTCTCCATTTTGCTTATTCTCCCAACTCTTCATAATATCAACTTCTTGGGTTTCTCCTATAAACATCCAATTTTCTCTTTGCATATTCGCTTCTAATTCTCTGTCTCAATTTTCATATGCTCTTCTCCTACTACTCTCTGATTTGGAATCACCAATTTTCTAAGAAAATGAGTCTTTTAGCAACTCTCTGTAGGCTGGGAAAAATTAATATTTTGGAATTATATTTGTTGGACTTAAATCTCAGAGCTTCAGTTTCCTCATCTGTGAAATAGGGATAATAATACTACCTTATAGAGATATTGTAGGAGTTGCGTAAGATCATGGAAAGCACTTGGAAGACTATGTTACACTAAATAAATCCTAGGCATTATTAGTACAAAGAACACTAAGGAGTCTTTAAAATATGGAAAGAGTGAGTAGTTTCTACTCTGCATCATAAACTAGCCCAAGAATTAGCCACTTTGTTCCTGTTCTCTAATCTTTATAGCGGATATGGATATACAGAGCAGAAAGAACCAAATGCATTAGGGAACCTAAGAGCTTATAATAGCCATAGGCTATAATCCCCATACAGGTCTCTGGAGTCTCTCAACATTTTTGTCAAATTCTTCAGCACCCTTGTTGAGTCTCTGCTTTCTTCACCAGAAGGAATAAAACTTTTTCTTAGACTAAGCCAGAGATGGTAATTTACTGGCTAAATTTGCTTCTCTGATATACTTTGTTTGACAGAACAGTAACCTTTCTTAAAAGTCACATACGAAAGCATTTAGATAGTATTATAAGTTGGATTCTCCCAGACGCAGTGTCTGCCCCAAGGATTTGGGTGCAAGTGATTAGTTAAGAAAGTGATTTCTGACAGAAACTGATAAAGGGGTCAGGGAGCAGAATAAGGCAGGGGAAGAAGCCGAACAAGGATATGATTTCAGGTGACATCCCAGACAGCCTGATTCCACTGGGAACACTGCATTATCATTGATACTTCAGAGTTTATACTGCCTACAGGTAAAGGAAATGGGTTTTTATAACCCCTCCCCCATTGGCCATGGATGACCAGGAAGAGCAGAGGCCATAATCTCTAGGCACTTTTACTGTCTTTACCAGGGATTAACTCTAGGGCCTAAGAACAAATCTCCAAAGGTCACAGGGGTGAAACACTAGCAGCAAGGCATGTAGGAACTGGGAGCTGGGCACACAGAGCTAGTAAACGTGATCTGAGGGTTCCAGATGCAGTATGTGGTCTTCAGTTTGCCAAAGTCCAATCATTCCCAATGCTTGTCCTTGGCTAGCTGCAGAACCAGGAGTTCTATAATTGAAGGGGGCCTGAGCATGGCACTGTAGTTGGAAGGAGGTGCTGGGGGCAGGGGCCCTAACCTGAGGCTATGTTTACTTAGTCCTTTGTATAAGATGGAAAACCTGAAGTTGTCCATATCTGAGAATGTAGAATGTAATGAAGATTATGGGAGTTGGTAGTAAAGTCCTCCCTTCCTAAGATCCCCCCTCTTGTCTTCAACACCATATTCAGCCACTTCATTTCTTTGGGCTGGCCTCCAAAGGTGTTTCAGCTTGGTGACTATATAACTTGTGTGATGAAAGATTAATGGGATCATGGAATGTCAGATCTGAAACGACTTAGAGTTTTTATTTCATTGTTTTATTACAAAAATTAAAAAAACTTTTTTAGTGCTAATTTATTTATGAGAGAGAGAGAGAGAGACAGAGCACAAGCAGGGGAGAGGCAGAGAGAGAGGAAGACACAATCTGAAGTAGGCTCTAGGCTCTGAACTGTCAGCACAGAGCCCCACATCGGGCTTGAACTCATGAACCGCGAGATCACGACCTGAACCAAAGTCAGATGCTCAACCGACTGAGCCACCAGGCACTCCTAAAAAAACTTTCTTAAGTTTATTTATTTATTTTGGCAGAGAGAGAGCAAATGGGGAAGGAGCAGAGAAAGAGGGGAGAGAGAGAATCCCAAGCAGGCTCTGCACTGTCAGTGCAGAGCTTAATGTGGGGGCTCAAATTCATGAACCATGAGATCATGACCTGGGCTGAAATCAAGAGTCAGATGCTTGACCAACTGAGCCACCCACGTGCCCCAAGACTTAGAGTTTTAGATACATCCCTTAACTTTATAGATTGTGAAAAGCAGTTCTAAACAGTTGTGGCTCTTTTTTTTTTTTTTAATGAGATATTCATGGGCTTTGTGACAGATGATTTTGTCCAACTGTAGGCTAATATAAGTGATCTGAGCATGTTCAAGGTAGGGTAGGCTAAACTCTGAAGCTTGGTAGGTTAGATGTATTAAATACATTTTCAACTTTTGATAGGTTTATCAGGGAGAAGTTGTGACTCTTACTATGGTCACAGAGCTAGTCATGGGACAGACTACGGGAGCACCTATGTCTCCTATCTTCTGTAGGGTTGCTTAGTCTGGAGATCAGCTTTATCCAGCACTTCTACACATGGGTCACTGGGCTGACTCCACAGGGAAACCGAGTTGGATGAACTTATTAAGTCATAGAGTGCAATATAAATGTTTAAGTGTGGTTATGACCTCAAGAAATGTCTTGTCCTACTGAAACTGTTAAGTTTTGAGGGGGCATCAGCTACGTTTTGAGGGGGCATCAGCTACAGGTTATTACACAGAAAATGGAGGGCATTAAACCTAATTCTCTCTACGATGCCTTTCTAATATTGCCTAAATGTGTTTTATATCCTTAACGTTTCCCACAAATTCACCCGTAAGTGTCTACTTGATTTTAGTCCACTGGAGCTGATGACTGAGGTAGTTTAGGAAATTGGCTTATACTTCTCATTTAAAAAACATAAATGAATCCGTAATTGTAACCTTCTGAACTGTTCGAAGCATTAGCTTATTGAGGATACATCCCTAGAAACATAGAAATGCCAATTCAATAAGAAAATGCCCAAACTAACATTTAGCCCTGTGCTTGGCATAAAGAACGCAGCCAATAAAGTTTTTAAGAAACAGAGAAAATTATATAAAGGACTGCAGACTTTTGAATTAGATGGGAGTAATATCTTGAGATGCTTTTCATTTTAACGTTTTTCAAAACCTATGCGGGAAGCAGGAAACATGACCTATCTAATAACTGAGATAGTTCTCAAGAACTATTCAGGGAATTCAGGCTGACTGGTGGATGTTCTTAGAACCCGAACCCAGGACAAAAGACTGGTGAAGAATTAGAACACACATCTGTGGGTTGAAATATGAGAGGCCAGTTGACTGACGGGCTGAAGTTGGAGATGGGGCAGACACACTGGGCACCTGGGAAGGCATCACGGACGATCAGAGAAAGGGAGGCCGAGTAGAGATTGGAGTGCTTGAGACAGCACTCTCAATTTTGTAGCATGCTGGACCTGTACTGCTCTGGAGAAAAGGTAAAAGCAACAGGCTCTGGACTGAAAAAACTGAGGATCACACATTTTGAACACCTGGAAATCAAATGCTGCCTGCAAAACCCAAGGTTGTTCTGGGAAGCTAAGAACTAGTCTGGTATAACAAGCTGTCTCATCTGTCTGTCTTCATGACTGACATCTGGTGGAGTCATTCGATGCTCATCAAGCTCTTTGACAAATGATAGTCGGTATGACTTATTTGGCTTTTAAACAATACAAGTGCAATCCAGGCGATCTCCCTCCCTTCCCCTTTCAGAAGGCAGTCTCCTCCTAGCTACAGGGACAAGCAGAAAATTCCACATTACCAGAGCTTCCGCCAGCATCCTAGGTGTTGCATTCTGTTCTATTAGCTACCCTCCTCCTTCTGTGTGTAGTGCTGGTGTTTCTAAGGTTCAGTGCACATGATGGGCTGAGCTGCCATGAGTGTGGGTGGTTAAAGTCTCCCTTTTTCGCCCTATGCATTATTCAATTATCCTAAGACTGTCATATTAAGCCAAAAAGGTAGAGTCAAATTTCATTTATGAAAGGGTTAGGCAATTTTAGCACTGTTTTTTTTCCTTAACGTTTATTCATTTTTGAGAGAGAGACAGAGACAGAGTGTGAGCAGGGGAGGGGCAGAGGAGAGAGAGGGGGACACAAAATCCGAAGCAGGCTCCACGGTATGAGCTGTCAGCAAAGAGCCTGACACGGGGCTCGAGCTCATGAACCATGAGATCATGACCTGAGCCAAAGTCAGATGCTTAACCAACTGATCCACCCAGGTGCCCCAGCACAGGTTTTTAAGGAAGGGAAATAAAGAGTTAATTTCTCTTTCTTCTGGATGAGGGGAAGTGGCTGCCCTTTTGCAATTCCCTGTATGAGGCACAGACAGACCACTTCCTTTTGTTACTTATACCAAGTACAGACATACTGCCCAAACACAGACATTCTCTTTCTAGGCTGGGAAAAAAAAATAACCTAAACCCATTCTGAGGAGTAAAAGATTTCTTCAAGTAGTGTCGAGTTTCGTCCAGCCCTTGGAGTCAATGAGCCCCACTGATTGTGTAGAATTGTATTTGATTTCTGTTCTGCTCTGTTCTTATACCTACCGGCATAATAGAAAAGCTGTATTATTAGTCTTCAATGACTATTTTTCTTTATAACATATGGATTAGATGAAACTCTTCTGGTTTAGCAGTAGGGAGCTATTTTAACTCTTCTTTGCATTGACAATACCCTATATGCAAAAACTGTTCCATAAATGTTACTTATGGTGATAACAAATAAGGGAAACTGGCTTGGATCTTTTTCTATAATCATGCTTCTCCTTTTGCCACTCCCAGTCTCTTTCTGGAGAGAATTGCAAAATAAATCAAGATGTCTTAAGTCATCTTTGCTCTCTGACTTTGCTGCCTCCCAGCGTCAGTGGCAGAGGGGTCTCCTGATGGTCCTATTCCTTTCCAGTAAAACTTGTTCTTGTTATCTGAAATAAAATTAATAAGTGCTTAAAGAGTTGCCCTTCCAAGGCCTGTAGTTATAACAGAGGTTACCAACTAAAATTCCCACTGGAGCAGACAGATGACTTAAATAAGGAGAGGGGGTGTATAGCTCCTTCTCAGCTCCAGTCAACTGTGACAAGAAAGGGAATGCTGACCCGGTATTGCCAGTTCTTTCAATATTTTTTAATTTTTTTAATCTTTATTTCTGAGATAGAGAGAGAGAGAGAGAGAGAGAGAGACAGTACAAGCAGGGGAGGGTCAGAGAGAGGGGGAGACACAGAATCCAAAGCAGGCTTCAGGCTCTGAGCCACCCAGGCACCCCAGTATTTTTTTTTTTTTTTTTGAGAGAGAGAGAGGGAGAGAGAGAATCCCAAGAAGGCTCTGCACTGGGTGCAGGCCTGAATCCCACCACCCTGGGATCATGACCTGAGCTGAAATCACGAGTCAGGTGCTCAACTGACTCACCCACGTACCCCAGTTCTTTCAATTTTTCAAGAAAAGCTGGAAAGCTTGATTTTATATAAAGTCGCCAAAATTTTTAAGTGAGGCATATATAACATGATACCATTTAGGTAAATTAGAACACAAGGACACATTGTATGGTATGTGAATTATATCTCAATAAAACCTCTTTAAAAATCACAGAGACACACACACACACACACACAAATACAAGCACACAAACCCACTCCTAGCTACCTACCTAACAAAAATGAATGGATGCATCCATAAAAAATCCAGTATATGAGTGTTTAAAGCAGCTTTATTTGTAAAAGCCAAAAATGCGAGGTAAGCCAAATGCCCCTTGTTGAATGCTGGTTCCCTAAATTATCACTAAAATCAACCATTGGTAAGACAAAACTGAGTCAAGAACTGCCCTCACAAAGTTTTTGTAATGTTTCATGGTGGGAAGGGGGCAAAGGCAAGATAGTTATTGAAATTTTGAAGTCTACTTTAAGGTAAGTCTACTTTAAGGTGAGTCTTTCAACATAAGGAAGTGAATCTTGGTTAAAACTATGTAAGGGTAATGATATAACAGTTTAGGACTGATAGACCCTGCAAGACAAAGCAAATGATTTAAAGCAACTAAAAGCATAAATTATTGCTTGATGAGTTTCTTTCAGGAAGTTCCTGGAATGAGTAAAAAAGTGGTTTGCAATTTTTTATCTTCCTGGACAAGAGTTTACTAAAACAGTAAAATCATACTGATGATGCCACTGGGATAGTAAAGTCACATTAATATAGACAGTAAGCTGTATGAATGTAAATGTTTTCGGTTCTCACCTTCCATAAGAAAATGAATACCATGTGATAGATTTATAAAGTGCATACTACTCAGCAATAGAAAATGACTAAACTACTCCTACATGGCTGGGTTCTACAGGCATAATGTGAGTGAAAGAAGGCAGGTGACGAAGAGCACATACTGTATGACATATTCAAGAACACATAAAATATTCAAGAGCAGGCAAAACTAATCTATAGTGATAGATGCCTGAATAGTGGCCCCTCTGAGGGAGAGGGACAGGTGATAGTTGTATTGCCCGATAATATTGCCTGAGAAGGGGAACAAAAGAGGACCTTACAAAGTGTTGGAAATATTCTATGTCTGGGTGATAATTACAAGGAGATTCACTGAACTTTATACCTAAGATTAAGAGACTTTATGCACTTTAAAATATATATCTTACCTCAATTAAAAACCATGAATGCATTAAAAAAAAAGGTATGTATTATACACAGTAAAACAGTTTTCTGGGTTTGGGGTGGGGAAAGAATGGGAGATATAAGGATAAAAGGAAATTATGAATGTAAACAAACAAGAAAGGGACCTGGCAAGGATCAAAGATGACCACACAAGGAACGGCAATTATGTAATGATTCACTCAACTTTCTCCTCTCGATATCCCAAATTATGTATATTTAAAAGATTTTGTTTTTGAGAGAGAGTGCAAGTGGGGTAGGGGCAGAGAGAGAGAAGGAGAGAGAGAATCCCAAGCAGGCTCCGTGCTGCCAGTGCAGAGCCCAATGAGGGGCTTGATCTATGAAGTGCGAGATCATGGCCTAAGCAGAGATTGAGAGTTGGATGCTCAACTGTCTGAGCCACCCAGGTGCCCCAAAAGTTAATTTTTTTTAAAAAGATAAAATCAACTATAAAATGTACATTTGTCAAATATTTTCTTTAAGTCATTAATGAGGTAACCAGTAAGAAGTGACAACCAGTTCAAGAGACAGTTTAAAGAGCAGAGACTTATAGGGAATAAAGAATTTTGAAATGAATTTGCAAAGAGATGCAAAATGGATCCACCTATTCATCTATCAAGTGGACCCATCTATTCATCTATGCAACAGCCAATTGCATTTCACTGGACACAATTGTATTGTATTTATTTGGACAAGAATCATTTATATTGTCAGTTTTCTAAAACTGACATAATTATTTAAAAAATAATGAATAAAATTATTTTTAAAAATAAATAAATAAAACAGGGGTGCCTCGGTGGCTTAGTCAGTTAAGCTCTGACTCGTGATCTTGGGTTTGGTCATGATCTCACAGTTTGTGAGATGGAGCTCTGCATCGGGCTCTGCACTGGCCATGCAGAGCCTGTTTGGGACTCCCTCTCTCCCTCTCTCTCTGCCCCTCCAACACGTTCTCTCTTTCTCTCTCTCTCTCTCTCTCAAAAAAAAAATAAATAAACTTAAGAAAAGTATTAACCAAAATAAAAAAAAAGACCAAAGGTAGGGAAAGGAAGAGTTTATTTGGATGGGTGAGCAAGAGAGGATACCACTGCTAAGTCTTTTATACCCTTTCTTAATATATATATTCACACACATATATTCACAAAAAATAATAATATTCACAAAAATAAATTTGGTATACACACGAATATAACACTAGAAGTTCTGAGTAAAACATGTATACAGGCCTGCTTTAACCCTTGAACCTTAAGTTTTCAAATGCTGTTTTAAAAGGTTAAAATGTCTGAGTGCAAAGGGACCCTAAAGGTCATCTGTTTTAAAAATGCCTCAAGTTATAAGAATGCCACTTTCTTGCAGATTCTTGGCCACCAGTCAGCAGAAAGGGTACATTTTAAGAGTCAGCCCCGTCTTCCAACTGTCCAGAAATCACCCCCCACTTCCCAGTGGCTTTTTTCCTGCTGGTGTGGCTGGTCCTGATTCTAAAATCTAGATGATTTTTTTTCTAATGTTTATTTATTTTTTGAGAGAGAGAGAGCAACAGAGCACGAGCAGGGTAGGCACAAAGAGAGAGGGACACAGAATCTGAGACAGGCTCCAGGCTCTGAGCTATCAGCACAGAGCCCAACAAGGAGCTCCAACTCACGAACCTGTGAGATCATGACCTGAGCCGAAGTCGGACGTTTAACAGACTGAGCCACCCAGGCACTCCTAAAATCTAGTTTCTTTGTATGTTTTTATTTTTGGTCTTTTGATTTTTTTAAGTTTTTTTTTTTTTCCCAGTAATCTCTACACTCAACTGGGGCTCCATCCCATGACCCCAAGATCAAGAGTCACATGCTCTTCCAACTGAGCCAGCCAGGTGCCCTTCGTTGCATATTTTTCTAATGTTATATATGAGGTGCTAATCTGGATTTCTAATGGAATATCAAGGTGTCTTTTTCATGGTCATTTGTCTTGTTAGGTTTCTGTCTCAGGCAGTAGGAGAAGAAGCAGTCCGATTCTTGAGGATGAGCCAGGAGGAAAGGCAGAGCACTCTCAATTTCACAAAAGGAACAAAGCTTCATTTATAGCATGCCACTGCACATGATCGAATTTCATGAGTCGGTCGATAAGGATAATTAAACAGTGTAGGTCAAGGACTAGATACAACCATTCAACCTCCTTAAAATCCATTAGGCAAAAGCTTAAGGAACATTATTTAAAAGCTACAATATTTAATCATTGGTGCATTTCTTAAAGTGCCTTATTGCTGCTAAACAATGGTGAGAAAGTAATAAAAGCCCAAATCCTCAGCAATATCATTATATTTTGAAATTAATTTTTTGGTAAAGTAATACTCTCTTTTCCTCCCCCTCTGTGTGAGTTCCTTACTCTGGGCCTTCCTTCCTATGCTTTCCTCTCCTTGGACTGGCTTCTCTCCTCTTCAAAATCCTTTTTCCAGGAAGCATGCCAATTTTTCCCCTCATCTTTTTAGCACTGAAGGTTTTCAGCACTTTAAAAATGTTTTAAAGTAATTTTTTGTTAAGTTTATTTATTTATTTACTTTGAAACAGAGAGAGTGCAAGTATGAGCAGGGGAGGGGGGAGGAGAGAGAGAGAGAGAGAGAGAAAATCCCACCCAAGCAGGTTCCACACCATCAGCACAGAGTCCGATCAAGCAGGTTCCACACCATCAGCACAGAGTCTGATGTGGGGCTCGAACTTGTGAAACGTGAGATCATGACCTGAGCCGAAACCAAGAGTCACATGTTTCGCCGACTGAGCCACACAGGCGCCCCTCAGCACTTTTAATACATGGTTTCTTGTAGCACATTTTAAAATATCAACTTTACTGAAATATAATTCACATATAGTAAAATGTACTCATATTGAACCCAAGTGTGCTGGGTTTTGACAAATGTCCATACTGCTATCACCATCACCACAATCAAAATAGAGAATATTTCCATCAACTCAAAAAGTTTCCTCATGCTCTTTGCAGTTAATTCCCCCACTCTGCCTCCACTTTTGTCCCCAGTATACTATTGATATGACTAGAAACTAGCTTTGCCTATTCCAAAGCATCATATAAATGGAATCACACAGTACGTTCTGTTTGGTGTCTAGCTTATTGGATGTTATAGAATGTTTTTGAGATTTATCTGTGTTGTTGTGTTTATCAATTTTGTTCCTTTTGATTGCTGTGTTGTATTCCATTGTACAGATATACCACAATTAGTTGCTCCATTCATTTGCTGTTAGAAATTTGGGCTGTTTCCAGTGTTTTGCTACTATAAGTAAAGCCTATATGAACATTTGTGTGCAGTTTTTGTGTGGACATGTATTTTCATTTCTCTTTGGTATATACACGTACATATATATGCACATACACACAAATATATATGATTGTATGGTAAATGTATGTTTAACTTTACAAGAAAATTGCTGAATTATTTTTTGTAGTGGTTGCACCATTTTATATTCCTACCAGCTGGTATGAGATTTTTCAATTCTTCCACATTCTCACCAACACCTGATATTGCCATATTTTAAAAATTAAAAAAAATTTATTATATAGATTTTATTTTTTTATTAAAAATTTTTTTTAGTGTTTAATTTTGAGAGAGAGAGAGAGAGACAGAGAGACAGAGAGCAAGTGGGAGAGGGGCAGAGAGAGAGGGAGACACACAATCTGAGTTGTCAGCACAGAGCCCGATGTGGGGATAGAACTCACAAACTGCAAGATCACTACCTGTGCCAAAGTCAGATGCTAACCTACTGAGCAACCCAGGGACCCCATATAGCATTTTATTTTTTAAAAAACTTTCTTTTTATAAAAAACATTTTCACATTAAAGATTCTTAGAGTGTGAAAATAACAATTTTTTACTTACAGTTTTATATTTGTAGTCAGATTATTTTAGGACAAGTAAAATAACCACAGTTTAGGATTAAATCTTGGTTTGGAATCTGTAATATTTTGATCCATCTCTAAAGGAGCCTATTTCCTGCATGGAACTTCTCTACACTCAAGCTCTCCAGACTCTTCTTCCCAGGATTTAGAAATTAGTAATGTGAAATACCAGTATTTCCTCATTTTAAAGTTTCCCTAGGACATGTAACCATCTGTAACTGGTACCAACTGAGTAGAGAGAGAAGTTTAAAAAAATTTTTTTATGTCTTTATTTTTTTATTTTGAGAGAGAGAGATAGAGAGTGAGCACGGGAGGGGAGGAGAGAGAGGAGACACAGAATCCGAAGCAGGCTTCAGGCTCTGAGCTGTCAGCACAGAGCCCGACGTGGGGTTCGAACCCACGAACGGTGAGATCATGACCTGAGCCGAAGTCAGCCGCTTAACCAACTGAGCCACCCAGCTGCCCCGAGAGAGAAGTTTTTAAAAATTAAACACTGGGGTGCCTGGGTGGCTCAGTTGGTTAAGTGTCCGAGTTTGGCTCAGGTTATGATCTCACAGCTTAGGAGTTCCAGCCCCGAATCAGGCTCTGTGCTGATAGCTCAGAGCCTTGGACTTGCTTTGGATTCTGTCTCGCTCTCTCTCTGACCACCCCCTGCTCTGTCTCTCTCTCAAAAAAAAAATTTTTTTTTAAACATTAAAGGGGCACCTGGGTGGCTCAGTCACTTGAGCGCCTGACTTTGGCTCAGGTCATGATCTCACAGTTCGTGGGTTCAAGCCCGCATCGGGCTCTGTGCTGATGGCTCAGAGCCTGGAGCCTGCTTCGGATTCTGTGTGTCCCTCTCTCTCTGCCCCTCCCCTGCTCATGATCTGTCTCTCTCTGTCTCTCAAAAATAAATAAATGTTAAAAAAAGAACATTAAAAAATTAAACACTGATTTTCTGCGAAGTCTTTACTTATGAGTTAACAGTCTTTCCCTTTCTCTGTCATTCCCAGGACAAATACTGAAGTTTGATCACATATTGATAGTAATAAAGCTGAATTCCCTTCAAGAGTTTGATGAGCTAAAAGGCAAAAAGCTCATATATAATGTTTAGTTATCCTGTGAGTCTTGTGAGAAGCTGGGAGACAACCGCATAAAATCACCAGAATAAGGAACCCAGTCTCCAAATTTCTTGGATACAATTCCTCTCGAACCTTTTCCCCAAAGACTAAATTCTAAAAATAACCAGATGATTAGGAGAAGAGGTTTGTCTCACCATTGGACTTACCTGTCATTGCCTCTTTATCGTGAGTTGAATTGCATGACAGAGCAGAGGCAAAGAGGTATACAATCAGTTCTCAAGGTGTTAAGGCAAAAAGGTCAGAGCTCCCGCAGTGTGGCAACAGCCTTGCAGATGCCCACATCATGATCTTGGAATAACAAAGTGCAGCAAAAGTGAAAGCCGAGAGGGCCCAAACCCCTGCCTGGGCAGCTTTCTGCAAAGCATCTCCTCTAACAGAGTAACTGGTTGTCCAAGGCCCCAGTGACTATGGAGAGTGAGGGTTGCAGCCAGGGTATAGTCCATCACAGAACCAGGATTCACATAAGCAGCTGGAATTAGGCCCAGGAGCAAAACACTGCCAACCCTCTCGCCAGTCCAGTGGAGAGATGCAGCCTCCGAAGCCCAATGTCGGTCGGGAAACAGGTGAATGTGCTGTGTTCTACACCATCCTGGGGCAGGTGGGTCCTGGAGAAATGTGGAGACACGAGCCAAGTCTGACCACCGGGATGCATAGCAACAGAACTCGGCCTCCTTGGGCACCGCACAGGACACGCAGCCTCCAGAAATTCCCCATCTCTCTCCTGAAGGCTCAAGGTCACCTGCAGATTTAAAAATTTTTGTTGCTCTAGTGGATGTGTGGAGATATCAGACTGTGGTCTTAATTTACATTTATCTGCGTGCTAATGATAGCACGTCTTCATATGCATATATCTTCTTTTGTGAAGCCCTGGCACTGTTTTGATTTGCAGCTTGGGGCCTTTTTTCTGTGTCTCAAACACTACTAGCTTATTCCTCCTCAGTATCTTTGACTTGCTTTGTATTTGCTTTGAAGTTCTTTCTCCTGATTGTCTCAGACTGACTCCTTCTCATCAGTGAGATCTCATCTCAAATAACACCTCCTCAGAGAAGTCTTCATTTTTCATCACCTTACCCTATATGGGAAATTATCTTATTTATATATTTGTTTACTTTCTTCTGTTTTAGATGTTTTTAAAAAGTTTATTTTGAGAGAGAGAAAACAAGTAGGGTAAGGGCAGAGAGAGAGAGAGAGAGAGAGAGAATTCCAAGCAGTCTCCACCCTCAGCACAAAGCTCTCAGCACAGAGCCAGATTCTGGGTTCAAACCCACAAACCATGAGATTATGACCAGAGCCAAATCAAGAGTCCGATGCTTAACAGACCTAGCCACTCAGGCACCCCTATATTTGTTAACTTTCTTATCATTCGTCTATCTCCACTAGGATGTAAACTCCACAAGAGTGTGCCTCTGTCTGGTTCATGGTCAATAAGGAAAATGAAACCATACAATCAAGGACTGTACACAACTGTATGACCTCCTGAAAATCCATTAGTCGAAAGCCTGGGAAGCATTATTTAAAAGCTGCGATATTAGATTGTTAGTGCATATTTAAAAGGGCTTTATTGCTTCTGTTAGAACAGTGCATGGGCCACTGTAAATGCTCGATGGGTATTTGCTCAACAAATGGCAGTGCGGAGTTCACAAAGTGCTCTCATAAGAGTCCCACTTCAATTGTTCATTTATTCCACTCACATTTGCTGAAAACTATGGAAATATGCCAGCCATTATGAGGATATAAAGAAGAATAATTATTCCTCCTTTCAAGTTGCTTGTGATCTTTTTAAAAAAAAATGAGTTCTTACTGTAATATTAATATATGTTAATGATAGAATGTTAAATAGTACAGAAAAGAAAGTCACTGCTTCTTCTCAGAGATAACCATTATTAGTAGTTTCCTTTGTATCCATCTAGAATGTAGACAATCATACACATGTGTACATACACATACATATATGCATACACATATACATACACACACACCCCAATATGGCATCATAAGAAAGCATAGAGGTTTTTTTTCAAAATTTTTAATGTTTATTTATTTTTGAGAGACAGAGAGAAAGATAGAGCATGAGCGGAGGAGGGGCAGAGAGAGTGAGGGAGACACAGAATCTGAAGCAGGCTCCAGGCTCTGAGCTGTCGGCACAGAGCCTGACTTAGGGCTTGAACTCACCAACCATGGGATCATGACCTGAGCTGAAGTCAGACTCTTAACTGACTGAGTCACCCAGGCATTCCAGAAAACATAGTTTTTAAGTTGTTTATGATCTTACGGTAGAGACTAGGGTTGCCAGACTTAGTAATAAAAATATAGGGAACCCAGTTACATTTGAATTTCAGAAAAACAACAAATAAAAATATTTAGCATAAGTATGTCCCAAATGTTGCATGGAATATACTTCTACTAAAATATTATTTGTTGCTTAGCTGAAATTCAAATTTAACTGGTTACTCTTTGTTTTACCTGACAGTCCTGGGTGGAGACAGATGTTCCAAAAGATCAATTACAATATGATGCTATATTTGCAGTAACAGAAGTCAAGACACAAGTTGAGGGTCCACAGAGGAGAGACTGACTAACTCTGTCAGGCAAAAACAGCAAAAGCAGACATTTGCACTGGGACCCAATATATGGATAGAAGCTTGATAGTTGGAATTAGAGAAAAATGTCAGGAAAGAGCATATGTAAATGAAAGCTGTGGAGAGATTGGGCAGATTTGGAAAATAATATGACATTTAATGTCAGAGAGGTTTTTGGACCCAAGAAATTTGTGGGGATAAAATAGCTGGAATAGGAAGAAGGTAAAGGGCAAACGGGATCAGATTATGAAAGATTCTATACACAAGTTAAGAGGGGAGTTATTGTTCTGTAGACCAGCATTTGCCAGACTCTTCCTACCTCAGCCTTTAAAAAAGAAATTCTGGAACCCCTTTCATAGAAATATGTAATCTTGCAAAGCCTTCTTGGATTTATACTTTTAATCATTTTTATGGTATATTGTAATTGAGTGAACTGAACCAAAATTATATAGCTATCGTATTATGATGTTTATTTTAAATACGCTTTTTAATGTCAGTAATATATGGAGACAAATCTTGACTATTCCCCAATTAACAATGAATGCATGCTGCTTAATTTGCTTTTAATTCTGTAATAAGTATATTTGTCAACTAATAAATTAGGAGGTGACATATTATACAGTGTTTGGCTTTCAGGCCAAGTATATACTAAAGTGTGGAAATGAAATTTAATTTTGTTCTATGGCATCAGAAATAGTTCATATTCTTCTCATGACCTGATGTGTGGAACTGTTGCTTTTTTGCAGCTTAAGATAACAGATTTGTTTTTATCTTTTAATGTTTTGTTTCTTTTTTTTTAAGTTTATTTATTTTGAGAGAGAAAGAGAGAGGAGAGGTGAGGCAGAAAGAAAGAAGGAGTGAAAGAGAATCCCAAGCATGCTCTGCACTGCCAGTGTGGAGCCCGACGCAGGGCTTGAACCCACAAACAATGAGATCATGACCTGAGCAAATCAAGAGCTGGCTGCTTAACCGGCTGGGCCACCCAGGTGCTCCTAACATTTTGTTTCTTAATGACAGGATAGGAGACAAGGTTTCAGACTTTTCTTGGTAAATAACACATGGCTTGGTATGCACAATGTTTACATCCAGCAATGTAAATTACATTCCAGCCGAAGGGAAAATAATTCCCACTATATTCCCTCTTTTTAGCACTGTTTTTTTTATAATTACTTGATGTGCCTTCAAAGCTTTTGATAGGAATCATGCAATTTACAGATCTATTGATGTTCTACATGAGGCAAATTGGTATTATTATAGTTTTTTCTCCCCATTATCCTGTTATATTGCAATATTTGTGTTTTACAGGCTTTCTGTTTTTAACCAATGGTTCATATAGCTTAGTGAATTATAAGGCTAATGTTCTTGAAATTCCCATTCATGTCAGAAGACAGAGATTCTCCTGCACATGTTCTGTCTCAGTCTCAACTCATCCCTCCCTCATGACGAAGCACTATCTTAACTTTATGATATTTACTTCTTTATTTTTCTTAACAGTTTTATAACACAAGTGTACTAGACTTGAGACTGAATTCTATACTTTTGCCTGTTTTTTTGTTTTAAGGTTTGCTTTTTGAGTCTTCTAATTTACAGGTTTCCTCTTCATATCTCTTATTTTTCTCTTTGCAATTACTTGTTCTAGAAACATGAGGATCGCTCCTGTAGCTTTCCACAGTCTGGATTTGCTGATTATATTCTCTTTTTAACATGCGCCTCTGCCCTCTTATTCCTATAAATTGATATTTGGATCTTGAGGCTTAGTCAGACTCAGACTTAATTGTTTCAGCAAGATCATTTCACAGTTGGTGATATATTCTTCATTAGGAGGCACATAATGTCTGATTGTCTCTCTTTTGTGCACTGAGCCACTGTACATGCTTAATGTTCTGATGATTTAGTTCTTTAGGGGTTGCAAAAGGTAATATTCCTATTCTTGCTTTTCTTCTTCATTTATTTGTTGGAAATCATTTATAAAGAGAAACTTTGCCTCATCTATTATTTGATTATGTAGTATAAAGTTCCTATAGGAAAGGCAGGTTAAAGAATTATTCCCTTTTACTTCCTAATTTTCTAAATGAATAGCATCTTCAAGGTGACCACTAGCTCTGTGTGTGTGTGTGTGTGCAAGCATGCACATATGTGTGTGATAATGAACTCGTGAATTTAAACATTATTGATGTGTTCAGACCTCCCATAGATATTACCCTTATTCATTCTAAAATTATCTCATCTTTGGGACAACTCTTCAAGTTGGCTCCCAAGTCCTCAAAAGATACATATTTGAAATCTGTTAATAACAAGAATCTGGATAGAAGAAAAGACCATGAAGGAAATAAGAAAGAATTTTTCAGCAAAAGGATTTGGTCTGACTGGCTTAAGGAATTTTGTTTTGTAGTCTGTGCATACCATATTTCACTGGAAATTGAATTTTCTTTAGTATCGTTAGTCTCATGCTGGTGTGGGTGGCAAGATTTACCAAAAACAAGCACTATTAGAACGTGAGTCATAGAAACTCTACCTGACTTTAGAGAGATAGGAGGTTGTCTGACAGGTCCAAACTGTCTTTCTCTCTGGGAAATCACCGTGACTGGCCTTGAAGAGGAACCTCCCTCTCCTCTAGGTGACGCATAGCTAACCTTCGGCAATAATTCACAGTCTCTGGAGCATTGGCGCTGTCTGGGTCCATTTATGTCCTCAAGCTTCTTTGCCGTTAATTGCAGCTTCTCTTACTAGACTCGATGTTTAACCCCTTTGAAACTATTTAGTATAGGGAAGTGTTTATTTTCTCAGTGAAATATTTTAAACACACAGAAAAACAAAAAGGGTAACATTACAAACATCTGAACAGTGACTACCTAAAATTCACAAGTTTTAGGGGCACCTGGGTGACTCAGTTGGTTAAGCGTCCAACTTTGGCTCAGGTCATGATATCATGATATCATGATATCCAACTTTGGCTGAGGTCATGATATCATGGTTTGCGGGTTTGAGCCCCTCAACAGGTTCTGTATCGACAGCTGACCCTGGAGCCTGCTTCAGATTCTGTGTTTCCCCCTCTCTCCCTGCCCCTCCCCCACTTAGGCTCTTTCTCTCTCTCTCAAAAATAAATAAATAAAAATTAAAAAACAAAATAAACTATGCCCCAAATAAAAAAATAAAGTAAAATTCACAAATTTCATTTTTTTTATCATACTTGCTTTAGACGATCTTTAAAAAGAAAGGAATATGAAGCATATGGTTCTCTTTGTTCTCTATACTAGTCCTGTTTACCTCTGTCATTGTAGAAGCACCCACTATTCCAATGTTGATATATCCTTCCTGAGCATATTTTTATGCTTACGTTTTATATGGACATATCTATGACAAATATTTAGAGTTGTATGTTTTCAAAGTTCATATAAATGTTATTATACCACATGGCATCCATCTCATCTTGCTTTTCTCACTGGACATTTTGCTTTTGAAATCTGTCTATATTGACATATCAAGTTTATTGACTTCTCTGGTACATAGTAGTCCACCATTTGAATATACATGAATGTATTTATGTATTCTCTAATTAGTGTTTACTTATATATCTCATTTTTTCCTATTACAAAATAGTAACATCCTTGAATATGCATGTGGGAGAGTTTCTCTAGGGATATAGGTGGAAGCAATCTTCAACTTCACTAGATATTACCAAATTACCCTCTGATGTGGTTATATTAACTTATATGCTCACCAGCAGGGGTTGCAAGTTCCTATTTTCTCCATAGTTAGTATTATCAGAGTTAAGTTTTTGTCAATCTGATGGATATGAAATGGTATCTCATTGACAATCTAATTTTTTATTTGCCTGATTACTAATGAAGTTGAATATCTTTTCATATATTTATTGGCCATTCTTTCTGCTGCTTCTTCTTCTTCTTCTTCTTCTTCTTCTTCTTCTTTTCTTCTGTGAGTTGTAGGGCAATGCTATTGAAAATGTTAGAGGGTCGAGGCTCCTGGGTGGCTCAGTCAGTCAAGAATCCAAATGTGGCTCAGGTTATGATCTCACAGTTCTTGGGTTCGAGACCCTTGTTGAGCTCTGTGCTGACAGCCCAGAGCCTGGAGCCTGCTTGGCATTTTGTGTCTTCCTCTCCCTCTGACCCTCCTCTCCTTGCACTTTGTCTCTCTTTCTCAAAAATAAATAAACATTAAAAAAAGTGAATGCATGCCATAGCAAAAATCAAACCTGAAAAGTCACCACAGAATTTCAGAGTAGGGTAAACCTTAAAAACAAAAACAAAAAAAAATGTCAGAGAGTAATGACTGTAAGGGGGATAGTCAGGAACTGGCAGTCCTCAGTATCCTTCTCCCCAATTTATATCTTTACCTTAAATCCATGTGACTTCCCATTCTCCTGTACATTTCTTGTGTCAGGTATCCATGAGAATAATATAAGGCACATCAACTAGAGCAAAGAGGAAAAATAAGAAAATAAACTCAAGGATAGGCATAAAAAGAAAGGGAACAGAGATACTGAAATCTGCTTGGGTTTACGCAGTTAGGCTGTAACTGTGAAGACACAGTTACACTCCATAACTTTGCCTTTCAGGGTCTCCACTTCTCTCTTTATAGTCTTTGAAGGTAAATGTTCATTGTCTGGTGTTTTGGGTAGGTGAACAGATTATTCTTGGGGGTGCACTATGTTGTGGGTAAGAATGGGGCTCTGAAATCAGGTACTAGTTTGATTGCTGGTTCTGTCACTTAGTAGCTTTATCAACTTGAAAAAGTTTCTTAACCATCCTAGATTTAGTTTCTACAAGATAACAATAGTACCTACTTCATGGGGTTATAATAATGATTTATGGAGTTAATATACATAAGTACTGAGAACAGTGCCTGGGGCACAGTAAGTCCTTAATGACAGTTATAACAAATCATCTCAAAAAACCACATAAATAAAAATATGCTAATTAAACTTGATATTCTTATCTTGAGTACAGAACTTTGAAAATTCATATGACCTTCCTATAAGTGGATGTGATATTTTCCATGAAAAATAGACATAGCAGTAACTTTGGGGTGATTTCAGTGAAAATGATTCAGTACTAACAGAATTTCAGCTTGGTGTTGGGGAAAAGATGACTAAAGTATGAAAACTTTCATTAATTCATTCATTCATTCATCAAGCATTTATTATAACTTACAATGTACCATGAATGAATGTTCTGTACAAGACAATGGAGAAATAAAACAGTTAAATTATACTTATTATCTGCCATTAAGAAGCATTAAGAAATTGAGTAGGGGAAAAAGCCACATAAGTAAATTAATTAATTAAAAAAATTTACAAGGGTACAGGAGTATAAAGGAAGGAGTTACCCATTCTACATGAACATGTTGGGAAAGCTTCCATAGAGAAGTAGGTAATGAGGAGGGAGACCTCTTCAGTGCCTTTCCAATTCCAATAGGTAGTTGCTGTTGGGCTGAGCCAGCAGGGAGCTCTGGGGTTAAAGGTGGTATTGGAAGAAGAAGCCTGAGAACGTAGTCAAAGTAGGAGGGTGCTTGAACCAGGTAGTCTGTGGATTCATTGTCAGGCCAGAGATGCAAGGTAGTCATTGGGAGGATCCAAAGTCATGGCCAGGATTGTGAAAGCTGGTTCAAGACAGGGCCAAGGTCTATCTGGCAATAACAGTGGAGTTGGAGGTACAGCCCAAAGAAATAAGAGGTTTGTTGTCCAAGATCTAGCTGGTGATTTAGGCTCATTCAATCAATGAGCCTCTTTGGTTATACAGAGTGCCAGCCTTGGGATAGTATAAAGTTACAACTGCCAAGTTGAACAGATGTCACCTAATTTGCCATCTCGTAAGTCTGGTTTCCTGGTTATTTTTCCTTTTTATTCTGGTTCATGTGGATGACCTCATCCTTAGCATGATTTTTGCTAATATGCCCTAAAATTTAAAAATCCTGCTTAAGAAGAGTCTCATTTCCATTCAGCATATTCAGACAGTAAAATACATAAGTTTGCTGTATTATGTGAAATGTATCCTGTGGAAATTGTGTTTAGTGGTTTTGATATAAAATTGCATCATCCTATTTAAGGGCTTAATGAGGGATTCCAGGGGAAGGTGACAAAACAGTGATGATCCAATGTGGATGGTGGCCCAAAAGGAGAGTCGCTTAATATCTCAGCTACTGGATTAATGGGCCAGATTTAAATGCTAAAAGCATGTCCAGTACTGACATCTATCACCTAATGCATGCCTAGTGGAGCAGTGGCCCACTTGTCAAATAACCTGCATCGTATGCCTTGCCTTCTTACTTGTGCTATTAATTTGCTTTCCATGGATCAATGACTGTAAAGTGTGATAAGAATTTTGGCCAGATCAAGAATGAGTTATCAGTCACTATAGAAATGGCTTGCTTGCTGGCAGGGCAGTAGCACTTCCGTTACTTTGTTAAAGTTCACAACTGGGGAGAGATCAGTGAACCCAGGCATGAACTTGAGAAGTCTTTGAAAGCTTCTCTTAGGGTTACCTTCTACTTCACAATTTGAGGCTAAATTCAGAGGCCGTCCTCTGAAAAATTAGAAACCTTCCAAACCAGCTCGTTTAAAATAATATTACTAAATAAAACCTCCAGGCAGCTTTCTTACCATTAATTCAAAGAACACCTGTCTGTCTCCCTTTATATCTTCTTAATAAATTACTTTTACCCCCTAGAGAAAGATATCCTCTGTCACTCTGCCAAGTCCTTACCTATATACTGGATCCACATTAATAGAAGAACACAGATGGATGTTAATTGCTGCCATAAGAAAACTTAGCCTTCCTGGATATGAGGAAATTAGCTTCTTTGCAGTGTGGGTCTTTCCTGGAATCCATAGTCAGAGATGGCACAAAGTTACTCTGAATCTAAGGTATTGAACTGGACAGGAAGAACCTTGCTCACACACTAAGAATAATCCTAAAATTCTATATTCTCAACTTCCTACCTTAGTGGAAAGCTTAGGACTGAAAACAGAAGCCAGTTCAGCCTTTTTAAGTCTGTATGACCTGAAGATGTGTGTGTGTGTGTGTGTGTGTGCGCGCGTGCGCGTGTGTGGTGGGGGACAATGGAAGGACATGGTGTGGTACTCAGTGTGTTTGAATAACAATCTAAAGCTAAGAGGAAGATCTATATAAATGTCATGAGCAGGTATGTGAGGGCCAGTTATGTGCTTTCCTTTGTCCTTTCTACAGCAATGTACAGGCAAATCAGACACATTTAAAGGGACAATGTGGGATGTATTTCCTTTTATTTCCTCTGTCCTTTTGGCTTTATGTGGCCTGTTATAATCTGTTTCCAAGGTAAGAAGTAGAATTTCATAATTGTTCTTTCATCCACTCTCCTCCTAGTGAACCAAGCATTGATTGGATCAAGCTTTGATGTCCTTGGAAGCCCATGACAGCTTCTCAATCTTGGTTCACTGAGGCTCGGCACTGAGGTATGAATCAGAGGATAGGAGCTTGGTGGCCAGCACATGGTGGAGGCACATGGAAGAGAGGTGCTGGAATACAAGTGATGGGGCAGACTATTTTTGTTATTCAGAAGTGTTCCTAGCAGAGGTCCTCTGCTCTTTAGCAAGGGTTAGAATTTTAGCAACGAGAGGGGAATCAGATGGAAGCTACCACTTTGAGTTTCTCTCTGCCTGTTGACATATTCTTTAAAGAGCAGATATTTTATCACGGTACAGACTGGCTCCTAATTGTTGTGGTAAGGTAGAGGTTTCCGGGAAATTTTTTTTTAATGTATGTTTATTTTTGAGAGACAGAGAGTAGAGAAAGGGCAGAGAGGGGGGCAGAGGATCTGAAGCGGGCTCCATGCTGACAGCAGAGAGCCTGATGTGGGGCTCGAACTCATGAACTATGAGATCATGACCTGAGCTGAAGTCAAATGCCTAACCAACTGAGCCACCCACATGCCCCCAAGGTTGCTGGGAATTGTATTGAACTATTATGGTAACTAGATTGGCCTTTAATGTTAGGAGTGCTATCTCAACAGCTATAGAAGTGGAGAATCTCTGAACTCAAATTTTGTGCTCTATTAGGTAAATGGTCTAGGAAGACAGGGAAGGAAGTTGGAATTTTTTTTTGAGGTCTTTAAGTAACAGTCTATAAAATAAAAATATAAAGAAGCTACTAAAGTCAGAAGCTACTAGTATTGGCCCTTCTATGGAGAGACATGATTTCCTTGATGATCAAAGAGGCAGTAGCTGGTACATATGTTGGAGGGGGACAGTGGTAGAGAGAGAACACACTTTTTTTTTTTTTAAGAATAATCACAAGTAGGATAGTATTTTTGTTTGGGGGAGGGGAGAAGTCTGAAATAAAGTCATAAAGTCCATTGCCAGAATATCCCCTTTTAGATTTAGAGTTGGAAAAGGATATATTAGATCTTCACATCACCTTGACCTATTCCTAACTCTTAAAGTCTCTCATGATTATGGTTAGGGGTTTTTAAAAATAATTTTATTTATTTATTTTTAAAGTAATATATATGCCCAGTATGTGGCTCAAACCTACAATGCCAAGATCAAAAGGCACAAGTTCCACCAAGTGAACCAGCCAGTTGCCCCAATGGGTAAGGTATTTTTTTTTGTTTGTTTTTTGTTTTTTGTTTTGTTTTGTTTTTTGAAATATTAGCAAGCTTTTTTTAATGTTTTTATTTATTATTGAGACAGAGAGAAACAGAGTATTAGTGGGGGAGGGGCAGAGAGAGAGGGAGACACAGAATCTGAAGCAGGCTCCAGGCTCTGAGCTGTCAGCACAGAGCCCGATGCGGGGCTCGAACCCTTGAACCATGAGATCACGACCTGAGCCGAAGTCGGATGCTTAACCAGCTGAGCCACCCAGGTGCCCTACTTTTTTGTTCTTTTAAAAACTGTTTATTTATGTATTTATTTTTAATATAATTTATTGTCAAATTGGCTTATATATAACACCCAGTACTCATCCCAACAAGTGCCCTCCTCAATGCCTATCACCCATTTTCCTTCTCCCCCACTCCCCTGTCCACCCTTAGTTTGTTCTCTGTATTTAAGAGTCTCTTGTGGTTTGCCTCCCTCCCTCCCTCTGTTTGTAATTATTTTTTTCCCCTTCCCTTCCCCCATGGTCTTCTGTTAAGTTTCTCAAAATCCACATACAAGCGAAAACATAGGATATCTGTCCTTCTCTGACTGACTTATTTCACTCAGCATAATACCTTCCAGTTCAATCCACGTTGCTGCAAATGGCATGATTTCATTCTTTCTCATTGCCAAGTAGCATTCCATTTGTATATATGAACCACATCTTCTTGATCCATTTATCAGTTGATGGACATTTTGGCTCTTTCCATAATTTGGCTATTGTTGAAAGTACTATAAACATTGGGGTACATGTTAAACATTGGGGTACATGTGCCCCTATGCTATCAGCACTCCTGTATCCCTGGGGTAAATTCCTAGCAGTGCTATTGCTGGGTTGTAGGGTAGTTCTATTCTTAATTTTTTGAGGAACCTCCACACTGTTTTTGGTTAAGGTTTTAAATGGAGTCATCTAGAATGGTTTGTGGATGAGAGTTTTTCAGGCTATGAAACAGAGCAGACCATCCTAGAGACCAGAGGCTTTTAAATCCTTGACCCTGGGCCTCTTTAGCTGAGCTCTGGAAGTCTAATGAGACCTACGGTTTCTTTTTGGTCAGCTGGAAACTGGGGCTGGATGGCTGAAGAGTTCTTGTACCAACTATGTCAGAGGGCCTGGTGGTCTCCCATTGTCATGCATTTTAGATAGAATTTTCTGCCTTTTGGGGCCATAGCTAAGCAGGGAGAAGACAGGGATTTCACCCCCGGCTCTCAAGAACTTATTTCTTGGTCTGACCCCACAGTGGGCCTATTGCCATTAGCCAAAGTATATGCAGATCAAGGAGTTTTGTGACTCCAGGATTGGTGAAGAGATGAGGCTACCATCTATTGTCCTGTGGTTCTCAAGCCTAGAGAATCATCAGAATCACCTGGGGGAGGTTTTAAAACATATAATTTGAAGCTCTAGAACTTGTTTTCCAAAAACAAAAAAATTAACCTTCCTGACATGGTTCTATTTAAATTTTTTAAAATGTTTATTTATTTTTGAAAGAGAGAGAGAGAGAGAGAGAGAGAGAGAGAAAGCACATGCAAGTGAGTGAGCATGAGTGGGGGGTGGGGCAGAGAGAGAGGGAAATACAGAATCCGAAACAGGCTCCAGGCTCTGAGCTGTCAGCACAGAGCCTGATGTGGTGCTCAAACCCACCAACTGGGAGATCATGGCCTGAGCCAGTCAGATGCTTAACCGACTGAGCCACCCACACGCCCCCTGACAATGGTCTTATTATCAGCCAGGTTTAGGAACCACTGTGTATAATACCTTTCAGATCCAGAATGTTAAACAGAATCCTGTAATTTAGCAAATTAATGTTCTTGCAAAACTGGTCAAGACTGCTGGGGCCCTGAAGATCCAGGGCCCCAGAGGGGTGAGATCAGAGGGTAATTAAGTTGAAGCTATTGTCATATATATTTTTTTAAATTAATTAATTAATTAATTTATTTATTTTTTTTACACTTTATAGTTTATTGTCAGGTTGGTTTCCTATAACACCAATTGTCATATTTTATACACATTGAGTTTCACATTCATTTTGATACTTATGGAGGCCCTGGTTTTTTGAAATACACACTACTGATGAGAACTTGCCTTGGGATCCATCAGAGCACCTTTGTGACTGGCAGATGGGTGGGAGGACAGCTCCTGGGTTTCCTGCTCTTATAATGTTTCCTAGTAGTAATCATGACCTGATGCTCTAAGAGTCTTTCCTCATTTACATATAGAGGTATGTACCTGACATCTTTTTTTTTTTTTTTTTTTTTTGAGAGAGACAAAGACAGTTTAAGCAGGGGAGGGACAGAGAGAGGGAGAGAGAGGGGGAGAGAGAGAGAGAGAGAGAATCCCAAGCAGGCTCTGCACTGTCAGCTCAGAGCTGGACATGGGGTTTAAACTCACTAAACAGTGAGATCATGACCTGAGCTGAAACCAAGACTCGGAAGCTTAACTGACTGAGCCACCCAGATGCCCCCTGCCATCTCTAATTTCATAAGGATGTATTCTCATTTATACCTGAGGTTAAAGATTTTTTTTTAATGCTTATTTATCTCTGAGAGAGAGAGAGAGAGTGCAAGTGGTGGAGGGTAAAGAGAGAGGGAGACACAGAATCCAAAGCAGGCTCCAGGCTCTAAGCTGTCAGAACAGAGCCCGATGTGGAGCTCGAACTCATTGACCGTGAGATCATGACCTGAGCTGCAGTCAGACGTTCAAGTGACTGAGCCATCCAGGTGCCCCTATACCTGAGGTTAGAATACAATAAGATATAGGAAACCACTAAGTAATTTTCTTCCCCTCAATTAATAGACCAGGTAGGATCAAATAGGGAGGGAGATGAAAAAAGTGTACAATGATCAAGGCAGAGGAAGTAACGGTGATGGTGGAGGTGGTCGTCATCTTGATTCACTGGTGATGGTCACGGTGTAGGGATGGTGGTTATAATTCAGGCAAATGCCTGAGATAGTAGCTATTGCCAGGGGCTGGCTTTTTTGTATCTTTTTCTCATGATAAGTAGTGAGTCAGCTACTTTTAAAAGGCTAAGAACAGAGTGAACAATATAAATCAAAGTTTTATAAATTAAATATTTCCAGTTTGACTCACTATCATTTCAGTGGCCTTAAATCTTTATTTCTGAATGACCTTTCATTGTCAGTGATGGAATATTTTAGCCTTAAGTCACTCTGCCCTGTTTGCCTCTGTAACATACAGTTACTTTGGAAAGGAACTCCTAAATGATTACTGGAACTCATTTAAAGAGTCATTTTTGTAATGAGCAATTGGCATATGTGACAATTTGCTAAATATTTCTATTTTTCATCAGATAAAATTTTTTACACTGTAAGTTCTAAGAGAAATATACTATACCATGCCTGAGGCTACATAGCTCATGAAGAATAAATTTAAGACATTTAAATTTAATATGCTAAAATATTAAAAGATAAATTATATATTCCATTTTTTCCTTGGGATATTGATAGATTATTCAGTTAGGAAATGAAAATTAATAGCAAAAATGTGATAATGACATTCCAGACATTAAAATGACAAAAATAACATTTTGTAGCAACATGAAAGTTTTTTCTTTGAAATTTAAAAGTGCTGAAGATAGGGTACTAGAAAAAACCAGAATGCTTATGAAACAGAATAGTTTCATGTAAAGCCAATTAAAATATACATTCTACCACATACTCTCCAATATAAATTTCAATAAAATAAAATTATTTAAAAATCCCTAGAAACAGCTTAGTCCAATAACTTAAATTATTCTATTTATGCTTCCTTTTAGTTTTTTTTTGTCATTATCATCATCTCCTGTTATTTTTTGTTGAGAAATTACATGTTTGGCACTACACTGGATTATTTTATATAGGTGATTCTTTTTAATACTCACAAGAGCTTATGTGATGTCTGTAATCATCTCTATTTTACATATGAAGAAACTGAGGCTCAGAGGTTTTTAAGCAATTGATTCAGCGGCACAGAACCAGTAAGTGATGGAGATAGGGATGAAGCCAAGATCTGATTAAGATCAAGATTAAAATCTTAACTACTATGAGATTCTTGTGCACAAACATACATATTTTTTTTACAGAGTATCTGAATTCTATTTTGTTTTCACCTAACAGTATCACAAAGATTTTTCATGTTTGCTACACAATCTTAATCATCCCAACAACCTGTCAACATTGGCCAGGATCCTCTACTGGGATGCACTGCCCTCTAGTGGAATTCTGTTCATAAAGATGTTTTCACCCTTTCCCCAGTCCCCAGGATGAAAAGGGGTTTTCTATTGCATCGGTCTCTATAGTTACTATTTTATCTTAATTAGGATAAAATATTAAAAGTTCTTTTTTCCTATCTTCTTTAATATGATTATTTCCAATGGTCAAGGGGTGGGCAAATCAAGTGAACCTCAGAGAAGTTCAGACATCCACTCTAAGGAATGAGATAAGGATTCATTGTTCTTGGCATTGAAATCAACATGGCTGCTCTGTTCCCTGAAGTAACAGGATATTTCAAGCACTTTCCTTCAAATTACATTAACAGCTTGAGGATATGTCAAATTGTGTTAGGGCTAGCACTGAAAGACAAAGTACACTCTCCTAGGATCCATGCCAAACTTGAAAACATGTTTACAGCTTAGGGAATTAAAACATATCAGAATTTGTTATCCTCTGAGCTGACATTAATTTTTCAGTTTTACATATTTCTCTAACGAATATCTTTCACTTTCATATTGTTAAAAATCATCATAGTATTAACATACATAATTGGGTGGCTTTGGTTAGGAAAGACTTGGGTTTATGTCGTATTGTTTTGGAGAAAGCAACAGGAATCGTTTTTTGATTTTTTAAAGTGAATTAGGCCATTATTTCTGCTATTGTTCATCAAAAAAAAAAAAAAAAAGTCCTGAGCAAAATTGCTGATGCTATCGCCTGGAAAAGGGCTGACTGGTGAGTTGTAATTGTTTTGTGTGCAGCCAGTGGGGCATACTGTGGAGATGAGGGGGAAACCTGCCAGTTTTATCTTTATTCGAGAGCTGCCTCTTTAAAATTAAATGTCTTTTTATGCTTAGTGAATGACCAATAGGAAAAAGGAAGAACAGCAAGGCCAGGCTTCTATGACATGTATGATACTTAATAAAAGATAAGAGTTGTCCAAGGGTTCTTAAGGAAATTACATTTCTTCATGCCCTACATTAAAACTGTTGATTTCCTCCGAGCTTAGATTTCAGGAGGAGGGAGAGGATGGCTAAAACTTAACAAAAGCATTTTTTAAAACAAATAGGCTAGCAAGTAGTACACAAATAAAGTACTCATACAAAGGGTAACAAGTCTATGACAAAAATGCCCTTTAGGTGTAGAGGTATAAGATAGGTAAAAATCATGGAATATATATTTAATAGACCCATTTTATTCACTGAGAGTTTTTTCTTTTTGTTCAGCTTTATTGAGGTATATTTGACATACATTATTGTATGAGTTTAAGGTGTTGATTTGACACATATTCTAAATAATTAGCTCCATAGTGTTAGGGGACACCTTCATAATCTTGAATAGTTACCATTTCTTTTTATGGTGAAAACATTTTATAGCTACTGTCTTAACAACTCTCTAACACACAATGTTAACTATAATCACCTTATTGTACATTAGATCCCCAAAACTTATTCATGTTATCGCCAAAAGTGTGTACCCTTTGACCAACACCTGCCTATTTCCCTATCACCCAGCCGCTGGTAACCACTACTCAACTCTTTTTCATGCGTTGGCTTTTTTAGTGATATCATACAGTATTTGTCTTTCTCTGATTTATTTCACTTAGCATAATTCCTTCAAGTTTTATCACAAGGTTGTCACAAATGCCAGGATTTCTTTCTTTCTCATGGTTCAATAATATTCCATTGTGTATATAGACCACATTTCTTTATCCATTCATTTGTTAATGGATATTTAAGTTGTTTCCCAATCTTGACTATGGTGAATATACTGTAATGAATATGGGAGTGCAGATATCTGTTTGAGATCTTGATTTCATTTTCCATTGGACATACACCCACAAGTGGGATTGCTGGATCACATGGTAGTTTTTTGTTGTTGTTTTATTTTTGTCCAAACTCCACACTGTTTTCCATAGTGGCTTTCCCATGACCAATTTACATTCCCACCAGCAGTGAACAAGGATTTCCTTTTCTACACACTGTCACCAACACTTGTTATCTCTTGTCTTTTTTTTTTTTACCATAGCCATTTTAATGGGTATCACATGATAACTCATTGTGGTTTTGATTTGCATTTCCCTGATGATTAGTGATGTTGAGCACCTTTTCATGTATCTGTCAGTCATCTGCATGTTTTCAGAAAAATGTATATTCAGTTCCTCTGACCATTTTGTAATTGGATTGTTTTTGCTATTTAGTTATATGAGTTCTTTTTATATTTTGGATATTTACACCTTATCAGATATATGATTTGTAAATATTTTCTTCCATGTCTTAGGTTGCCTTTTCATTTTGTTGGTTTTTGTTTTGCCGTGCAGTAGCTTTTTAGATTAATGTAGTCTCACTTATTCCTTTTTGCTTTTGTTGCCTATGCTTTGGTGTCATATCCAAAAAATCACTTCTAAGATCAATGCCAAAGAGCTTTTCCCCTATATTTTCTTCTAGGAGTTATCTGGTTTCAGGTCAATATTGAAGTCTTTAATCCATTTTGAGTTAATTTTTGTGAGTGGTGTAAGAGAGACATCCAATTTCATCCTACATGTGTTTAGCCAATTTTTCCATTATTATTTATTGAAGATACAATCCTTTCCCTATAGTGTCTTCTTGGCTCCTTTGTCAAATATTAGTTAACCATCTATGCAAGGGTTAGTTTCTGGGTTCTCCATTCTCCTCCATTGGTATGTGCCCATTAAAATTTTTTTAAGTTTATTTATTTATTTTGAGAGAAAGAGAGGGAGCAGAGGAGGGGCAGAGAGAGAGGGAGAGAGAGAATCCCAAGCAGACTTCGCACTGTCAGTGTGGAGCCCGATATGGGGCTCAAACTCAAGAACTGTGAGATCATGACCTGAGGCAAAACCAAGAGTTGGATGTTTAAACGTCTGAGCCACCCAGGAGCCCCATATGTGTCCTTTTTATGCTGGTACTATACTACTTTTATTACTATAGCTCTATAGTATAGTTTGAAATCAGGAAGTTTATGCTTCCAGCTTTGTTCTTCTTTCTCAGAATTGCTTTGGCTATTTGGGTTTTTTGGTGATTCCATACAAACTTTAGGATTGCCTTTTCTATTTCTATGAAAAATGTCATTAGACTTTTGATAGGGTTTGCATTGAATCTATAGATGGCTTTGGGTAGTATGGACATTTTAACAATATTAATTCTTTTGTTCCACAAACAGGGGGGGTCTTTCTATTTACTCATGTTCTCTGAGAGTTGATACTCAATATATCCTATTTGGAATCAAGATTTCCTTAGGTAATGATCTTTGCTGTTTGTAGACCATAAATAGCACATAATATCAAATAGCAAAGTAAAGTTTCAGTTGGAAGACTTTCAGGATTTTGATGTTTTCTATTAGGTCCCTCTACTTTCTGTCTAATTATTTTAAACACATGTAGAGTGTTAATAGTTTAAGACAGGATTCCTCAACCTGTAATGAGGCTAATTCTGTGTACGTGTGTGTGTGTGTGTGTGTGTGTGTGTGTATTCTGTACATTGTAAGATGTTTAGCAGCATCCCTGGCCTCTAACCACTAGATGTTAGTAGCAACCCTGCCCCACCCCCCATCTCATCAAGACTGTTATTCTGAGAGACACAGAGACCAACCGAGACCACTGAAGCCAAATTAAGGGAGGCTTTATTACTGGCCGGAACCACACGGAGTTAACACAGAACTCTAAATGTGTGGCCCCGAGTCCAAGAACTTAGGGCTTTTTATAATGAGCAAGCAAGCAGGAGGTACAGAAGCAGAATTGAGCAGTTATTGCGGGGGGCTATGAAGAGATAAGGAGAGGGCCCTTATCCTGGTCTGCAGGAAAACATTTGTCATTCTGAAGGCAAGGTTTAGGGTGGTGGTGGGGTTTCAAAGAAATAGTTATTACCTCAAGGATAGAGTATGCCGGCTGTGTCATAAGTAGCCATTAACAGGGACCATTAACCCTTGTCTTTTTACTTGTGTGTTTTTCTTTTTCTTGTACCTGGGGATAGTCACGTAGCCCCCCCCCCCCCCCCCACCAAGTGCAGGCCTAGAAGGTAAACTCTGGGTAAGATGGAAGGACTAAGGCTAAATTCATGTGCAACAAAGACAATAAAAAATATCTTTGGAAACTGTCAGTATTATGAAAACACTTGTGGCATAGTTGTTTATTAATGAGGCTTGATAACAGTACAGTATGGTAGTATAATATAGTATGGTATGTTTCCCAAAGATCCTTACCCCAGTGCAGTATATATGCTCTACCACACTCGCTCCTATTGCAAGGTGACCTTGATATGCCTTCATTGAGAGGTCTATTGTTTTTTCTTCCCTTGAAACTGGGTGGAACTTTATAACTACTTTACCCAATATAAGATGGCAGATGTGACATTGTGTCGCTGAGGCTCAATTATAAAAGACAACACAACTTCCCCTTGGCTCTCTCTCACTGAAGGCCTGAACTTGGAACCTATCTACTATGTTGTGAGGATATCCAGGTCACTTGGAGAGGCTATGTGTGGGTATTGCCGCTGACAGCTCCAGCTAGGCTTCTACCACAGCCACCACCAACCTCCAGACACCTGAGTTAAGGAGCCTTCAGATGAGTTCAACGCCCAGCCTTCAAGTCTTGGCCTGAGGCCCCAGACATCGTAGAGATAAGCTCTCCCTGTTTGAATTCCAGATCCACAGAAACCATGAGAGATAGTAAATTCTTTTTATTTTAAACCACTATGTCTTGAGATAATTTCTCACACAGCAATAGATAATTAAAACATGTAGTTAAACAGATTCTTCACTATAGAGAACGAATTGGTTATTAGAGAGGAGGTGGATGGGAGGATGGGTAAAATAGGTGAAGGGGGTTAAGAGTACACTTATCATGATGAGAGCTGAGTAATGATATATAGAATTGTTGAATCACTATATTGTATACCTGAAACTAATATAATGTTATATGTTAACTATATTGGAATTAAAATTAAAAACTTAAAACATGGAGGTTAAATCAGTTCCTTCCCCCAAATATACATTACATATTATTATATATTATGTTCATTATATAGGTCTATAAGTAATTAAGAGGGTCTAATATTACTTGATTAGGATCAGGATTAGTCCCTAATACTGATATTATACTGTCCCTCCCTTCAACGCACAGGCATTCTAAAAAGAAACAAGTCTCAATCTTCCTGAGTTCCATTAAAAACAAATATTCAGGGGTGCCTGGGTGGCTCAGTCAGTTGAGCGTCCAACTTCGGCTCAGGTCATGATCTCACAGTTCATGGGTTCAAGCCCCACATCGGGCTCTGTGTTTATAGCTAGCTCAGAGCCTGGAGCCTGTCTTCAGATTCTGTCTCTCCCTCGCTCTCTGTCCCTCCCCTGCTCGCATTGTCTCTCTCTCAAAAAATAAATAAAAAACATAAAAAAAAACATAAAATAAAAACAAATATTCAAAACAACCATATCTACACCATAACTACCAGAGTCTTCCCTATGCTACTATCTTTATCACTAGTTCACAGAAACATCACGATGTTGATTCATGATATAGCAAGCACTGTCAAACTGAATCAATTAACATTTTAGGGGAATTTATATTCCTACAAGCAAACCATATTCAGCTGTTAGAAACACATGAACTAAAGGCCATGAGTTGAGTTTTATTTTTTAAACCACATGGGCATACTCGCCTGCTACAAACAAGAGACCTGTAAAGGTCACACTGTAATATGAAAGTCATCTTCAGTATAATTGCAAATTCTGAACACTGATGTCCCCTGGAATTAAGTGACTTTAAAATCCTAGAGTGAAATAAATTAGTTAACTTTTTACAGGATTCTATCAGTTAAAAAAGGATTTTGGTTATAAGTAATAGAAAATCCAGCCAACAGTGGTTTAAACAAATGTTTATTTTTCTCATGCAATCAGAAATTTGAAGATTGGGACCATTGACATTGGTTCAGAGGTTTGACCATTATCAGGGCCAGCATTATTGGGATTATTTTTGCCTTTCCCTCATGCCTCTTGGATCTTGGTCATATTATAGATATTATAGCTCTGAAGATCCCATCTGTGATCAACGTTGGAAGGTCAGAGGAAAAAGGTGGTGCCAGCAGATTTCTCCTTATATCTTGTTGGACCAAAAAAAATCCCGTGGCCACTCCTAGTGCAAGGGAGACTGGGAAAACAAATATACAGCTTTCACAACCTCTGTGCAAGAGACAGGCAGGGGAGAAGTTTGTTGGAGAAGCCTGAAGTGTCTGAAATAACTTCAGAAATGATCATTTATCTTGGTCAAATATTAATAAAAACATTGACCAATACAATGTATAGATATATAGTGCCTTCTATATACTCATAAACTCATCCATCTGATTATAACCTATATACATCATACATCTCAGTTTTCCAAACTGCGTGAATTTTTCATTGGTTAATCAATATATATAGTATGATACCATTTTTGTGAAAATAAATATGAACAACTAGGCATTAAAAATAATGTGGAAGAATAGATACATACTAAAGGATTGCCAGAATTATAACTGTCCCCTTTTTATATTTTCTCACCTGTCTATAATAAAACATATTAACTGTAATAAAAAAGAGTAATACATATAGAAAATTAACATTTAAAATTTTAACTTTAAAAAATATAAACCAATCAGAATCTCTTAACATTGGTATATTGTCTTTCAAATGGATATACACACACATTTGAACATTTAATATGTGTAAAAATCCTTATACATGTTGGTATTATCTCATTTAATACCATTATATCTCGTTATCTCAGTCACGTTATACAGTTACTACAGAGAATCTTCACTCTCATGTATTTATTATCTAATGCCCAAAGTTACAATGTTGACCATAAAAACAATGATCATAAAAAACCATTAATGAACAAACCACCAATAAACTTACTGCCTGGTCAAATATTGCTATGCACTCAAAACCTAGCACATAGTCTTGTTTAACACATCAGTATCTTTGTGTTTCTCCTCTACTACTTTTGAGTTACTGAGAATGTGATCTTAGTTAAGTTATTTACCTGTCTCCATTTTATCTTCTGAAAAATGGGGATGTAAAGGTATCTACTTTGTGGAATTATTGGGAAGTTTAAATGAATTAAAATCTGGCATGTATTAAGCCCTATATAAGTGGGAGGTTTTACTATTTTTTTTTCAAGTTTTTATTTAAATTCCAGTTAGTTAACATACAGTGTAATATTAGTTTCAGGGGTAGAATTTAGTGATTCATCACTTACATACAACACCCAGTGCTCATCATAACATATGCCCTTCTTAATGCCCATCACCCATTTAACCCATCCTCCCTCCTATCTCCCCTCTGGTAACCCATCAGTTTGTCCTCTGTAGTTAAGAGTCTGTTCCCTGGTTTGCCTCTCTCTTTTTTTTCCCCAAGTTCATCTGTTTTGTTTTTTAAATTCCACATTTGAGTGAAATCATATGTATGATATTTGTCTTTCTCTGACTGGCATATATCTATATATCTATATATACATCTATATATATACACACACATACACATACCACATCTTCTTTATCCAGTCATCAATTGATGGATATTTGGGCTCTGTCCATAATTTGGCTATTGTTGACAAAGCTGCTATAAACATTGGGGTGCAATGTTTATTGCGAATCAGTATTTTTGTATCCTTTGGGTAAATACCTAGTAGTGCAATTGCTGGATTGTAGGGTAGTTCTATTTTTAATTTTTTGAGGAAACTCCATACTGTTTTCCAGAGTGGTTACACAGTTTGCATTCCCACCAACAGTGTAAGAGATTTCCCCTTTCTCCACATCCTCGCCAACATCTGTAGTTTTCCGCTTAATTTTAGCCATTCTGACAGGTGTAAAGTAATATCTCAAAATAGTTTGGATTTGTGTTTCCCTCATGATGAGTGATACTGAGCATCTTTTCATGTGTCTGTTTGCCATATGTATATTTTCTTTGGAAAAATGTCTATTCATGTCTTCTGCCCATTTTTTAACTGGATTATTTGTTTTTTGGAGTTTGAATTTTAGAAGTTCTTTATAGATTTTGGATACTAACCCTTTATCAGATATGTCATTTGCATTCTGAAGGTTGCCTTTTAGTTTTGTTGTTTCCTTCCCTGTACATAAGCTTTTTATTTTGAGGAAGTCCCAATATCTTATTATTGCTTTGGTTTTCCTTGCCTCCAGAGATGTGTCTAGTAAGAAGTTGCTGAGGCAGAGATTAAAGAGGTTGCCGCCTGTGTTCTCATCTAGGATTTTGGTGGTTTCCTGTCTCACATTTAGGTCTTTCACATTTTGAGTTTATTTTTGTGTATGGTGTAAGAAAGTGGTCTGTTTTGATCTTTTGTGTGCTTGCTGTCCAGTTTTCCCATCACCATTGGTTGAAAAGACTGTCTTTTTTTATTGGATATTCTTTCCTGCTTTGTCGAGGATTAGTTGACCATACCATTGTGGGTCCATTTCTGGGTTTTCTCTTCTCTTCCATTGATCTGTGTGTTTGTTTTTGTGCCAATACCATACTGTCTTGATCACTACAGCTTTGTTATGTAACTTGAAGTCTGGAATTATGATGTGTCCAGCTTTGTTTTTTGTTTTTCAAGATTTCTTTGGTTATTCAGGGTCTTTTATGGTTCCATACAAATTTTAGGATTGTTAGTTCCAGCTCTGTGAAAAATACTCATGGTATTTTGAGAGGGATTGCATTAAATATGTAGATTGCTTTGGGTATTTTAGACATTTTAACAATATTTTTTCTTTTAATACATGAACATGGAATGCTTTTCCATTTCTTTGTGTCATCTTCAATATCTTTTATCAGTGTTTTATAGTTTTCAGAGTACAGATCTTTTACCTCTTTGGTTAGGTTTATTCCTAGATATTTTATGGTATTTGGTACAATTGTAAATGGGATTGATTCCTTGATTTCTCTTTCTGCTGCTTCCATTATTGGTGTATAGAAATGCAATCGATTTCTGTACATTGATTTTGTATCCTGTGACTTTACTGAATTTGTGTATCAGTTCTAGTAATTTTTTGGTGGAGTCTTTAGCGTTTTCTGTATGAAGTTTTCTAGTACTATGTTAAATAACAGTGGTGAGAGTGGACTTCCCTGTCTTGTTCCTGACCATAGGGGAAAAGCTCTCAGTTCTTCCCCATTGAGTATGATATTAGCTATGGGTCTTTCATATATGGCCTTTATGATGTTAGGGTTTGGTATGTTCCCTCTATCCTTACTGTGTTCAAGGGTTTTGTCTTGAATTGATGTTGTACTTTGTCAAATGCTTTTTCTGCATCTATTCAGAGGATCATATGATTCTCAGGCTTTGTTTTGTTAATGTGGTGTGTCATGTTGATTTGATGTGAGAATATTGAACCAATCTTGCAGCCCAGGAATAAATCCCACTTGATCGTGGTGAATGATTCTTTTAATGTTCTGTTGGATTCGATTTGCTAGTATTTTGTTGAGAGTTTTTGCAGCCATGTTCATCAGGGATATTGGCCTATAGTTCCTTTTTAGTGAAGCCTTTGTCTAGTTTTGGAATCATAGATGAATTTGGAACTTTTCCTTTCCTTTCTATTTTTTTTGGAATAATTTGAGAAGAATAGGTATTAACTCTTCTTTAAATGTTTGGTAGAATTCCCCTAGGAAGCCATCTGGCCTTGGACTTCTGTTTGTTGGGAGATTTTTCATTACTGATTCAATTTCTTTGCTGGTTATTTGTCTGTTCAAGTTTTCTATTTCTTCCTGTTTCAGTTTTGGAAGTGTATATTTTTCTAGGAATTTATCCATTTCTTCCAGAGTGTCCAATTTGTTGGCATATAATTTTCCATAGTATATAATGGTGTGTATTTCTGTGATGTTGGTTGTCATTTCTCCTCTCTCACTTGTGATTTTATTTATTTGGGTCCTTTCGCTTTTACTTTTGATAAACCTGGCTAGGGGTTTATCAATTTTATTAATTTTTTTAAAGAGCCAGTGCCTGGTTTCATTGATTTGTTCTCCTGCTTTTTCTGTTTCTATATTATTATTTCTGCTCTAATCTTTATTATTTCCCCTCTTCTGCTGGCTTTAGGTTTCATTTGCTGTTCTTTTTCTAGCTCCCTTAGGTGTAAGGTTAGGTTGTTTATTTGAGATTTATTTTGCCACTTCACGTAGGCCTGTATTGCAACATACTGCTCTTAGGACTGCTTTGGCTCATTGCAAAGTTGTTGACTGTTGTGCTTTCATTGTCATTTGTTTCCATGTATTTTAAATTTTTTCTTTAATTTCCTGGTTGACCCATTTATTCTTTTTTTAAGTTTATTTATTTATTTTTAGAGAGATAGAGAGAGCATGAGTGGGGGAAGGTCAGAGAGAGGAGAATCCCAAGCAGGCTCTGTATGGCCAGTGCAGAGCCCAACATGGGCTCAAACCCATGAAACTGTGTGATCATGACCTGAGGCTAAATCGAGAGTCAAATCCTCAACCAACTGAGCTACCCAGGCACGCTGACCTTTTCATTTTTTTAAAATTTATTTTATTTTTTAAATTTACATCCAAGTTAGTTAGCATATAGTGCAACAATGGTTTCAAGAGTAGATTTCCAATGACTCTTACCTATTTAGCCCATCCCCCCTCCCACAACCCCTCCAGTAACACTCTGTTCTCCAATTTAAGAGTCTCTTATGGTTTTGCTTTCCTTCCCTTATGTTCATCTGTTTTGTATGTAAATTTCTCATATGAGTGAAGTCATATGATATTTGTCTTTCTCTGACTGACTCATTTCGCTTAGCATAATACCCTCTAGTTCCATCCACATTGTTGCAAATGGCAAGATTTCATTCTTTTTGATTGCCAAGTAATACTCCAGTGTGTGTGTGTGTGTGTGTGTGTGTGTGTGTGTGTATACATATACGTATATATATACATACACCACACCTTCTTTATCCATTCATCCATCAGTGGACACTGGGCTCTTTCTATACTTTGGCTATTGTTGATAGTGCTGCTATAAACAATGGGGTGCCCCTTTGAAACAGCACTTGTATCCCTTGGAAAAATACCTAGTAGTGCAATTGCTGGGTCGTAGGGTAGATCTATTTTTAATTATTTGAGGAAACTCCATACTGTTTTCCAGAGTGGCTTCACCAGTTTGCATTCCCACTAGCAGGGCAAAAGAGATGCTCTTTCTCTGGATCCTCGCTAACACTTGCTGTTGCCTGAGTTGTTAATGTTAGCCATTCTGACAGGTGTGAGGTGGTATCTCATTGTGGTTTTGATTTGTATTTTCCTGATGATGAGTGACGTGGAGCATTTTTTCATGTGTCGTTTGGCCATCTGGGTATTTTCTTTGGAGAAATGTCTATTCATGTCTTTTGCCCATTTCTTCACTGGATGATTTGTTTTCTGGGTGTTGAGTTTGATAAGTTCTTTATAGATTTTGGAGAATAGCACTTTATCTGATATGTTGTTTGCAAATAGCTTCTCCCATTCTGTCAGTTACCTTTTAGTTTTGCTGATTATTTCCTTCACTGTGCAGAAATGTTTTTTTTGATGAGGTCCCAACAGTTCATTTTTATTTTTGTTTCCCTTGCCTCTGGAGATGTGTTAAGTAAGAAGTTGCTGCGGCCAAGGTCAAAGAGGTTTTTGCCTGCTTTCTCCTCTAAGATTTTGATGGCTTCCTGTCTACGTTTAGGTCTTTCATCCATTCCGAGTTTATTTTTGTGTCTGGTGTAAGAAAGTGGTGCAGGTTCATTTTTCTGCATGTTGCTCTTCAGTTTTCCCAGCACCACTTGCTGAAAAGACTGTCTTTATTCCACGGGATATTCTTTTCGGCTTTGTCAAAGATTAGTTGGCCATACATTGTGGGTCCATTTCTGAGTTCTCTATTCTGTTCCATTGATCCGAGTGTCTGTTTTTGTGCCAATACCATACTGTCTTGATGATTACACCTTTGTAATACAGCTTGAAGTTGGGGACGGTGATGCCTCCAGCTTTGGTTTTCTTTTTCAAGATTGCTTTGGTTATTCGGGGTCTTGTCTGGTTCCATACAAATTTTAGGATTGCTTGTTCTAGCTCCATGAAGAATGCTGGTGTTATTTTGATAGGGATTGCATTGAACATGTAGATTGCTTGGGGTAGTATTGACATTTTAACAATATTTATTCTTCCTATCCAGCAGTATGGAATATTTTTCCATTTTTTTGTGTCTTCTTCAATTTCTTTCATAAGCCTTCTATAGTTTTCAGTGTATAGATTTTTCACCTCTGGTTAGATTTATTCCTAGGTATTTTATGGTTTTTGGTGTAATTGTAAATGGGATTGATTCCTTGATTTCTCTGTCTGTTGCTTCATTATTGGTGTATAGGAATGCAACCGATTTCCGTGCATTGATTTTATATCCTGCAACTTTGCTCAATTCAGGGATCAATTATAGAAGTTTTTTGGTGGAATTTTTTGGGTTTTCCATATAGTGTATCATGTCATCTGTGAAGAGTGAAAGTTTGACCTCCTCCTGGCCGATTTGGATGCCTTTTATTTCTTTGTGTTGTCTGATTGCTGAGGCTGACTTCTAATACATTGTTGAATAACAGTGGTGAGAGTGGACATCCCTTGTTCGTGACCTTAGGGGGAAAGCTCTCAGTTTTTCCCCATTGAGGATGATCTTAGTGGTGGGTCTTTCATATATGGCTTTTATGATCTCGAGGTATGATCCTTCCATCCCTACTTTCTTGAGGGTTTTTATCAAGAAAGGATGCTATATTTTTTCAAATGCTTTCTCTGCATCTATTGAGAGGATCATGTGGTTCTTGTCCTTTCTTTTATTGATGTGATGAATTACAGTGATTATTTTGCAGATATTGAACCAGCCCTGCATCCCAGGTGTAAATCCCACTTGGTCATGGTGAATAGTTGTTTTTTTTTTTTAATGTATTGTTGGATCCAGTTGGCTAATATCTTGTTGAGGATTTTTGCATCCATGTTCATCAGGATAATTGGTCTATAATTCTCCTTTTTAGTGGTGTGCTTGTCTAGTTTTGGAATCATGGTAATGCTGGCTTCATAGAAAGAGTTTGGAAGTTTTCCTTCCATTTCTATTTTTTGGAACAGCTTTAAAAGAATAGGTGTTATCTCTTCTTTAAATGTTTGGTAGAATTCCTCTGGAAAGCCATCTGGCCCTGGACTCTTGTTTTTTGGGAGACTTTTGATTACTAATTCAATTTCTTTACTGGTTATGGCCTACCCATTCATTCTTTAGCCACCATGTATTTGTGGTGTTTCCAAATTTGTTTCTTGTTGTTGACTTCAAGTTTCATAGTGTTGTGGTCAGAAAATATGCATGTTATGATTTCAATCTTTTTGTACTTGTTGGGGACTGATTTGTGACCTAGTGTGTGATCTGTCTGGAGAATGTCCTATGTACACTTGAAAATAATGTGTATTCTGCTGCTTTGGGATGAAATGTTTTGAATATATCTGTTAAGTCCATCTGGTCTAGTTTGTTGTTCAAAGCCACTATTTCCTTGTTGATTTTCTCTTTGGATGATTTGTCCATTGATGTAAGTGGAATGTTAAAGTCCTCTACTATTATTGTATAATTATCAATCGAGTTATTTTATGTCTATTGTTAATTGTTTTATATATTTGAGTGCTATCAAGTTTGGGGAATAAATATTTATAATTGTTAGGTGTTCTTGTTGGATTGACTTCTTCCTCTTTATAATGATATATAGTGCCCTTCTTCATCTCTTGTTACAGTCTTTGGCTTAAAATCTAGTTAGTCTGATATAAATATTGCTACTCTGGCTTACTTTTGATATCCATTTGCATGATAGATGTTTCTACATTGCCTCACTTTCCATCTGCAGGTGTCTTTAGCTCTAAAATGAGTCTCTTGTAGGTAGTATATAGATGGATCTTACTTTTTTAAATCCATTCTGATAACCTATAGTTTTTGATTGAAGTATTTAGTCCATTTATATTCAGAATAATTATTGATAGATATGTATTTAGTTCCATTTTATTACTTGTTTTGTTATTGTTTCTGGAGATTTTCTATGTCCCTTTCCAGTCTTTGTCACTTTCCTTCCTACTCAAAGGCTCCCTTTCATATTTCCTACAGGTCTGGGTTGGTGTTCACAAGCTCCTTTAGTTTGTTTGTCTGGGAAACTCTTTATCTCTCCTTCTATTCTGAATGATAGCCTTGCTTGATTGAGTATTCTCAACTGCAATTTTTTTCCCATTCAGCACATTGAATATATCATGCCACTCTCTTCTGGCCTGCCAAGTTTCTGTGGAGAGATCTGTAGCTAGCCTTATGACCTTCCTTTGTAAGTTAAGGACTCGGTTTGTCTTGCTGCTTTTATCACTATATTTTGCAAATTTAACTATAACATGTGTTGGTGTTGGCCTACTTTTGTTGATTTTGATGTGAGTTCTCTGTACCTGCTGGATTTAGATGTCTGTTTCTTTGCTCAGATGAGTGATATTTTCAACTGTTATTTCCTCAAATAAATCTTCTACCCCCATTTTCTCTCTCTTCTTCTTCTAGCACTCCTATGATATGAATGTTATGACATTTGATGGAATCTCTGAGTTCCCTAAGTCTATTCTTGTGATCCATGATTTTCCTTTCTCTCTTTTGTTCAGCTTCATTATTTTCTATAACTATCATTAATATAATTTATTCATTCCTCTGTTTCTTCCATCCTTGTGGTCATTACATCCAGCTGGTTTCAAGTCTCAGTTATTGCAATTTTTCATTTCTACCTGATTGTTTTTTAGCTCTTTCTTTATCTCTGCAGTAGGGTCTTCCTGATGTCTTCCATGGTTTACTCAAGCCTAGTGAGTATCCTTATGATTGTTGCTTTAAATTTTCCATCAGGAATATTACTTATATCTGTTTTGATTTGATCCCTGGCTGTGACCTTTCCTTGTTCTTTCTTTTGGGGTGAATTCCTCCATCTTGGCATTTTGTCTAGGTCTCTGTCTTCTCTGTATTAAAAAAGCCTGTTATATTTCTTGTTCCTGAGAGTAATTGCTTTATGAAGAAGAGGTCATATGGTGTCCAGGGCCTGGTGCTTCAGGGAGTGTCTTGGTATATGCTGTGTGGACTCTGCTTCTGTGTTTTGGTTGCTCTGTCCCTTAGGTCAGTCATTTGCCGAGGTTCTCCTTGACTGTTGTGGGCAGTATTTCGACCTTGGCCAGAGTGTGGCGAATTTTAAAGAGGTGTGCTCTGGTCTGCTTGTTAAATGAGATCTCATTCTTCTTCTACTAGAACTGAAGTCTTGCAGAACACTATGGTTGGTAGATTTAGTGTGTGCAGAGGTTTCTGCTGGTCTTCTGGGGACAGGGTCCACTATGTTGGTCTTAGGCACACTTATAGGAGAAAAGTAGTAGCAGCAGGGTGCAAGAGGATGGGACTTGGCATAAGCAGGTTGGGCAGCCAGTGTTGGTTGTGTGCTGTTTCCTGAAGTTAGTTTATGCTGAAGGACACAGGAGGGAAATGGCCCAAGCCAGCTTCTTTGTCGCTGGAGAGGGACTCAGTGCTTGCTGCTCTCAGGGAAGTGCTCCCAGAAGAGCAAATAATTTCCCCTCAGGCATTTTTCAGATCCCTGTCATATGCTGTCTCTTGGTTGCTTGCCTGCCTTCTCTCCAGGAGCAGGGCAGAACCCTCTGGGCTCTCTCCCAGCCAAGCCTGCTGACTTTTAAAACTCCAACCTTTAAGGACCTGGTGTGGCAGGGACCTATGCTGGTCCTCTGCAAAAGGGTCTTGCCATGCTGTGACTGATGCAGGTTTGATCCAACAGGGGAGTTGCGCCAGAGCACAGGGGCATGGGATTTGGACCAAAGCAGGTTAAACAGCCAGTGTCTGGGTTAGCCGCCCTCAGCAGGTGTGTCTGGGCCTATGTTGAGGGCTGGGGGAGGGAAATGGCAACCTGGCTCCTTCGACCCTAGAGAGGTGTCTCTGCAAATGCCAGCTCTCTCAGATGTGCTCCAAGAAGAGTGAACAATCTCCTCCTCGTGTTCCGTAGGTGGTGCTCTCAGATCGTGCTGTCTGCCCTGTGGTTGCTTGCTTGCCTTCTCTCCAGGAGTAGGGCAGTGCCCTCTGGGCTCTATCCTAGCCAAGTCCACAGACTCCTAAAACTCCAGTCTTTAATCCCCATGGGTTACAAAAACTTAAGAAAATCAGTCACTTTCATTTTCCCAGCCAGTGTTTGGGGAAATGTTCTCCTTGTGCCTCACACTGGGTGCTCCCCACCCCCTTCTCTTGCCTTTGTCTGCAACCAGGGCTCCCTCCCCTCTGCCGCACCTGTGACTCCTTTCTCCCTTAAACCACGCCTCCATACTTCTTGCCTTCCTTGATTTGGCCTTTTCTCTCCCCTCGGTTGTGTAGTTTGTTCTGTCAGTCCTCAGGTTGATTTCTTGGGTATTCAGAATGATTTGATATTTATCTAGCTGTGTTGAAGGGAGAGACAAGGCTAGGGTCCTCCTACTCTGATGCCATCTTAGCTCCCCCCAACTTAGCAAGTTATTATTACATGCTCAAGTATAAAAGTCAAAAGGATATTAGGTATATGAGCTCAGGGGCTAGGTAAGGGTTTGAGAAAAAAAATAGCATTATCAGCATATTGATATTTAAATCCACAAAACTGGAAAAAGTCACCTAAGAGAGAAGTTAGATGGAGATCAAGTATCTAGAAAAACAGAAGATGCTCTAAGCATACTATTGAATGGGGCCCAACTAGTAGGCACCATATTTGCTGAACCATTTACTCAACACTATAGGAAAACTCTACTTATGTGCCTATTTAAGTTGATAACTGATGTCTTTTCTACATACAAAGACTCAAAGAAAGAAATCTCACCTTGAAGTTGGTTTAGGGAAAATGTTTTTTTTTCTTCCTATATTAATTAGTCTGTCTTTCCTTACCAGAAAATGAAAACTATGTAAACCACAAATTTACTTTTTGGGATTTGTTGCTGTAATTTCAAAGCTAAATAGAAAACTCATCTGAAGTTAAAGTACTATTTCTTTGCTCCTTTTAATAACTCTTCATTGTTTCCCTTTTCATCATCTGACTTAATCTTGTAAAGTCAGTTTAAATCCTTTGTGGGAGAGAATTGGTAGAGGAGTAGAAGTGGAAAAAAAGTGACAAAGTAGAGGAACGGCACTCTAGATGGATTCTGTTTGCCCACATCCATCATTTCTCACTGTCCCTCTCAGGCCCCCACAATGGCCTCTTTGCTTCTAATCTGTCAAACTTCTCCCCACCAGGAGACCTTCACATTTACTCTTTCCTCTGCTTAGAAGAATCTTTCCCTTACTCTTTTCGTAACCAAAACCTGCTCATCTTTCAAGTCCCAGATTAAATGCCAACAGTTCAGGAAGCTCCTCCCTAAGTGCACCCCCCGTCCATTATATAGTCTCACATACCCTGTACTTTTTCTTCATAGCACTTATTATCATTAAAATTATTTGATTTTCTGGACAACTATCATCTTCTTTTAAAAACTTTGTTTAGCCTTTGCATTCCCATTTATTCAAGTGTAAAGTTTCACCTAACGTTACACATTTGAAGGTAACTGGAGGCTAGCTCTCTTTCTGGCTAATAATCCATTATGTAATCATGAAACAGCTGTAGGTCAGGTAGCTTAGGTGTGTTAAATACAGGGAAGTGATAGCAGAATGAAATAATTACCGATTTTAATAACATTTTCTGCCATTTCTTTCACTCTGAAATATTCAGTCCATATTTAAATTTCTCCAAATATGTATGAAATATCTTTTACAGCTTTTTCTAATCCTGAGTCAGGTTGAGGTTTGTACATTGCATTTGAGTTTTATGTCTCTTTGAGTCTTTTTCTCTAGAAAAGTCTCTCCATTTTTTTCTTTTTTTAAAAATGTTTTATTTATTTTTGATAGAGAGACAGAGCATGAGAGGGGGAGGGGCAGAGAGAGGGAGACACAGAATCTGAAGCAGGCTCCAGGCTCTGAGCTGTCAGCACAGAGCCCGATGCGGGGCTCGAACTTATGAACAAGAGATCATGACCTGAGCCGAAGTCAGAGGCTTAACCGACTGAGCCACCCAGGTGCCCCATCTCTATTTTTTTCATAGTAATGACTTTTTGAAGAATCCAGGCTAATGTTCCATTTTCTGGGTTTGTCAGATTGTTTCCTAATGGTATTGCTTAAATTATTCCTCTATCTCTTTTATTTTTTCTAAGCTGGAAGTTAGGTCCAGAGAAAGGCTATCAAATAAAAATATAGCATAAGCCACTTATATAATTTAAAATTATCTGGTAGTGAGATAATAAAATAATATTTTAAAAAGTAAAAAAAACCCACCAGATTAGTTTAACAAGATATTTATTTAAACCAATATATCTGCAATATTATTTTAACATATAGTCAATATTAAAAGATACCAATGATACTTTGAACAAATTTTTTTTTGTGCTAAGTTCTTTAAATCTTGTGTGTTTTTTATATACTTACAGCACATCTCAATTTGAAGTAGCCACATTTCAAGTGCTCAATAGTCAAATATGGCCAGTGCCTGTCATATTGGACAGTGAGGTGTAGAGGGTTAATTAGATTCAGGTCAAACATTCTTGGTAAGAATGCTTCATGGGTGATACTGTGTACTGTCCATTGCATTATATCTGGAGCCTTGCAATACTACTTGCAATACCTACTATTAGTGATATTAAGTTTGATCACTTAAATAAAGGGTTCACTGCCAGAATTTCCCACTAAATGAATGAAAAGATTCATTTCCATCCCCCTTCCTAGTGTAGAAAGTAATCTGTAGCTATTCCTTGGATGCCATGAGTCTATCTTGTTGCCCCACATCCTTTCTACCCAATGATGGTAGAATCCATTGATAGTCTTTGCGGCAATCAATTATTATAGTGCAGTTACACAATGATAATCTCCTACGATTCCCTTTACCTTTGTTAGCTAGTGATTTTCTACAAAAAGAGAAAATGTTTACTATTACATTAGGAATTCTCTTTTACTCCTTTTCCTTAGGATGCAAGAATTACAGAGATACCTCACAGGATTGGAAGTGCACTGGTGAGGTGAGTAGCCCAGAAGAGGTAAGGAATGACAGAGATTTGGAAGATGAATGTATTGGTTAAGGTAAGACTAACAACTGTAACAAATAGATGTCAACATTTCAATGGCTTGACACATAGGACTTTTGCTTATGTAAAAGTCCTGTTTGGGTGTTCCTATTTAATAGGTGGTCTTTCTCCAGGTTGTGATTCAGGGACATAGGCTCCTACCATCTTGTGGCTCTGGCATTACCTAAGCCCTTGAAGTTCTCTGCATCTAGGCTGAAGCAAAAGAGAGAGTAGAGAAGGTCATTCACCTCTTAACTGACTTGACCTGGAAGTGAAATACATAATTTCCACTTATACTTCTTAGTAGAGAGCTAGTCATTTGGCCTCCCTCATATGCAAGGGGTGGGGTGTTCCTATACAGCTACTTTTCTATAACATCTATTTTCTGTAGAAGGAACAGTTAGCCATTGCTGCCACAATGGATCTGAGAGGCTATTGACCAGAAGATGGAAGAGTGTTTGCTGGCTCTTTACTCTTTATACTCCACCAGTGGCAAGCAAATTTTACTTTTTACTTTATTCTCAAAAAGACTAGGTGAGATTCCTTTAAAAAAGCCTCCTGGGCAGCCATGATTGCTATCTAAAAACAGAAAGAAAAAAAAAAAAGAAAGAAAAGTAAAAAAACTGAGGTGCCTGGGTGGCGCAGTCAGTTGTGTCTGACTTTGGCTCAGGCTATGATCTCACAGTTTGTGAGTTCAAGCCCCGCGTTGGGCTCTGGGCTCTGTGCTCACAGCTTGGAGCCTGCTTCGGATTCTGTGTCTCCTTCTCTCTCTGCCTCTCCCCCACTTGTAATCTGTCTCTCTCTGTCTCTCAAAAATAAATAAATGTAAAAAGAATTTTTTTTTAAAAGGAAAGAAATCCATAGCGATGATTATACGAGGCATTGAAAAATAGTTCATGAGTTATTTCACAAAATGTACTGGTGGGGTAAAAGAGATGTGAGGAAAATGCATGACTGATCTAAATTGAGACAGATTTATCTCGTTTCTACACCATGAGTTCTCTGTTGAAGAGATGTTTAAAGCACCTACATACATGGAATTCAGTCTCTGAGATATAAACATAATCCTAAAAAATTATCTGCTAAACAACTGTGTTTGTGTGACAATTCTTATATATATTTTAGATATTCCTAGCTCTAGAACTCATGATCTTGATCCTAATGGTCACAAACCTTTTAAGGCCATATCCACTGATTCAAATATCTACTGAATATCTACTGTGTGTCAGAAACTGTTCTAGTTGTTGAAGATACCTTGGTGAATAAGAATTCCACAATCATTGACCTCGTGGGGTTTATGGTCTGGTGGGAAAACAGACATTAAACAAATAGTTAGTTACTCTGTCCCAAAATCAAATGCTTTCAATGATAATAAGTGCTATGAAGAAAAAAGTTCGGTGAGATTATATAATGGTGATTGGGGGGAGACTTCAGAAAAGACCTTCCAGAAGTATTGGCACTTAATCTGAGACTGGAAAGAAGAGCAAGTTTTGCTACATAAAGAGTGGGGGAAAGAGTAAATGTGAAGGCCAAGTGGTAGAGGGAAGTTTGACAGGTTAGGAATGAAGGGAGGCCACTGTGGGGGACCGAGAGGGACAGTGAGTGATGCCAGTTATGGTGGGGGGTATGGTTCAGGGTCAGATCATGCAGGGTCTTGCAGTCTAAGCTAAGGCTTTTTAGCTTTAGTCTAAGATCAGGAAGTAGAATCTGGAAGTATAATCCTTATGATTATAGTTATATCTTAAAAAAAGATTAGTAGTAGCCATGTTAGACATTAAAACATTTTACAATGGTCAAAACAATACTGGTAGATGAATTGAATGGCAACTCAATGTATAGAAGATAAAGTCCAGCAGAAGTTCCATCCAAATATATAAAGGAAATTTGTATGTGGTAAATACGGCATTTCAAATAAGTTGGGGGGAAATGGAGTACTTATTAACATTTTTGGATACCTTCTTGAGTATCCTTCTCGAGAAAAAATTCCATACTTCAGAAATTTCAGGACACAGAATGACGTCACAAAAGACCCAGAAGAAATCATGGGAGAAATACAAAAAATAATATTGTGGGTGGAGAATGCCTTTTCTGAGTAGGTTTCAAAATCTATACATTTTAACAATGATAGCTTGGACTGGGCCCTGGAGAGATGGCAGTGGATAGCTTTAAGGCATGTTTTGGAGGCTGAATCATCAGGAGCAGACGATTATTGAATGGGCGGGGGTGGATAAAAGACAAGAGAGAGTATAAAGATGTCAAGGATGACTTAATGACTTCTAAATTTGCAGTTTGAGGAATCCAGTGGGTGGTACTGTTGCCTCCTGGGATGGGAAATAATGGAGGAGGGGTTGTTGAAAAGATGATAGAAAAAAAATTCAGCTTTGGGTTAAAATATTTTGTGCTTCAAAGGACAACACAAGAAAGTGAAAAGACAACACAGAGAAAAACTATTTGCAAATCTGTTAAGGGACTTGTAGCCAGAGTATATAGAGAACTCTTAAAACTCAATAATAAAAAGATAAATAACCCAATGAGAAAATGGGCAAAAGATTTGGAGAGATATTTCTCTAAAGAAGATATATGAGTAGCCAACAAGCACATGAAAAGACGATTAACATCATTAGTCATTAGGAAAATGCAAATAAAAACCACACTGAGATACTTCACACCCATTAGGATGACTATAATAAAAAAGAAACAACAGTCAGTGACAATGTGGAGAAAATGGAACCCTCACGTATTGCTGGTAGGAATGTAATATGGTGCAGCAACTTTGGAAAACAGTTTGATAGTTTATCAATATGTTAAACATAGAGTTACCATATGATTTCATAATTCCATTCCTAGGTGCTTATCCTAGAGAAATAACACATGGCCGCATGAAGCCTACTACAGGAATGTTCATAGCAGTGTTATTATAATAACCAAAAAGTAGATTCAACCCAGGTGTCCATCAATGAATGAATGGATAAACAAAATGTGGAATATTTACACAAGAGAATATTTGACAATAACAAGAAATTAAGTACTGATACAGCTACAACAGAGATAATCCTCAAAAACATGTAAAGTGAAAAAAGTCAATCGGAAAGACTACATATTGTATACCACATATATGAAATATCCAGAATAGATAAGTCTATAGAAATGGAAAGTGGATTAGTGATTGCCTAGGGCTGGGAGGGGTAGGAGAAAGGGAGAGAACGGGAGTGACTGCTTATAATTACAGAATTTCTTTTTGGGGGTAATGAAAATGTTCTAAAATTAAATTATACAGATGATTGAACCACCCTGTAAATATATAAAAAGCCACTGATTTGTGTATTTTAAACAGGTGTGCTTTGTAGTATGTAAATTATATCTCAAATAAAACTCTTAAAAATTCAACTGGGGATATGTTAATCTTCCAAAGCAAACCTGTGCATTCTGTTAAAGAACTGTGCTCCGGAGATGTCAGAAGCCTCAGAGTTTATGGAACGACCGGTAGAAGACCAGGATGGGGAATAAATTGACAGAACGTTTTATTTTCTTCCTCCAGGTGCTGAGCGTGAAGCCACGCCCCTTCCTCGTTTCCTAGCAACCAACTCCACCGCCATTCGCTTGCTTCCTTTAAGCCTCATTCCTTCGTCAATTCCGCTCTGCGACCGGAAGTGAGGTCAGAGCCGGCAGCTTTCCCGGGAGTTAGGCGTTCGAGGTGTCCGCCTCAGCTGGAGAAGTGTTTCCCTGGAACTGGCGGCCTCCCGTTCTATGCCGAGGCCCACCTCCCCTCCTGGAGGTGAGGGCTTCGAAGGTGCAGAGATCCGCGTGAGAGGAAGGCGAGGCCCAGAAACGCGTGGCTCCCGCCGCAGAGTAGGGGGCTGGCGGGGGCAACTCCCAGGGTGTCTGTGGAATCGCTTCTGCTTGGCTTCGTTCACCTGCGGCACCTTCCAGCTTCTCCTCCGCGGACCACTGTGGTTTCTGAAGGTTGACATTTTTCGGTGTCCCTCCCCCAACGTCCCACCTCCTGCTTCTGAAGGAAGATCCCTCATACCGAAGGCTCGCCCGGCTGCCGCCTCCCAGTCTCGGTCAGACCCTGAAGTGACCCGTCATGACCTCAGTGTGAGCTAGTGACCAACGTGTGACACTTTCCAGAGTCCTCTGGTAAATATTTATATGTGCGCATGACCGTGCGTGTATGCCTGTCTTTTATTTCCTGCAAAATAGGAGCCAGGAGAACCCTGGGCTTGTTTGGCAAGTGTGCATTTTGGTTTACTTTTCTTTAACATCTTTGCCAAGGGTTCTTCCCTGTTGTTGCAAAGCAGGCAACTTTATGCCTCTGTTAGCTGGTGGGAAGGCACACTGGAATTAGGCCGGAAGGGCCCAGGAGTTAACTCATTTTTTTGGATCTTAGCTTGGTCTTTGAGGAGTTCAGAAACCTATTTATTTTTAATGTGTTTGGGTCTTACATCCAAGACTCCAGGGTCTTCTTGCACATAGACTGTCTCATACAGTACGGTAGTGACCCGCATAGCCCCAAGCACGATGCTGAACACATAGTAAAGGCTCATTAATTTTTAAATTTAAATAGCAGAAAATACACATTCTAACATTTTCAGCTTAATATTGAAGGGGTCTATTTAAATATAGCTCAGGTCCTGGAAGGACAACATAAAATAACAAGATCTTTTTAGATAAATGTGTCTAAAATTTAGAGACTGCTTGGAACACTAGATATGGTTCTCTCAGTGGAAGAGAAATATGGCACATCCATCTTTGAGGAAGAGAATACATAAACAATGGTGTTTCATTTCTTGTTTCTTTTCTTTCTTCTTTTTCTTTTAAATAGGGGTTGTATCCTGACTTACTGACCCAGAGGTGCTTGCTTCCATTATGGGAAATCAGCTCGCTGGCATTGCTCCTTCCCAGATCCTTTCTGTGGAGAGTTATTTCTCAGACATCCATGACTTTGAATATGATAAGAGCCTGGGGAGCACTCGGTTTTTTAAAGTTGCTCGAGCAAAGCACCGAGAAGGCCTAGTGGTTGTGAAGGTCTTTGCAATTCAGGATCCCACATTGCCTTTAACCAGCTATAAACAGGAGCTGGAGGAACTGAAAATCAGGCTTCATTCTGCACAGAACTGTCTACCTTTTCAGAAAGCAGCAGAAAAAGCATCTGAGAAAGCAGCCATGCTCTTTAGGCAGTACGTGCGAGACAACCTCTACGATCGCATCAGTACTCGTCCCTTCTTAAATAACATCGAGAAGCGTTGGATTGCTTTCCAGATCCTGACAGCTGTGGACCAAGCACACAAATCTGGGGTCCGTCATGGGGACATCAAGACTGAGAATGTAATGGTTACCAGTTGGAATTGGGTCCTTCTAACTGATTTTGCCAGTTTTAAGCCCACTTATCTTCCAGAGGACAACCCAGCAGATTTCAACTATTTCTTTGACACTTCACGGAGGAGAACTTGCTATATTGCTCCTGAACGTTTTGTTGATGGTGGATTGTTTGCCACTGAGTTAGAATATATGAGGGATCCTTCAACTCCACTTGTGGACTTGAATAGTAATCAGAGAACAAGAGGAGAGTTGAAGCGGGCAATGGACATCTTTTCAGCAGGTATTCGAATTGGTCAGATTTGCCAAGGGGGGATGTGCATATATTTTAACTCTTGAACATTGAAATGTAGCTTTTTAAAAATCCCGTATGTTGAAAAATTAATTTCTTGGTACCTCATAATGCACTATTCAGATAGATACAGCGGTCTTTCATTGGACATGTTTAAATGCCTAGGAAATGCAGAGTGGTTGATTTATTCAAATATTTGAATTCTTCTGTTTGTATCAGGCTATTTTTTTTTTAACTCTACCCACAAGGTGCTTGAATTCAAGACCCTGAGATCGAGTCACATGCTCCGCCTGCTAAGCCTGCCAGATGCCCCCAGGCACTGTCTTAAGCACTAGAGACAGATCAATAGTTGTCTCTCAAGGTGTATGCATTTAGTGGGGAGATAGATTTGCTATTGAAAAAGGACATTTTAGTGCAGTGTAATTTACTATGGTGGTGATAAGCACCGGGTGCTGTTACAGGAACACATAAATATTTAAATTAGTCTAATTGGTATTGGTGGATAGAGAGGCAGGATCAGGAAAGGCCTCTTTATTGGAAGGATGATACTTAAACTGAGACCTGAAAGATGATTGGGAGCTAGCGTTGGTAAGGATAATTTTTTTCGGGCAGAAGGTGTTGCTTATACAAAGTCTTGAAGACCTGGAGCATGATGTACTGATTTATTAGGACACTTTAAGTAGTTTACTGTATCTGGAACATAAAGCATAGAGCGTGAGGTAAACAAGCCCCAGATCAGAAAGGGTCTGGCAGGTCCCTGCTAGCCTACAGGGACATCAGATATGTATCTTAGGTAAACGCTGTGGCATGGAAAGTGGATTGCAGGGGAGCTACCCCAGAGCCCAGAAAACCAGCTACAAGTAAACTGCTCTAGTCCAGATAAGACGGGACCCTGGGTAGCTTAAAGTTGTGACCGAATGAATTGTTGAGGGAGTGGTGAAGAATAATGCTTGAGAGAGAATAGGTAGAATTGTTAGGACTTGGTGAGTGATTGGGGAGTAAAGCCAAGAACACTTCTTTCACTCTGGCTTGGGAAACTGGGTGGATGGCAATAACAGTCACTGGCATTGGAGACATAGGAGGAAGAACTGGTAGAGGGGTTGGGAAGCATGATGAAGCCTCTATTAGCTATATTGAGTTGAAGGTGTCTGGGAGATATCCAGGAGATGTACAACAGGCAGTTGATTATAAAGGTTTGGTGCATAGAGATTTGGGATAGAGGTGGAAATAGGTAGAATTATAGTCAAGGGAATGGATTTGTAACGAGGGAGAGTTTGTAAAGAAGTGTTTCTTAAGCTCTTTTGTGATCCCCTTAAAGAATTTGATGAAACCAGTGGCCGCCTTCTCTAGAGGGAAGTACCGTGCATTAATATCATACACAGACCACTTGAAGCCAGGCCATGGATTCCAGATTATCTGTGAATTTTTAGGAAGAGAAATGGGCTGAAGATGGTATCCTGAGGAATACCATGTGAACTCTGGCATCAGTGCCATTTTAAGTTTTGCAAAGGTTGGGTTTAATATTTTTCCCACCTGTAGGTTTACCACAGAGAAAACTTAAATTGAGCTGTATTTTAGATTACTTAGGAAAAGTAACATAATTAGTAAGTGTATTTCATCGAGGGAAATGAATAAGAATTGTTACACAGAATTATACCTGTGTTGGTACACTCACTAATCTGTGTCCCAAGATAATACCAAGAGGTGTTTTGGATAAGATAGGGTTAGACTGCAGGCTGTAAGTATAACAAGATTAGAAATGTAATCATCAAAGTCCCAAAGGTTTTGATCAGTGAATTTATCTCAATTTTGAATGATTTTTACATTTTAAACTTACTAACTATTCTGTAAATAGGACTCTTTTAGCTTAGAAATGTGATCACTCTTTAACCTTGGCATCACTTACAGGCTTAGAAAAAAATGTGTTTTTAAATTATTTTTTTGTTAGAGGCTTTTTTAAAAAAAATGAGGTGTGATTGGCGTTATAACTGGAAGTTTGTTTTAAAATTTCAAGGGTCGATGAAAAGTTTATATTTATCGTTTCTATGTGCATTATAGTTCCATAAGCTTCAACAAAATTCTTACTCAGCATTTGTTTTTCCAGGCTAGAGTCCTATGCTGGCTGAAGATAGGCCCTTTCATTTTTTTTGAAAGAGGTGGTGGGATCTGTCCAATTCCCATGGCTCCTAAGATTTGATGTAGGCTCTTTGGGTTTTGAATGTTACTTTTCCCCATCTTGATGCATATTCATGGTTCCTGGCTGCTAGTTTAGGAGAATAGTATCTATTCTCTGTTCGTATAAGCAGGGAGAGCCTTTTACCTGGAGATCTTTCATTCATTTGCTTGACATATATTTGAGTATTATGTGTTTATTATGTATGAGACACTGTTGTAAAGATGTTGGGAGTATAGCTCTGAATAAGACTGGCAGTTTTTTTGCCCTTAAGGAGCAGAAAAACGTTCTACTGGAGGAGAGAGAGAATAAACAAGTAAGTTGATTCTTTAAAAATTTTTTTAATGTTTATTTATTTTTGAGAGACAGAGAGAGACAGAGCGTGAGGAGGGGAGGGGCAGAGAGAGGGAGACACGGAATCTGAAGCAGGGTCCAGGCTCCGAGCTGTCAGCACAGAGCCCGACGCGGGGCTCAAACTCACGAACTGTGAGATCATGACCTGAGCCGAAGTCGGCAGCTTAACCGACTGAGCCACCCAGGCACCCCAAGTTGATTTTTATCAGTGATAAGAGTGTGACAAAAGAGTTAGGACTTCTTTTTTTTTTTTTTTTTTTTTAACGTTTATTTATTATTGGGAGACAGAGACAGAGCATGAGCAGGGGAGGGGCGGTGGGAGGGGGGAGACAGAACAGGCTCCAGGCTCCGAGCTGTCAGCACAGAGCCCTACGGGGGGCCTGAACCCACAAACCACGAGATCATGACCTGAGCCAAAGTCGGATGCTTAACAGACTGAGCCACCCAGGCACCCCAAGAGTTAAGGCTTCTAAGTGTTAATGACAAGGGCTGGTAGGAGACTACTTTAGATAAAATGGGCTGAGAAGGGCTCTCTAAGAAGGTAACATTTGAGCTAATATCTGAATTATAAGGACTTAGTGTTGTTAAAAACACCTTGAACATTTTGTTCCATAGGGAAATAACACCTAATAACACCTGTTCCAGAACAACATTCTAAAAATTGAAAAAAAAAGTCCTATATTCAACTCTGTATTAGACTGCTAGGGCTGCCATGACAAAATACCTCACACTTGGTAGCTTAAACAGAAGTTTATTTTCCCTCAGTGCTGGAGGCTGAAAGTCCAAGATCAAGGTGCCAGCAGGATTGATTCTCCTGAACCCACTCTCCTTGTGTTGCAGATGGCCACATTTTCACTGTGGCCTCTTCCCTGACACACCTTCTTATAAAGACACCAGTCAAAATGATTAGGGCCCCATCCTTATGGCCTCATTTAGCTTTAATTACGTCTTTAAAGGTGTTATCACCTGTATTTAGACAGGTTACAGGTACTGCGTGTTAGGGCTTAAATATATGAATTTTGGGGAAGGGGGGAGACACAATTCAGTTGTAAATAGTGAAACATAGCTATGTTTCTTTCTGACTATTTGGAAATTATTTCAAACATACAAACTTTAAAAACTTGCAAAAAATGAAAATATTACATAGAATCCCCAGATTCATTTGTTAACATTTTGCTCCACTTGCTTTATCACTTGTACGTTATTTTTGCATTCCCACCCCTTTCCACCCACCATGATTTTTTTTCCTTACTAAGTTCCGTACATCATGGCCCTTTACCTCTAGATACTTCAGTATGTATTTCTTAAGATCCTAGTCTCTTACACAATGCTTATGTAATTGTGTGTTGCAGTTATGAACTGCAGCAAATTTTACATTGATAAATAATTTCAATTTTAATTCTAATTTTGTTTTTCACCCAGTATTGACCCTTATAGAATTTTAACTGGTCCAAGACAGGACCCAGGCTAGGGGTTGCTATTATATTTAGTTGTCATGTCTCTTTAGCGTCTTTTGATATGTACCGTTTTTTTTTTTTAAATGTTTATTTTGAGAGAGAGATGGAGAGAGAGAATCCCAAGCAGGCTTTGCACTGTCAGTGTGGAGCCTGATGTGGGGCTCTGAGATCATGACTTGAGCCAAATCAAGAGTTGGACACTTAACTGACTGAGCGACCCAGTCGCTCCGATGTGGAACATTTGCACAGCCTTTTTTTTTGTCATCATGTCATTGACATTTTTTGAAGAATATGTCTCCTCTTAAATTTTTAAAAATTATTTTTATACCTTTTATTTTAAACAATAGAAGTTGTAAAAATAGTGAAGAATGCTTCTCCCAGCTTCCCCCACTAGTGATATCATATGTGACTGTAGTAACACATCACAATCAGAAATTGACATTGGAGCATTACTGCTAACTATATATAGGCCTTATTCAGTTTTCACTGGTTTTACCTGCAGTGTGTGTGTATGTGTGTGTGTGTGTGTGTGTGTTTACGTGCTCTCAGGCACCTCTACCTCTGGTTTTTAATAGAATGTACCTCATTTGGGATTTGTCTGATTTTTCCTGAGGGTGTGTCTGATTTTTCCTTTTGAACAGATACAGGTTATTCATTTTCAGTAGTATACTGTGTATTTGATGATGTGTCTTCACGGTATCACACCTAGGGGCAAATGGTGTCGGTGATGTTAATTTTGATCACCTGGTCAAGGTCTTGCCTGATTCTCCCCTCTATTGCTGCTTTATGTTTTTTTAATCCCTTGCAACTAACTAATAAGCAGCCTGTGGGAAGAAACTTTAAGACCATGCAAATACACTGCCAGTCACCACAACTTCCTTCTTGGTTTGGCATCCATTAGTGATGCTTGGCTGATCCAGTCTTTACTTGCTGGTTGCAAATGATGAGTTTTCAACTCCAGCACTTCCTCCACATTTACCAGTAGGCGCTCAGCATTCTAGCATACTCAGGTGTCCTCTCTTTCCCTTCCTTTTTTTTTTTATTATTGGTATGGACTTCTTAATTCCTGCACCCAGTCTGTTAGTGTTTTTTGGAAGATTTTTATGTCTATATTCATCAGGAATATTGGTCTGTAGTTTTCTTTCCTTGTGATGTCTTTGGTTTGGTACCAGGATAATTCTGAGTTGAGAAGTGTTCTCTCTTCTCCTGTTTTTTTGGGGACAATTTGTGAAGAATGGGTAAGCATTTTAATATTTGATAGACTGTGAAGCCTCTGTTAAGGCTTCTTGTCTTAGGCTTTTCTTTTGTGGAAAATTTATTATCAATTCAATTTCTTGACCTAGAAGGTCTATTAAGATTTTCTGTTTCTTTTTAAGTTAGCTTTGATAATCTGTATCTTTCTAGGAATCTGTCCATTTCACTTAGGCTATCTAATTTGTTGGCAGACAGTTGTTCAAAATATAGTTCTTTTTCATTTCTGTAAGGTTCGGTAGTATGTTCCCTTTTTCATGCCTGATTTTAGTAGTTTGAGATATTTGTCATCTTTGTAAGAGTTTGTCAGTTCTGTTGAGCTTTTCAAAGCCCCAATCTTTGACTTTGTTGGTGTTCTCTATTGTTTTTTATTCTCTGTTTTACAGATTTCCATGCCTAAGTATTTATTATTCCATTCCTTCTGTTTGCTTTGGTTTTAGTTTACTTTTCTTGTTTCTTAAGGTTAGGGTTAGGTTATAATCATTTTTGTGTTCTTTTTTAACATAGGTGTTTATAGTTGTGTATTTCCTCTAAACACTATTTTATTGCACTGTATATATATATATTTTTTAAATTTGAGTTCAGGTTAGTTAACATACTGTGTAGTCTTGGCTTCAAGAGTAGAACCCAGTGATTCATCTTTTACATACGACACCCAGTGGCTCATCCCAAAAAGTGCCCTCCTTAATGCCCATCACCCCTTTAGCCCAGCCTCCCACCCACTTTCCCTCCAGCAACCCTCAGTTTGTTCTCTATTTGTCTCTTATGGTTTGCCTCCCTCTCTGTTTTTATCTTATTTTTCCTTCCCTTCCTCTGTGTTCATCTGTTGTGTTTCTCAAATTCCACATGAGTGAAATCATATGATACCTGTCTTTCTCTGACTGATTTATTTTCCTTAGTATAATACCCTGTAGTTCCATCCACATCGTGCAAATGGCAAGATTTCATTCTTTTTGATCTCTGAGTAGTATTCCATTGTGTATATATATATATACACACACACTACATCTTCTTTATCCATTCATCAGTCAGTGGATATTTGGGCTCTTTCCATAATTTGGCTATTGTTAATGGCACTGCTATAATCATTGGGGTGCATGTGCCTCTTCAAATCAACATTTTTGTATCCTTTGGATAAATACCTAGTAGTGCAATTGTAATTAATTAAAAAATTAATGTTTTTAATTTTTTTGAGGAACCTCCATGCTGTTTTCCAGAGTGGCTGCACCAGTTTACATTCCTACCAGCAGTGCAAAAAGTTTCCCTTTTCTCCACATCGTCATCAACATCTGTTGTTTACTGAGTTGTTTGTTTTCATCCTATATATTTATGTTGTGTTTTCATTTTCATTAATCCAAAGTATTTTTCTAATTTCCCTTTGGTCCATTGGTTATTTAGGGAAGTATTTGTGAATTTTTCAAGCTTTCTTCTGTTATTGATTTTTTAAATTTTATTCCATTGTCGTTTGAAGGACATGATTTGTATGACTTCAATCCTTTAAAACTTACTGAGGCTTGTTTTATGGCCTATCGTATAGTCTAATATGGAGAGTGTTCCATGTGTCCCTGAGAAGAATTTGTATTCTACTGTTGTTGGGTGGCGTGTTCTTTAGATGTCTGTGTTAGATTCCATTGGTTTGTAGTGTTGGTCTAGTCTTCTATTTTCCTTCTTATGGTGTTTTTAACAACTGTTTTAAGTCTTTTATTCTAAATCTTGACACCGTATGGGAAAAAATTAAGAAATTTATTGAGTGTTTATTATGTATCAGGAACTGTTTTAGTTCCTGGAAATTTTTTAGTGAGCAAAATAGACAAAAATCCCTTCCTTATGGAGTTTGCATTCTAGTGGGTATACAGACAATAAAGAAAATAAATACGTTAACTTATTTAATTTGTTAGTTGGGAAAAACAGCAGGGAAAGGGAAACGGGAACGTGTCAGGCAAGAAGTATGGGGTATTTGTGGTAATGGGGCTTGCAGTTTTAAACTAGGGTAGTTTACGTGCTGCTAATATCCTAAATGACATGTGATGAGAGATCTGAAGGAAGTGGAGGTATAAGTCAGGTGGATATTTGGGGGAGTAGCATTCCAGGCAGAGGGACCTGTGAGTTTGTGAGCTAAGATTATTTAAGGATCTCTTTAAGGGTTGTGAAATGCAGTCATATGGTTCAGGGAAACTGCTTTGTCCTTTTGGGAATGTAGATACGTTTTTTTTTTTTTATTACTTGTTTGAAGATTATGTAAGTGCAAAATGATGGGGTTCTCTTTCCCTCCCTCCCTCCCTCTCTAGTCTTACAGCTGTACTTTGTAGCACTCCACTCCTCTCACATTTATTCTCTGTTCCTAACATGAAAGCTTCATGAGAGCAAGGATTTTATCTGTTATATGTACTACTAGTGTCTAGTGTGTAGTAGACACTTAATAACGTTTTGTTTGATGGTAAATAAATGAGTTGTCAGATATGACTTCTCAATTCCTTCTGAACTTAATTCTATAAGTCATCTATACTTTAAAAGAACATTGCATTTCTTGTGGCTTGTAATCTGTCTTTATGTGTGTGTATATGTATATATAATGTATATATAATATATATACATATACACACACATATTCATTTTAAATTAGAGAACTAGGAAGTAATTTAATTTGATTTTTTTTAAGACCGAGAAAAATTCCGTGCGGTTCTTTTGACTTTATACTTTTAGAAGCTGATACAAGGCAGTAGACATTTTCCCTGTCTTGCTTGACTGTAGTGGTATGTTGCATTAAAATTTTTAATTCAGTTTACTTTGAGTTTTGTATTTTGAGTTCTACAGATTGAATTCTTGATCTATATTAAAGATATCTTGTATTGCATTTTTAATGGAATTGTATCTGCTGTTTTCCAGGTTGTGTTATAGCTGAGCTTTTTACAGAAGGTGTACCACTGTTTGATCTTTCTCAACTTCTGGCTTATAGAAATGGACAATTTTTCCCGGAACAAGTGCTAAATAAAATTGAAGATCGCAGTATCAGAGAATTGGTAACTATGCAACAAGTATTCTCCATAAAGTTTTACTAGAATTATGTTCTCACTTTTGCGTATGATAGCTCTCTGGAATTTTATGAATTTGGAGCAAAGCAATAAAGCATAGACTATTACCAACAGCCTATTTTTTTAATTTTTGTTTATTTCTGAGAGTGAGAGAGACCGAGCGCGAGTGGGGGAGGGGCAGAGAGTGAGGGAGACACAGAATCCAAAGCAGGCTCCAGGCTCTGAGCTGTCAGCACAGAGCCGATGTGGGGCTCGAACTCATGGACTTTGAGATCATGACCTGAGCCAAAGTTGGACGCTTAACTGACTGAGCCACCCAGGTGCCCCCCTCCCCCACAGTCTATTTTTATTTGTTAGGGGGAAAAGTATAATATGTTTCCCTTTCTTAGGCACAGAGCTCATTTAGCTTTATTTAATTTATTTATTTTAAAATTTATTTATTTTGAGAGAGTCAGAGACAGAGCAAGTGGGGGAGGGGCAGAGAGCGAGAGGGAGAGAGAGAATCCCAAGGAGGTTCTGTGCTGCTAGTATAGAGCCTGAGGTGGGGCTTGAACTTAGGAAACTGAGATCATGGCCTGAGCCAAAACCAAGAATCTGACGCTTAACCAACTGAGCCACTCAGGTGCCCAGAGCTCATCTGGCTAATTTTATATGTATATAAAAGACACATAATTTTATAGAGACACACGTGTCTACCGCTCTGCTTTGAATAGATTTGGAAGGAGGTAAGGAGGTGCCTGGGGGTTAGAGATAGAGTCTAGGATAGAACTTGCTAGTAAGCAATGAAGAAGACATTTATCTAAAATGAAGGAGACAGGAAACATCAATGTGAATATAATACAGTAGTATAGGGCCATTTCATGTAGAAAAACCTAACTTGGTATGTCCCCCTTGACCTTCAAGGCTGTTCTGGAAGGGAAAGCTATAGAATCACTAATTAGTATAGCAGAACAGATACGAGGACTTCTGTGGCAGGTCACATAAGCCATATATCCACCTTACTGTTTGAGGGGATCTTTATTACATCAGTACAGTAACTGAGGCTTGTGATGATGACTCTCAGTCATGGAAAGTTTATAGTATATTTACAATATTCTATAGTAAGGTAGGGAATACAGGATATATTTTAATTTCTCTTACAAATGGCAAGTATAAAAAATAAGATGTTTTAGAGGAAGCCAGTTTAGCTCATTTTCAGTGAACAGTGCCCTGGATTAGGGGTTGGTACACCTGGCTGTTCTGTCTTTGGGCACGGCACTCATCTGTCATGTTAATTGGCTAAGTGACTTCATGAATTTGGGCCTGCGTTTTCTTAACTCTGAAAGGAGTAATTTGACTAATCTTTAAGGCTTAATCTGAATGTAAAAGGAATTCTGTCAAGTCACTTTTCCTAATATTTATAGTGCATTTGATTCCCCACAAGTTCAATGCTAGGTTCCTATTTGGAATAGAAACAGAAAGTTCAAATAACTAGATATATTTTTATGGTATTTTGAATATTTAAATAATGACTGACTATGGAGGGTCTAGGAAAACTGAAACTATGCTTTCTGTGTATTGAAAGAAAATTATTTCCCTAAGACACCAGAAAACATACGATAAATTCAACTTAGGTATATCATTTCTATTGTTTGTAAGATTTAACATCTTTTTTATATTGCTAGAAAAGTTTATTATTTTATTAAAATGTTTTTTATTAATTTTTGAGAGAGAGAGACAGTGTACTAGCAGGGGAGGGACAGAGAGAGAGGGAGACACAGAATCTGAAGAATGCTTCAGGCTCTGAGCTGTCAGCACAGAGCTCTGAGTCCGACGCAGGGCTCGAACTCACGAACCGCGAGATCATGATCTGAGCCAAAGTCAGATGCTCAACTGACTGAGCCACCTAGGCGCCCCTTATATTGCTTGAAAAGTTTAAACCACTTATTCCCTTTTTGACTAGATTATAGAGCTACACTGAAACTATATATTCCCTTGGACTTTTGGTATTAAGACTTAAAATAAATCTGAAATCTGGTATGTAAATTGATTTTAGTGGTTCTGTGATTCTTTTCAAAATTGTGTATAATTTTGTATGTAAAAATTCTGCGTATTTATTTTTTTATTTTCTGGAGAAACACACATTGTTTTTCTCAGGTTATCAATGGTATTTCCTGCTCAAAAATGTTTTAAGAATTCTTGAGTTGTGGGCACCAATGTATTACTTCCCTGTCTTAATAAATGGGAAATGTGGAACAGGCTATATCTCCTCTTTGTGTGTCTGGGCCCTCTGTAATACGTTACTATATAATTCCCTGTTGCTTCTTAGGACGGTTGTAGGTCATGTATTATAGTCAACTTCTGAAAGTAGTTTGAAAGGCAAATATTGTAGAGAGTCCAATTTACCTCAGAAATCTTTTATGTCATGTGTAAGTTGCCCTTGTAGCTTTCATCTGATTTAATCTGCTGTTCTCTGTTTTTCACTCCTTTTCTCTCCTCGGTGTAGGTAACTCAGATGATTCGTCGTGAGCCAGATAAACGTTTAGGGGCAGAAGATTACCTAAAGCAGCAGCGTGGCAATGCCTTTCCTGAAATATTTTACACTTTTCTTCAGCCCTACATGGCCCAGTTTGCCAAGGAAACATTTCTTTCTGCTGATGAGCGCATTCTGGTTATACGGAAGGATTTGGGCAACATTATTCACAATCTTTGTGGACATGATCTGCCGGAAAAAGCAGAAGGAGAACCTAAGGAAAATGGGCTGGTTATCTTGGTGTCTGTTATAACATCCTGTCTACAGACCCTTAAATACTGCGATTCCAAACTTGCTGCTTTGGAACTTATTCTCCATTTGGCCCCAAGATTGAGTGTAGAAATTCTTTTGGACCGTATTACTCCATATCTTTTGCATTTCAGCAATGACTCTGTTCCTAGAGTGAGGGCTGAAGCCTTGAGGACATTGACCAAAGTTCTTGCCCTTGTCAAAGAGGTTCCTCGCAATGATGTCAATATCTATCCGGAATATATTCTGCCAGGCATAGCCCACCTAGCCCAAGATGATGCTACTATTGTTAGACTAGCCTATGCTGGTAAGAGTTTATTGTCCAAGAAATAGCCACTCACAGTTTTGAAGTTAGTGGCTATCAGACCTCTTGTTTCTCTTATTTCTTTGGGAATTCCAAAGGGTGAATTGTGGTCCTTGAACTATTTGTGTATAGTTTAATAATTTTTATAGCTAATCTCTTCCTGGGACTCAGCTTTTGTGTGTACTCATTTTTGATCAGAATTATCAAGTGAAAGTATATAATACAATCTTATGATTTTACTGGGTATACTACATTTAATTTGGAGTAAGACTAATGTTTACAAGTATGTGCTCTGATCTAGTGTATTTAGATACTATAAACTTATAAACTTAGAAACTTTATAAAGTTTCTCTGAACAGATCTGTTAGTTTGAATATCAGCTTTAGGACACAGGTCTATTGCTGTTGTAAAAGATGAATTTTGCTGGATAATTTGATGTTGAAAGAACTTAGCCTACTACTGAATTTTAAGGTCCTTTCAGGTACTCTAGTGCCTAAGGTGTGTGGCTTCTTTGTGATGAGGTTGTAACACACCTACCTATTTTACCTGTAATTCTTCCTGCTAAAATCAAGTGATACAGATTGATGTTTTTTGCTCCCCAGATTAATTTTGCATACTTTTTTTTGAGTAGAAAATGTCCCTGAAACATTAACATAATTTGTAGTTTATTTCTGATATCTGCTGGAAATCAGTGATTCTGTTTTGGTCTTCGTAAATAGTACATAATATGTGGTGATGATATTGTTACTTTTTTGGAAGATACTTGCTAGGTTTATTAATTTTAGTCTTTGCCTGTCATTATTGTAATGGAACATGAAAAATGGTCCTCAGACTCTGGCCGTATCTTATCTCTAGGCACATCCACAAAGTGATTGGTTTGTTGAGTTTTTTTCCCCTATATGTATATTTTTATTTATATTTATCCATTGAACCAGATAGAATTAAATAAAAATTTATAGGTTTTAAAAACAAGTTATATTTTTCTTTAGCGATTTGTGGCCTACTGTTGGTTTTAGTTCTCAGTTGTGTTAAATAGTTAAGGTTCTGATGTGTAGGTGCTATATTAACAGAGTGACAGTCAATTTTATGCCAATTGTGATAGCATAAAAATAATAGCTACTATTTGTTGAAAAACCTCTGTGTCAGAGCATCTACTGTTCAAGGTTGGAAGGGTTGGTTGCAAGAGATATATAGATTTTAAGACAGATCCCAGATTCTAAGATATATGAGTTCTAAGATTCTAAGATTTATATCTCTCTTGCAACTAACCCTTGCAACCACCTTGAACAATAGATGTTATATTACCTTCATTTTACAAGTGAGGAAATTGGGAATGGGAGAGGCTAAATAATATGACCTAAATGTATCTGGTCTCATTCTTTCTCAGTTCTCTGGGCTGCTGGTCTGTACCTTGATTCTGAAGCAGCTCTGCTTTTCTTCGGTCTTCTGGTTCTTTATGGTGGGAGTCCATGGTAACCCAGGGTCGGTGCTGGTACCTTGCAGTGTTCCTTCATCATGGCTTAGTGCATGATAAAACTGCCTTTTTTTTTTTTTTTTTTTCAGGAGAGCCAGAAATCTATTTGAATTTGAATGGTAGTATAATTAAACCATACATGTCAGTAATTAAAGATTTTAAAATAAATTTTTAAATTTCTTTTACAGTATTCTTTTAAAACTCAGAAGTGGTATAGATTTGTATTTTGTGTAAACTTCAAAGTGTGTTGTGTCTTAAATGGAGAAATAGGCATAGATCTACTAAGATTGTAGAAGTGCCCGGGAAAGTAAGAGACTTTTCCTAATAAAGATATGTTCATTAAAGTGGAGACATTCATCTAGGCTTTTGACTGTTTATCAGAGGATGGCCCAGATTCTCCCATCATTAGGCATTACAGGGTATTCACATCTTGAGTATTTAGAGGTAAATTTTTGTTCTATTCAGAACAATGTTGAACCTGGTGGGGGTGGGGAGTGGGACTCCAAGATGAGGGTGATCACTGCATTTGACAGACTCACAATCTCAACTCTTGTGAGATACACCTCAATTGTAGTGATATTAAAAATTAAGGAAAAAGTGAGTTTTAGAATTGAATAAGATAGTTAAACTTTATGTTCAATGGTATTAACTGCTAAGAAGGAAGAGACTGCAGTTGTTGGCTGGTGTGATGATATGTTAAGAAGCACGGAAATGGAGGCACCTGGGTGGCTCAGTTGGTTAAGCATCTGACTCTTGATCTTTGCTCAGATCTTGATCTCAGGGTCGTGAGTTCAAGCCCTGTGTTGGGCTCTATGCTGTGCATGGAGCCTACTTAAAAAAAAAAAAAAAAGGCACAGAAATGGGAGGGAAAGAAGGCTAGAGGCACAGGCATAAATAAAAAATGGAAGGGAGAGGAATTTTACGATTATTACTTATATGTATAAAAACAGGAAGGAAAGGTTATAAACATTATAAGGATTTGAGATCATAACCATTATAAATTTTCTCTCTTATATAGAAAACATAGCTCTGCTGGCAGAAACAGCTTTGAGATTCCTGGAATTAGTACAGTTAAAAAATCTCAATATGGAAAATGATCCAAATAGTGAAGAAATAGATGAAGTTACACATCCCAATGGAAATTATGACACAGGTAGTATGATTTTCTTTTCCAGATTTATTATTTATAATTACTAATGTGGACTTATAAGAAACTATCATAGTTTTCATATAAAATGAAAGAGTACCATATATGTAGGTGGGAAAGGTCCCTGGTGTCTGATTGTTCTCTCTATTCTCATGCACTTTTAACTAACTGGAAAATGATCAGCTTGTTGCTACAGATTCTAAGCTAAGTTGTTTTTCAGCCACAATTGATTTGTGTCCAACAGTAAATTGTATATTATAATTCTTACAAGATGAAAGAAAAAAACATTGAAAACATCATAGCTAAAGAATCTAAATTCTTTTAGATTGTATAATTCTTACAAGATGAAAGAAAAAAACATTGAAAACATCATAGCTAAAGAATCTAAATGTTTTCTCTGTATGTTAGTATACCTTGAGTATCCTCAGTCATAAACTGTTTTTGTCATACTATCTCTGATTGGTGTATCAGAACCCACACCTTTTACTTTAAATGAGCAGATGTGATGATAAACTCTTTGAGGTCAAAGTTCATGTCTTAAGTTTCTTTGTATACATACAACTTTTATCAGGCTTTTAGTTAATGTTTATTGAGTTAAAGATTTAGAAGTAAAATAATACATTTAGATCTGTTCTAGTATGTTTCTGGTTCAGAAAAGCTAGAGAAATGGAGTTTTGAGATTTTTATGCTATAGACAATGGTAATGGCTCTGTTACTTGTTAGAATGGCCTTATTTTTAGACAGCATATATTCTCTGCAGTTGAAGGCAGTGGAATAATTTTGAACTTACAGGAGCTGTATCAGAAAGGAAATCCCTGCTTTTCCCATGGAATTACTTAGAAAATAATACTGTCGTACATTCTGTAACCATGTAACTGGACCTTTATAGATAATGAAGTTAGTTAGGTGTTAAACCTTTTTGGGAGTTAGTCTAAAGTTTATCTTCATGCAAACATAGTATTTTGGATATCAGACCACCTTGTTCCTTGGCTGTACCAGGAGTGGCCTCTGTCCTCATTCATTTAGCCAATGGGTAATTGTTAAACTATAAGCACTGCATCAGGCAGTTGTGTATCAGGCAATTGTGTGCTTGCTCTAAGCACTAGAAATACAGCAGTGAATAAGACAGAAAAGATCTTGTTGAGCTTACATTTTAGAAGGGAGAGGAAAAGGGGAGGGTAAGTAGGAGATAAAGTCAGAGAAGGTGGTGGCCAGATCATGTATAGCCTTGACAGGATTTGCAGTGTATTTTCTGCCTTCTAAAATAAAAACTGACTTTAAAAATGCTTCTAAAAGTATTCATTTGTACCATCAGAGTATATCCTTAACCAGTCCAGTATTTGGAAGTCCTTGATTAAATTGACTATTGGTGGCAGTATGATCTTTTTCATGCTTTCCCATAGTGTTCTCCTTAAGCCTTAAAAATAGACCTGTTTAATTAATGAGATGGTAACCATGCTTGTGGCATCTGCTTATCAGATATTGTTCTTCAGTTTGTGTTTCGATTTCCCATCTAGTCTTCAGAGCTTTGAAGAGTGGAAACATTTAGTGATTACAGGCTTTTTGTGGTGACTTCTGTATTAACGATTACGTTCTGTTTCTCCAAGGAGTAAGAAAGAAAACTAGGTCTTTATCTTGGGGGGAAAAATGGATCCTATCTTTACTTTTTTTTTTTTTTTTTTTTTAGAGCTGCAAGCCTTACATGAAATGGTCCAGCAGAAAGTTGTCACTTTGCTAAGTGACCCTGAAAATATTGTGAAACAAACCTTAATGGAAAATGGAATAACACGGCTGTGTGTATTCTTTGGACGTCAGAAAGCCAATGATGTTTTATTGTCACACATGATCACTTTCCTAAATGATAAGAATGATTGGCATCTGCGTGGAGCTTTTTTTGATAGTATAGTTGGTATGTTTTCCATTTGTTTTAAAATATATCTTTAAGATTTTGAATTATTCTCTCAAACAGTACTTCCATGAGGTCTGAGAGATAGGTGACAATACTACCAAATTTCATTAACAATGCAATGAGTTCCTACTGTGTCTGTCTTTATGCTGCTTTTGGATAATGAAAGTCTTAGCTAATCAGGGGATTGGTTAATTGAACTGTGATACATTCATCTGAAGGAATACTGTGTGTTCATTAAAAACTTTTAAAAGAATATTTAGGGGCGCCTGGGTGGCTCAATTGGTTGAGTGTCTCACTTCAGTGCAGTTCATGGGTTTGAGCCCTGCATTGGGCTTGGTGCTGTCAGCCCAGAGTCTGCTTTGGATCATCTGTTCCCCTCCCTCTCTGCCCCTCCCCCGCTTGTGTGTGTGTGCTTTCTCTCAAAAATAAATATGTAAGTAAATAAATAAATAAAATATTTAATGACCTGGGAAAGTACCATGAAATACTATTAAAGTGACTGAAGTAGGTTCTAGAAGGTAACAATAACAAATCATATGTTTATAAAGAGGTCTGGAATATATTAAGATTTGTATAGTGATTATCTCTGAGGCTGGGATTATAGGTGAACATTTTCTTTATGTTTTCTATATTTGCCAAATTTTTTTACAGTAAACATGCTTTAGAAAATAACTGTTACAACTAGAAAATAACAGTTAAGGTACCAGTATGATTGAAAATCAATTTTAGAAAAAGAAAATCAATTTATTTATTTATTTATTTTTAAAAGTTTATTTTTGAGAGACAGAGCAAGCACAAGCGGGGGAGGGGCAGAGAAAGGGAGAGGGAGACACAGAATCTGAAGCAGACTCTAGGCTCTGAGCTGTAAGCACAGAGCCTGACTTAGGGCTTGAACTCATCAACTGTGGGATCATGACCTGAACTGGTCTGATGCTTAACTGACTGAGCCACCCAGGTGCCTCGAAAATCAGTTATATTAGGAAGAAAATTAAAGCTTGCATGCTATGCTTTGTGTAAACTGAAAATGTCTGAAAAATTAAGTGGTTTTTTTTTTTTACTTTTTTCAAAATCTACAATTTTTGATTTTTATATTTATCTGCAAGAAGAGAGACATTTTGTATTAGACCTGCATGGCTCCAATTACATATGGATTCAAAATTAGAAAAAAAAATGGACTTTATGTTGAATAGATTATCATGCTTGACCCAAGATTTAATGTTTCTATTTTTGAATAATAGCGGATCACTTTCTACCCATTTGTACTGACATTTTCAATTTTATATTTGGTCAGTTATAAAATTGTGTGTGTGTGTGAAGTTACAGCTGCACCATACATTGACTATATGCCCTATACTGTACCTTTTATCCCTGTGACTTGTTCATTCATAACTGGAGACCTGTATCTCCCCCTGCCCTTTCACCCATTTGCCCGTTGCCCCATCCTACATTGCCTCTGGCAACCCTGAGTTTGTTCTCTGTGTTTATGGGCCTGTTTCTGCTTTTTATTTAATTTTTAGTCTGTTTGTTTTGTTTTTCAGATTCCACATATTAGTCAAACCATATATTTGTCTTTCTCTGACTTATTTCATTTAGTTTAATACCGTCTAGTCATCCATGTTGTTGCAAATGGCAAGATCTCATTCTTTTTTGTGGCCGAGTCATAGTCCATTGTGTATATATATACCACCTCTTTATCTGTTCATCTATTGACAGACACTTGGGTTGCTTCCATATCTTGGCTATTGTAAATAATGCTGCAATAAACATAGGGGTCCATATATCTTTTCAAATTAGTGTTTTTAGTTTCTTTAGGTAACTACCCAGTAGTGGAATTACTGGATCATATGGTATTTCTATTTTGTGTTCTGCAGTGGCTGCACCAATTTACATTTCCACCAACAGTGCACAATGATTCCTTTTTTTTTCACATCCTCACCAATACTTGTTGTTTCTTGTCTTTTTGATTCTAGCCATTTTGACAGGTGTAAGGTGAGAGCTCATTGGTTTGGTTTGGTTTCCCTGATGTTTTGTGATGTTGAACATCTTTTCATGTATCTGTTGGCCATCTTTATATCTTCTTTGGTAAAACGTCTATTCGGGTCCTCTGTCCATTTTGTAATTGGATTGTCTGTCTTTTTGGTGTTGAGTTGTATAAATTCTTTATATATTTTGGATATTAACCTCTTATCTGGTATATCGCTTGCAAATATTTTTTCCCTTTCACTTGGTGATCGTTTTGTTGATGGTTTTTTCTGCTGTTTTGTATTAGTTTATTGATTCATCTCAGTCTTGCATCTTGGATTCATCTAACTGTTCCTACTATACTTTGGTTCTCATATCTTCCTGTCTTTCTTGTTTTCTTCTTTCTTATTTTTATTTCTTTTTTTCTGGAAAAGATGGTGCTTAGAACTTCCATCTATTGATCAATTCATATGTATTTTGGATCATGACTTTATGTTATTTTTTTATTTTAAAATAATTTTCATTGTTTTTGTTTTGTTTATAAAAGTAATACATGCTTTCTGTAGGAAGTTTGGAAAATACAGAAGCCAAGAAGGAAACAAATCACTTTGATTCTTTCAGATTAGAAGTCATTACAACCCATTATGACCTCTGTTTATGTTTTGGTGTTTTATTCCTGTAGGGTTTTTTTTTCCTCTTTCCATCCCATTTTTGCCGTTTTGTTATGTATGTCATGAGGCATTATTGTGTACTAGGTAAGAGTAGGCACTATGGAGCCAGACTGTGGGGTTCATATTCTGGTTTTGTCATTTATTAGTTGTGGTTCTTCGGGGAAATCATTTGGTCTCTTTTTTGCCTTATTTTCCCGTTTGTAAAATGGGAATAATAATAGTACTTATGTGTCGTGAAGATAAAATGAATTAACGTAATTGTGTTGGGCACATAAGTACTATGTATATATTATATTACTTTTTAATCTTATTATTTCTTAATTCTTTTTCAGGTACATATATTCTAAGCATTTTTTTAGCATTAAAATTTTCTTAAACCATAGTTTAAAAGATTAAAATATTCCATTATACTGTTTTACCAAAGTTTATCACTTTTGGATATTTAAATTATTTTTATATTTCCTATCACGTATAGATAGTATTTTACATACACACATATATGTTTGCTTTTGATTATTTTCTCAGGATAGAAGTCTGAAATTTTAATTAATGGGTTAAAGAATATGAATATATTTTTTAAACTGATACATTTTAGTAAGCTTTTCAAAAAATGTTACATCATTTTCCATTCAGGTCAGCACTGTTTGACCATACTGCATACCCTTCGGCATGGAATAATCTTTGCCTGTTGGTATGGTAAAATAACTTGTTTCAGTGTCTATTTCTTTGCTGATCAGTGGAGATGGAAAATTTTCTCATGTTGATTACTTATTCTTACCTCTATTAATTTTTTATTTATTTTGGCCCTTTGTTTTCCTGATGGCTTTATTCCTTTCTTGTTGGTGTTTTTGAACCTTTTATAAATATATATTAAAAACATTAACTTTTAATCATTGGTAAATAACTTTTCTCAAGTAACTTGTTAGGTTAGTAATCTATTGGGTGCACATCTTTTTTATAATGCTTTATTTTTCACATTTAACTTTTTTTTCCACATTTAACTTTTTAATTGATCTTTATTTTGGTCTCTGGTATGAGGGGAAATCTAATTTTCCTCAGATAATCAGTTTTCCTGACGCTATTTATTAAACATTTCATTTCTTTCCTATTGATTTATGAAGCTTCAGTTATCATCTGTTGCAGGCTTACGTCTTTTAGTTTTAGTTTTCTGGGTATCGTTTTACTCTCTTGATTTCTCATTTCTGTACTCAATATTATACACTTATTATATTTATATCATATTTTTATTTATATCATATTTGATTATATAATTTAATTGTCTAATATAGTTATATAATACTTTAATTATATGTTTATAAGCAACTTTAGTATCTGGTAGGATAAGTTCTCAAGATGTATTATTTTTCAAAATATTTTGAGCTATTTTGGTTTATTGTACTTGTCAGTTATGAAGTTCCTAAATATAATTCACTGGAATTTTAGGTAGTATTTTTCCTTTATTAAAGAAAAAACAGGGGCTCCTGGGTGGCTCAGTTGGTTAAGCATCCGACTTCGGCTCAGGTCATGATCTCACAGTTCATGGGTTCGAGCCCCGCATCAGGCTCTGTGCTGACAGCTCAGAGCCTGGAGCCTGCTTCGGATTCTGTGTCTCCCTCTCTCTCTGCCCCTCCTCTGCTCATGCTGTCTCTGTCTCTCTCTCAAAAATAAATAAAACATAAAAAAAAATTAAAAAAAAAAAGAAAAAACAGTTTTTTAAAATCTTATTTATTTTTTGAGAGAGAGGGACAGTCCCAAGCAGGATCTGTGCTGTGAGCACGGAACCTAACATGGAGCCTGAATTCATGAACTATGAGATCCTGACCTGAGCCAAAATCATGAGTTGGACCCTAAACTGAGTGAGCCGCCCCGGCGCCCCAAGAAAAAATTTCTATAATTACTTTTTCAATTATAGGAGAAATATGCTATTGTAAATTATTTAAAATCTGTAAAGTAATGTATGAAAAACAGTAGTTGCATTTTCCAGAGGCAACTACTCTGGATTTTGTTTTTAGTTTGATACCTTCACGTGTTGATTGCCATATCTCTAATTTTATACTGCTTTTAAGAATTTTTGACTTTAGACTTTATCTCTTGACTTTTTTCTCTGCCATATGAAGGTTTGACTCATATCATGCCCTGATCCCTCTTCCCCTCTGTTCTTGAGTTGTAGATCACTATTTTCAGTGCTTTAGTTTTTAGTGTGCTATTTTTATAACTTTAAATAATTAAACCTACTTCTTATTGATCTACTTCCCATTTGGACTACAAGGAGATGAGTGTCCCTTTCTTTCAGTCTCTCCTTTTCTTTGTTGGTTGGTTATTTCAACCAGTTATTGACAGTTCAACTAACAAATGCATTGTTATAGTTGATAATATTTACATTTTGTTCTGTACTCATAATAAAGTCTTGTGCTCAGTACAGACTGTTTGAAAATTCAAAGCAAAATTTACATGATTATGAATATGTAAATTTTACTGACTTTAGAGCCAAGTAGTGTACTAAATTTATATTTGTTTCTCCATAGTTTCAATGTCACGACTCCTTTATCACTTGAGAATGTTTACAGTGTCATCAATAGATTTTCCTTATGTCTTCAGATTATTAAGGACATTGTACATTTTAATTTACTTTTTATTTATACCATGATTTTCTTGAACAAGTTTTTGTTCTGGAGTTTCAGATTCCTTTGTTTTCCTTCTTCACTTTGTCTATTATATCAAACTTCTTTCTTACCAATCTTGTCTGTTGCTTGTAATCTATTCCATTTTCCTGTTTTTTTTAAATTTCTTTTTAATGTTCATTTTGAGACAGAGCAAGTGGGGGAGGGGCAGAGAGAGAGAGGGAGAGAAAGAATCCCAAGCAGACTCCATGCTGCTAGCATGGAGCCTGACATGGAGCTTGATCCCACAAACCATGAGATACGACTTGAGCTGGTATCAAGAGTCGGACGCTTAACGGACTGAGCCACCCAGGCGCCCCTATTCCATTTTTTTTTTGATAACATTTTTGAAATTTATTGGCTTTTAGTTCTAATTTGGCTGATTGGTTTCTGAGTCTTTGCTAGCTATTATCAGTTTTTCTCCTTGAATTCCTAGGTTATGTCTGCCATTTTGTATATTCTGCATTTTCTTTATTTTGCTGAAGTACATCCTTAAGAAACTTTCTTAGGAAGGGTTGCGTGGGAAGGTAACCTGGGTAGTCCTTGCATGTTGCAAACTGACTTGCAAACTGACTTACTTTTGTTCTCTTGTTTTATTGGCAGTTTAAGTGTAAAACTTATTTCATAACTTTGGAGGTCTGTCTCTGTTGTGTTCTAGCCTCCATTGTTGTTAAATATTGTTTTGTGAAGATCGTTTTCATTGTTCCTCCTCCCTTTTTAGGGGACATATTTCTCTTTCTGTAAGTTCATAAGATCTTTTTTTTTTCCATTGGTGTTCCAGCATTTCTTGGTGATTTGCTTTGGTGTGGATCTTTTTCATTTATTGTGCTGAGTAGGAAGTACGATGTGTTCTCCTGGATTGTTGCTCAATGTATTTTGGTTTTGATTAATTTTATGGTTTAACTTAATGGTATTTGTACTTTCAGGTAGACAATAATCATGTAATGTTGCTTCTCTTTTTCAGGTGTTGCTGCCTATGTTGGCTGGCAAAGCTCCTCAATTCTCAAACCCCTGCTACAACAAGGTCTTAGTGATGCTGAGGAATTTGTTATTGTTAAAGCTCTTAATGCCCTTACCTGTATGTGCCAGTTAGGGCTGCTACAAAAACCCCATGTCTATGAATTTGCCAGTGATATTGGTAAGTTTCTGTTTCTCAAAATTAGAAGGAGAAAATTAAGCTGTCTTAAGAGAAATAAATGATAGAGCATTGAAAAGTTCTAGGAAATAGTCAGATTTTCAACTTTATTGTCCCGTGTGTGTGTGTGTATGTGTGTGTGCACGTGTGCGCACAGGCGTGCACACAGGCACTCATATTTCCATGTTTATGCATTCATGCTTGCATGTACTTTAGAGAGTGACAGGCAAACAGACCGGATCATTTGGTCCTCTAGCCCAGCTTGGGAAATACCATTTTGTTTTTATCTGTAGTTAAGTCTTTAACTTGAAAAATAAATTGTTTTGTTTTGTTTTGTTTAACATGATGTAGATAAAGTCCTTAACTGCTCTGAAGAGTCGACTCATTTTTTGAACACTTGACCACTAGTTAAGTTGAAATTGAATGCACAGGATTGTCTATGACATCTTTCATTGCACTGATTGCCAGTTAAGAATTCATAGTGTTGCAGTTACTACTGTTAATAATTTTCTTTCTTCTTTCTTTCTTTCTTTCTTTTTCTTAACTTCCTTCCTTCCTTCCTTCCTTCCTTCCTTCCTTCCTTCCTTCCTTCTTTCTTTCCTTCCTTCCTTCCTTCTTTCTGAGAGGGGGAGAGAGAGAGAGAGAGAGAGAGAGAGAGAGAGATGGTGCAAGTGAACGAGGGTGGAGAGAGAAGGGGAGAGAGAGAATCCCACAAGGGGCAGAGAGAGAGAGCGAGAGAGAGACAGAGAAGTAGGGGTCACCCGAAGCAGGGCACGAGCTCACCTAAAGGGGGGCACCAGCTCACCCGAAGCAGGGCATGAACTCAAAAATCGTGAGATCATGACCTGAGCCAAAGTCACAAGCTTAACTGGCTAAGCCACCTAGGCGCCCCACTGTAAATAATTTTATTAACCTATGAAAAGAATTAATGTTTGGCTTTTATAGCATTTACCTATTTCCCTCAACTTAAAATTCAGAATAAGGGCAACCAAGTAAATACGGCACATAGTAAAATTAAGAATATTTGGAACTTTTAGTCTTATCACATTTTAAGAAAGTAAGCAATGTAAGATATCAAGTTGGCTCTGTCCTGAGAGGACATGGAATCTTAGAAAATTGCCTGTTTTGGATAAAATGTTTAATTGCTGTCCCAAGGAAAATTAATAGAAAGCCAAAATTGGTTAAATTTGGTTATAGGTTATTCTTAAGGCAATCCTCAGAAAAAAAAGGCAAAGGAGTTATTATTTATTTTGATTGTTGAGAAAATAGGTAGTAGCTTGTAGAAATGCATAAAATTTCTGGAAAAGTTAAAGGCATGAATGTAGCTTTCTAAAAAAATTGTGGAAATTTAAGCATAACTAGGCTTCTTCCTTTATACTCTAATATCTATAATTATTCTTTTAGTTTATAACCCTAATTTGGTTTGAATTTTTGATGATTATAAAAATAATTATAAATTTAATAGATATTATTGAGTATTGACACCACAATCATGATGAGATCTCTATTACATTGAAATGTTAAGCTGAGGAGTGCCGTAATATAAGGCAGATATACAAAGCAGTGTTTCCTTGATAATACTAAGTAGAAAATATATTGTTTTAACATGCATATCTTGCTACATGGAATATTTTTCTGCTTATTTTCACTTTCTGAATTTTCACATCAGCGTTTTCTTTTCTCTCCTGTGAAAGTGACATTACCTTTATGGGTCAAGTTTTTCTTGCTTTTGACTTTGGTCTTCCTTACTTTAATGAATATTCTCTATATATAAATATGTATGTTCTAATTTCATATAATACGTTTCTTCTGTTGCCTAATTACTTGGAAACTATTTTTGAGACTTAATGTAGCTTATAATTAGCATTTTTTAAATCTGAAAAATGGATGTCTATCAATTTTTAAGCAAAAGTCATCTTAAGATAGGTTTTTACCCTTCCTCATATTTTTCAGATATTTTTCTGGGTTCTGCTGTTTCTTGTCATTGATCATAGGATGAACAAATGGGACACTGTATCTTTAGTTTAGCATCAAAATAAATGATTATCTTTAGGTATAGAATAAACTCAGTATGGTACAACTTCTTGGATGGGGTACTGTCTTAGAACTCGAAATGAATTTGGTACTATCTGTTGAGGGGCAAAAAAAAAAAAAAAGCCTCGCTTCTCCGAAAAGAATAAAATAAACAAATCATTGGTTGGCATGTTGAACTATTTTTCAAAGAAAAAACAGTTTTTGGTATCTTAGAAACACCTACTTAAAGCATGGTAAATCATACATATCTCTCTGCTGCTCTGTTTTTATATGTAGTCTATTGTAGTGATTCTTAAAGGAAATGATGGTGGTGGTGATGGCATCACGATTCCTTTGTCAGTTTTTTAAAAAACTACACTCTTCCCACTTAGATATTATCAATACTCCCTTCCCTTGTGCTTGTCGCCAGATAATTGGAATGTATTGGAATAGACAAAAGATCAAGTACACTGTTTTATTTATTTATTTATTTTTGAGAGACAGAGACAGCGTGAGCAGGGGAGGGTCAGAGAGAGAGACACACACAGAATCTGAAGCAGGCTCCAGGCTCTGAGCTGTCAGCACAGAGCCCAGACGTGGGGCTCGAACTCACGAACGGTGAGAACATGACCTGAGCCAAAGCCGGATGCTTAACTGACTGAGCCACCCAGGCGCCCCAAGTACACTGTTTTATAGGAAGCCCTCTGAGTGTTTTAGGTTCTTTGTATCAGTTAGCTACATACTGATACAGTGATGCAGTGCAGCCCTCAGCCACAGAATCTCAGTAAATGCTTCAGTGATGTTCTCATCACGCGCCTGTGGGCTGTATGGGTGGCTCTGCTCTAGGCTTTGTATCTCCAGATTGTCTGGGGTGACAGTAATCCATCTGCCTCATTCTGGTGCCCATGTTAGATGGGCAGCAGTTTTCCAGGTTACGTTCTGGGTGATGGCAGAAGCATGAGACAGCAAGCTTAGCTGTGTAGCACATTTCAAGCCTCTGTTAGTGTTGTATCTGCTAATATCTCATTGGCCAGAGCAGGCTAATAAGACCGAACTAAAAGCAAGAGGCAGAGAAGTAAAGTACCCTTTGCATACCACGAGCGCAGTAATAGAGGTAACGTGAAGAATTAGGACCGATAATTCAAGCTCATGCCTAACTCCTGCCATGTCATTATGGGTTTAGCTACTTTTTGGAGGTTTTTCAATGCTTTTCCGGTCCTCATTTTGCCTGTCGTCAAAGGGAAACTACTAACCCTCCTTTGTTGGATATATCGGAGGCTGCATGGTGCTTATGAAATAATCAAACCTCCTCATGTATAATGAAAAGAATTGGAAATGGCAGAACTTTGGAAACAGATACTTTGAACAATTTTTTTCTCCTTCCTCTTTTTCTATAAGTAATATTAGCATGTGACAGTGTTATTTCTCTGTTACCCTAAATTTCTTATAAAATTAATATCCTCTCAGTGCCGCTGCTTCTGCGTACTCCAAACAAATATGTGTCTGTTTATGTGTGTATGTATGTTTTTTTGCTTTTAGAAGTCTTATTCTAAATCAGGTGTTTAAAAGGTTGAATTTTATTCAAAATTTTTTATTAGTTGAGGTCATTAATTTTCAGGTGTAATACATAATATAGTTAAAAGGAATGAAAAGAACGTTCATTTACTTTTCTGGCTTAATCGTATATTTTAAACTTTTTAAGAATGGGCATCCAAATGTTCATCAATGGATGAATGGATAAAGAAGATGTGGTGTATATATATATATATATATATATATATGTATATACAGTGGAATATTATTTGGCAATCAAAAAGAATGAAATCTTGCCATTTGCAACTACATGGATGGAACTAGAGGGTATTATGCAAAGTGAAATTAGAAAAACAAATATCATATGACTTCACTCATATAAGGACTTTAAGATACAAAACAGATGAACATAGGGAAGGGAAGCCAAAGTAATATAAAAGCAGGTAGGGAGACAAAAACATAAGAGACTCTTAAATATGGAGAACAAACAGAGGGTTACTGGGAGGGTTGTTGGAGCTGGGATGGGCTAAATGGGTAAGGGGCATTAAGGGATCTACTCCTGAAATCATTGTTGCACTATATGCTATCTAACTTGGATGTAAATTAATAAATAAATTTAAAAAAAAGAATGGGCATCATGTTTTCTGCCTTTAGTTTCTATTCATAATGCCTTGTGAATGAATATATGAATGATATATTAGATTTGGTCAAACCTTTTCATTAAAAATGTCAGAGAAGTACTGTTTATATTCTTTTATGGTATTAATGCTGATATTTATGATAGGGAATATTGTAATATCAGTATGTTGAGCTGAGTTTATGCCTTCAGATAATTATGTGAAAACAGCTGATAGTAAAGTAACATTGTGGTATAATCCCTTTATTAGTTGTGTTATAAGGTGAAAATTTGTTTATCCTGATAGTTGGAAGCTATTTATGAGCATGGTTTAAATCCATACCTTTTTCTTTTCCTTATTAGCCCCATTTCTTTGTCATCCCAATTTGTGGATACGCTATGGTGCTGTAGGATTTATCACAGTGGTGGCTGATCAAATAAGTACAGCGGATGTATACTGCAAACTGATGCCTTACCTTGACCCATATATTACTCAACCAATAATACAGGTATGCTTATTCCAACTTGGAGTCAGTCCTCTCCAAACTGCACCCCTTAAAAAAAAGGTTTAGAGAGTCCTATTTTTATTTAAATTTATAAAGATTTAAATTGGGCTACAGCATTTTCATGTTCCTTTAAGCTAGCTAATGTTATTGGAACAAACAATATTAAAGGTGAGAAAAGTTCAAGAGACTATTATGTTATCCATCATGTTATGCATCATATAGCACTCAGTAGTTCATACTTTATTTTCTTAGTCCAGAGTTGTAAAACATCTGCTGTTAACGGGAAATACAGTGGAAATACATATTGATGGACTTCTGCTTTTATTGTAAATGTTTAGTTGATTTCAGCCAAAGTCAGCATTTATAATAAATTGGAAAAAGCCTTTTATGGATGTTTGGGTTTTTGGACCACTAACTGGTTCTGATTTCTTTTCTGTTCTTTTTCATTTTTTTAAAAAACTCTAATCTTTTAAAATCTTATTAAATCTTTTTTAATCTAATGACTCTCCCCCTCCCCCCCCCCCCACTTCCCAGTATCGCACTTGATGATAACCTTTGGGTATTTGGTTTGTATAAGGTGGTTTTTTACCCAACTTGTCAGTGTTTACACCCTTCATCTTCCTGGAAAGCTCATTATCAGAATAGATATCTGTCCAAATTGAGTGAACTGTTGAGATATGATTCTGTCTGTTAAAATATTCTGAAATAACTCAATTTTTTTAGTAGAACTCTATTTCCCTATTGCAAATTCACATGCTTCTGGCTCCTAGTACTTTTATATTCCAATGCACCTTACCTTTGTTTGGAGAAAATGACATTGGATATCTTCTGGAAATGAGGAGGCTTGGCTGTGCCTTCTGTCCTTTTCCTCATAGATTTATTTTTCTAAGAGTCATCATTCTTTATTTCATAGTTTGTAGAATTTCTAATTTTTATCTCAGCAATTTATGTATGAAAGGTAATATTACTAGAAATTATGCCATTTTTATTTATTTTTTTAAGTTTAATCTCCACATCCATCATGGGACTTGAACTCGACTCCAGGATCAAGAGTTGCATCTCTTCCAACTGAGCGAGCCAGGCACCCCAACCACCCATCTATCTTCCTTTCTTCCTTCCTTCTTTCCTTCCTTCCTTTCTTCCAGAGAGCACATGCGGGAGCGGGGGAGGGGGAGGAGCAGAGGGAGAGAGAATATTAAGCTGCCTCCATGCTGAGCATGGCACCCCTTTCTTTTAAAATTTATTGAAGTTCTTTTGGAATAAGGTATAGAGATTGTTACTTTTAACTGTTCTGTTTAGATGTTTGTGAGGGGCACCTGGGTGGCTCAGTCATTTGAGCATTTTACTCCTGATTTTCACCTCTGGTCATGATCCCAGGGTTCAAGCCCTGCCTTAGGCTCCGTGCTGAGTGTGGAGCCTGCTTAAGATTCTCCCTCTGCCCCTCTCTCCTTCTTATGTTCTCTCTCTCTCTCTCTCTCTCCGTCTCTCTGTCTCTCTCTCTAAGATAAAAAAAATTTAGAAGTTTGTTTATTAAACTTATAATACAGTGTGGAGGAAGTATCCTTGGGAATTAAAAATTGCATGCATTTGTAATAACTTAATGGTGGTTTATTATAAACTGTCATTAAAAACTAAATCTGACATTGTTTTTTTTTTTTTTTAGAAATCTGTAGCACTCTGTTTTCTCAGGAAAAAAGATATATATTATTTCATATTTCATAACAGTGAAAAAAATATATATATATTTTTTGAAAGGCCAGGATTAGGAGTTGAGAGGCTAATTATCCACATGCTTCATAAATCTTACCTTTCTACAATTTGAATTAGACAAAAGATACCCTTTAATGCTGGTTTCCTCTGGCCAGTTTACCAGGTAGTTAAATAGGTCCAAAGAAAATCCTCTTGGTTACTGTTAGTATGCTCATCCTTTTTATTATATATGCATTGACAAGGAGGGTGTCCTTGGGGATAATACAAGGAAGGATTTTATGAACTCTATGGAGAGAGCAATGTTTTTTAGAAGTGGTTGAAGCTACTGAGAAACCTAATGACTGATAGGCAGCCATGTGATGATTGAGCATCTGTTCTTGGTCAGTACCTCTTGGCTGTTAGACCTGTGAGCCATAGGTACTTTTTTTTTTTATATATATTAAAAAAATTTTTTTAATGTTTATTTTTGACAGAGAGACAGAGCGTGAGTGGGGGGAAGGGCAGAGAGAGAGGCAGACACAGAATCCGAAGCAGGCTCCAGGTTCTGAGCTGTCAGCACAGAGCCTGACATGGGGCTCGAACCCACGAACTGCGAGACCATGACCTGAGCCGAAGTCGGACACTCAACTGACCGAGCCATCCCGGTGCCCCGCCATAAGTACTTTTTTGATCTAGGAGGTCATCCTCACATTTGGCATCTAGAAAAAGGCTCTTCGTTATTTTCTGGATTTTTCCAGTCTGGGCATATATTTATTCTTCCAATATGAAAGACACAGATATATACTCAAATGCTAGCAATGAAAAGAAAACCCTTAGCTCTTAAAGGTCACTAGTATTCTTTTTTCTTTTAAGCAAAAATTGCAAATGTTGGTATTTCCCATTTTCTTAGAAAATAAATACCTATGTTAACACAAGATGTATTTACTGAATATGAAAATAACCGTAATATGTTGTATCTTTGGTTGATTCTTTTTATTTTTCTAATATAGATTGAAAGGAAACTTGTTCTACTCAGTGTTTTAAAAGAGCCAGTAAGTCGTTCTATATTTGATTATGCTTTGAGGTCTAAAGATATTACTAGCTTGTTCAGACATCTTCACATGCGCCAGAAGAAGCGAAATGGGTCTCTTGCCGACTGCCCTCCACCGGAGGATCCTGCCATAGCACAGCTTCTGAAGAAATTGCTCTCACAGGTTGTATCACTTTTGGAAATCTTATATTTACAAGCATCCATTTAACTATTAAAAATTTTTTTGGTTGATTAGGTTGCATCATAACAAATGAAACCTGGCAGATATCATATACATTTGCTTTGGCATATCAGAGATGCTAGGATGATGATAAGGCATTCGTTTGAGCTAAGTAAGGAAAAATGGGAGACCTGTTAAGTTTCTTTTGTGATTATTGCTTATATAAATAAGGGAGAAAGTAGATATAACCTTAAATTGGAGTAATATTCTTGATTCAGTTCCATATTTCACCAAAAAAACCCCACCAAATAAAACAACATTCAATTAGAGGAAACAATGCAAAGCACAGATGCACCACAGAAAGATACTAGTTTGAGTTCAAATCTAAAGAGTTCTCACTACATGCAAACAGCAGAAATAACTGGAATTTACAATACATTTTCGATTGAATAAACCAGTTACTGTTGCATATTAAAAGCCTGTGAATTTGTATCAACAAATCATGTTAAAACTAGTAAGTAATTTTTTTATTATACTTGGAATTAGTAAAGCCTTTTTAGAAATATTCTAGATTCAGTGTCCTGTTTTAAAAGGGATATATGGAACTTAGAGAAGTCAAGATAGAAATGAAAATGGCTGGAAATAAAGAATACAATTTCTGAATAAATGCTCCATGAGCCATAAAGCAAGTACTGAGAGAGAACTTTACTGACGGTCTTTAAGTCTGCAGGACATTTTGGTTTAGAGAATACTTGTCAGTCATGTCTTGTCTAACAAGAAGATGAGAAAATGTTTCAGCTGCAGAGAATTAGATCAATTTGAAGATATAAATCCTTTCTTGTATTGTACTAGTCACTGAGTGTCCAGTGTTCTTTCATGCTCATATGTTGCTTTAGGTGATTGAAAATTGAATTATCTCATCTCCTATGGGATATTGAATATCCCATCTCCTAGGGAGCCTGGTCAATAACCATTTTGGTTCTTTTAGGTCTCAGTTTGCCTGGAGGCTGGAGCTGCCTCTCAATGTCCCTTCCAGGCCAGTGGTTCTATTTCCTACATTTTAGAAGACCTAATTTGATGTGCCTTGAATTACTAAAGAGCTTTTTCTTTGGGTCTTCTTTTAATCTTGTCTCATACATTAATTAGACGTATTTTATATTTTAGAAAACAATTTATGGAAAATTGGATATTGAATCACATTTTTCTGTTGTTCCTTTTGAGTAAGTAATCCTTATCAAAAAGACTTCAGCATGCAATAAAAACCACCCCAATTTAGATGTTTCTTTGGGTTTGGAAGGCGTGATTTTTTGTACTCTCTCTCACTTACAAATTCTGTATATTACAGTAAAAGCTTCTGTACTAAAATTTCATAGTAAGTCATTAGTTACTTCATGGAGCCACTCTAGCCCCTGGTTTTTTCTTTTCATCTTGCTATGGGCATAGGTTTTGCCACTGCCATGGGTAAAAGGAGGGAGAGGGAAGGAGCAGTTTCCATAGCCTTTTTACTTTCTGCTTCCTGCTATTCTCCTACACCCTTCTACCAGTGCTGCTTCCACAGTGCCAGCCCTCATTATTGGGTACCATGATGACGTCACTAAACCATGATTTGTATTCCTCTGAAATATTAGTGCTTGATGTATTCATTTTTCTGTCATTAATACCTTCATTTGTATCAGTATGGAAAGAGGAACATGTTTTCCTCTGTTTTATGTTGTTTCTGTTACTATCAGTTTTAGGAGGCTCCTAAGAGTTAGTAGTACTCTGTTTCAAGGGACAGGTACTACTAGTAGAGGGGAGAGCAAGCCAGGGTCTCTGAGGTCCTCAAGTAAAAGCAGAACAATACCAGCTTCCATTTTTTGAGGACCTGCAACGAGTCTACCACTGCAGTTGGTGCTTTCCCTATTTTGTGGCTGACCTTGTAACAGCCTTCAACAGGCGTTATCCCCATTTTATAGTTAAGGAAACTGCAGCCCAAAGAGGATAGTTAAGTTGCCTGTGCTCACACAGTTCATTCAGTTTCAAGGCTGACATTTGAATCTGAACTTGTCTAACTCCAAGTCCCATACTCCTCCCACATGCCCCCTTGCCTCAAAATAAAGGACAGGGAGCTAAGACCGAGAGACTGTTTTGAGTTTTTTATGATCTTAGGAAGACTCCCATGTGCAGATCATCTCCTCTAGCCCCTTGCACACCTTTTCTTTGCTTCACTTCTTTTTGGTCCCTGTGCTACCTGCGTTTCTTGCCATTACTTGCAGAGGCTTGGAGTCAGGGGAGGCTTTGGAGGTGGGAACTGAGTCACTATTCCTAATATCAGAGATACAGAAGGAAGGATGCTTTTAGCTTCTGCAAATGGGAATTTTGAATACTCCTACAATTTTTTTTAAATGGGGTTTTACAGTGCTTTTTTGTATAGGACTATACTTGAGGTACATCAATGGGTAAAATAGGCTTTTCTAGACCAGCCTAGTGTTGTTTCTGTGGGAAAATGTATTCAGGGTTCTGGGTAATAGACTTTTTTTAAAAATTTTTAATTTAAAAAAATTTGTTTATTTATTTGAGAGAGAAAGCATGAGTTGGGGAGGGGAAGCGAGGAGGGGGAGAGAGAGAAGCCCAAACAGGCTCTGCACTGTCAATGGGGAGCCTGATGTGGGGCTCGAACTCACGAACCATGAGATCATGATCTGAGCTGAAGTCAGATGTTTAACTGACTGAGCCATCCAGGTACCCCATGGGTAACAGACTTTTAAAGTATACTTTTGGAATATATGGTAGTTCCTGCCTAAATTCCAGATTTTTAATAGGACTTACCTTCTGGAGCTGATACATGGCAGGGCTGTTTTCGAATCTCATCTACAAGAGCCCTCTGTTTTATTTGTATCCATTTCATCACCCACTAATACAGAATAAGAATATTCTGATTTCACTCCTTTAGAAAATGACAAATACTTAACATTTTGAAATTTTAAAAGATTTTTATTTGAATACTTATTGACTGGTACTATAGACACAAGGCATAATTAAAAAATACTGGAAGATATATAATGTAAGTTTTCCTCCAATCTCTGATCCCCAGCCACCCAGTTTCTTTCTCTGTTGATTGTGAATTTTATGTTGTTAGAGTGCTGAATTCCTTTATACAGTGTTGGATCATTCTGTTGTACAGTTAACTCAGTTGGAATCAGTTTGATCCTTTTAAGCCTTTTTTTAAAAAATTTAAATCCAGTGTAGTTAACATATAGTGTTATATTAGTTTTCAGGTGTACAATATAGTGATTCAGCAATTGTATACATTATCCAGAGCTCAAGATAAGTGTACTCTTAATTTCCTTTACCTATTTCCCCCTCCCCACCCCCACCTTCTCCTGGTAACTATCAGTTCTCTATAGTTTTTTGGTTTGTCTCTTTTTTTTCTTTGTTCATTTGTTTAGTTCCTTAAATTCCACACAGGAGTGAAATCGTAAGGGCTTTGTCTTTCTCTGACTTTTTTCGCTTAGCATTATACTCTTTAAATCTATCCCTGTTGTTGCAGATAGCAAGATTTCATTCTTTTTAATGGCTGAGTAATATTCCATATATATCTCACATCTTTATCCATTCATCTATCAGTGGACACTTGGGCTGTTTTCTAAATTTTGGTTCTTGTAAATAATGCTGCAGTACACATTGGAGTGCATGTATCTTTTCAAATTAGTGTTTTTATATTCTTTGGGTAAATACCCAGTAGTGGAATTACTGGATCATATGGGCAACTCTGTGTCTGCACCAGTTTGCATTCCTACCAACAGTGCATGAGGGTTTCCTTTTCTCCATATTCTTATCAACACTTATTATTTCTTGTCTTTTTGATTTTAGCCATTCTGACCAGTGTGAGGGGTATTTCAGTTATTTTCATTTGTATTTCCCTGATGATGAATGATGTTGAGCATCTTTTCACATGTCTGTTGGTCAGAGAGAGAGAGAGACAGAGTATGAGTGGAGAAGAGGCAGAAAAAGAGGAAGGCACAGAATCTGAAGCAGGCTCCAGGCTCTAAGCTGTCAGCACAGAGCTCAACTTGGGTCTCTAACCTAGAAACTGCAAGATCATGACCAGAGTCGAAGTTGGACACTTAATGGACTGAGCCATCCAGGCACCCTGACCTCTGCCTATTTTTTAATTGGATTATTTATTTTTTTGGTGTTGAGTTGTGCAAGTTCTTTTCTTTTTCTTTTCTTTCTTTTTGAAATATTTTATTTTTATTTTTTTAAATGTTCATTTATTTTTGAGAGAGAGGAAGAGACAGAGTGTGAGCAGGGAACAGGCATAGAAAGTGGGAGACACAGAATCTAAAGGAAGCTCAAGGCTCCAAACTGTCAGCACAGAGCCTGATATGGGCTTGAACTCAAAACCCCGAAATCAAGAGTCACATGCTCCACTGACTGAGCCAGCCAGGAACTCCTATATATTTTAGATACTAACCCCTTAATGGATATATCATTTGCAAGTATTTTCTCCCACTCATTAGGTG
>CM053573.1:124227324-124265115 GCA_028646485.1 Cryptoprocta ferox
TCCCCAGCAGTGCTATTGCTGAGTCATAGGGGAGTTCTATTGTTAATTTTTTGAGGAACCTCCACACTGTTTTCCAGAGCAGCTGTACCAGTTTACATTCCCACCAACAGTGTAGGAGGGTGCCTGTTTCTCCACATCCTTGCCAGCATCTGTAGTCTCCTGATTTGTTCATTTTAGTCACTCTGACCAGCATGAGGTGGTATCTCAGTGTGGTTTTGATTTGTATTTGCCTGATGAGGAGTGATGCTGAGGCATCGTTTCATGTGTCGGCCATCTGGATGTCCTCTTTGGAGAAGTGTCTGTTCATGTCTTCTGCCCGTTTCTTCACTGTATGATTCGTTTTTCAGGTGTGGAGTTTGGGGAGTTCCTTGTAGATATTGGATACTAGCCCTTTATCCGATATGCCATTTGCAACTATCATTTCCCATTCCGTCGGTTGCCTATTAGTTTTCTTGATTGTTTCCTTTGCAGTGCAGAAGCTTTTTATCTTGATGAGGTCCCAATAGTTCATTTTTGCTCTTGATTCCCTTGCCTTTGGGGATGTGTTGAGTAGGAAATTGCTGCGGTTGAGGTCATGGAGGCTGTTTCCTGCTTTCTCCTCTAGGGTTTTGATGGTTTCCTGTCTCACATTCAGGTCCATCCATTTTGAGTTTATTTTTGTGTATGGTGTAAGAAAATGGTCTAGTTCCATTCTTCTGCATGTTGTTGTCCAGTTCTCCCAGCACCACCTGTTAAAGAGGCTGTCTTTTTTACATTGGGTACTCTTTCCTGCTTTGTCAAAGATTAATTGGCCATACATTTGTGGGTCCAGTTCTGAGAACTTTCCCCCTGAAATCAGGAACACGACAAGGATGTACACTCTCACCACTGTTGTTTAACATAGTGCTGGAAGTCTTAGCATCAGCAGTCAGACTACAAAAGGAAATAAAAGGCATCAGAATTGGCAAAGATGAAGTCAAACTTTCACTTTTCACAGATGACATGATACTTTACATGGAAACCTGACAGACTCCACCAGAAGTCTACTAGACCTGATCCATGAGTTCAGCAAAGTCTCAGGGTACAAAATCAACGTACAGAAATCAGTCGCATTTTTATACACCAATAATGAAGCAACAGAAAGAGAAATCAAGAAACTGATCCCATTCACAATTTTACGAAAAACCATAAAATACCTAGGAATAAACCTAACCAATGATATAAAAGACCTGTACGATGAAAACTATAGAAAACTTATGAAAGAAATTGAAAAAGACACAAAGAAATGGAGAGACATTCCATGCTTATAGATGGGAAGAATAAACATTGTTAAAATGTCATTATTACCCAAATCAATCTACACATTCAATGCAATCCCAATCAAAATTGCACCAGCATTCTTCGCAAAGCTAGAACAAACTATCCTAAAATTCGTATGGAACCACAAAAGACCCTGAATAGCCAAAGTAAAATTGAAGAAGAAAACCAAAATGGGAGGGATCACAATCCCAGACTTTAGCCTCTACTACAAAGCTATCATCATCAAGACAGTATGGTATTGGCATAAAAACAGATACATAGACCAATGGAATAGAATAGGTTTATTCTTTTGCATGTATTTTTCCAGTTTTTCCAGCACCATTTATTGAAGAGACTGCGTTTTCCCATTGTATATTCTTGCCTCCTTGTCATAGATTAATTGACCATATGAGTATGGGTTTATTTCTGGGTTCTTTATTTTGTTTCATTGATCTATGTTTCTTTTTCTGGTGGCAGTATCATAGTGTTTTGAATACTGCAGCTTTATTTATTATTTAAAAAAATGTTTTTTATGTTTATTTTTGAGAGAGAGCAACAGAGCATGAGCAGGGGAGGGGCAGAGAGAGAGAGATGGAGACACAGAATCTGAAGCAGGCTCCAGGCTCTGAGCTGTCAGCACAGAGCCCAAAGCGGGGCTTGAACTCATTAGCTGTGAGATCTTACCTGAGCTGAAGTCGGACGCTTAACCAAGTGAGCCATCAGGCACACCTACTGCAGCTTTAATAGTATATCTTGAAATTTGGGATTGTGATAGTTTTTTTTCTTCTTTCTCAAGATTACTTTGGCTATTTGGAGTCTTTTGTGATTCCTTATAAATTTTAGTATTATTTGTTGTAGTGCTGTGACAAAGGTTGGTATTTTGATAGGGATTGCATTGAATCTATAGATTTGTTTGGGTAGTATGGACATTTTAACAGTATTAATTCTTTCAATTTATGAACATAGTATATCTTGCCATTTATGTCAATTTCTTTGATTGAATTGGATTTTGATTGAATTGAATTTCCCATTCAATTTCTTTCATCAATGTATAGTTTTCAGAATATAGGTTTCTCATCTCGTTGGTTAATTTTATACCTAGGCATTTTATTCTTTTTGGTTCAGTTGTAAATGGAATTTACTTACTTAATTTATTTTTCTGCTGCTCTGTTATTAGCAGATGCAACAGATTTGTGTATTTATTTTGTATTCTGCAACTTACTGAGCTCATTTATCAGTGCTAATAGTGTTTTGGTGGAGTCATTAGGGTTTTATCTGTGTAGTATGATGTCATCTGCAAATAGTGACAGTTTTATTTATTCCTTACCAATTTGGATGCCTTTTATTTCTTTTTCATGTCCAATTTCTGCAGCTCAGACTTTCTCATTACTATGTTGAAAAAGTGAACATCCTTGTTTTAGCGGATCTTAGCAGGAAAACTCTGTTTTTCACCATTGAGTATGTTACCTGTGGGTTTTTCATATAACACCTTTACTATATTGAAGTATGTTCTCTCCAAACCATTTTGTTGAGAGTTTTTATCATGAATGGACATTGTATTTTATCAAATGCTTTTTCTGTGTCTATTGATGATCATATAGTTTTTATCCTTTATTTTGTTAATGTATTACATTGATTAGCAAATCTTGAACACCATTGCATCTTGGAATAAATCTCATTTGATTGTGGTGGATGATTTTTTAAAATGTATTGTTGAAATCAGTTTGTTCATGTTTCGTTGAGGAGTATTGTATCTGTGTCAGAGATTTTGGTCTGTAGTTTTCTTTTTTTGTGGTGTCTTTGTTTGGTTTTGGTATCAGGCCAGTAATGGCCCCATAGACTCAATGTGGAAGTTTTCCTCTCTCTTCTGTTTTTTGGAATAGTTTGAGAATAGGTATTAACTCTTCTTTAAGTGTTTGGTGAAATTCACCTGTGAAGCCATCTGGTCATAGACTTTTGTTTGTTGGGAGTATTTTGATTACTGATTCAATTTTATTTCTAGTAGTTGGTCTGTTCCAATGTTCTGTTTTTAATGTATTAAACAGATTTTTATTATAAAAACACATAATGTAAATTAGTAATATATAAATAATATAAAGTAATATAAATATTCTGTAAAATTTTTTATAGTCTGGATTTTGCTGATATGCTGAGTATTTTTGTATTTAGGCTCATAAATGATTTGTCCTTCAGTTTTCCTTTCTTATAATGTCCTTTAGGTATATATACCAAATAATGAAAGAAAAATCCTGACTTAAAATCTTGTCTTGAAAATACTCCTAATTCTTAAGAGTTTAATTTAAATCCTTCCTGTTTAGGGGTGATTGCTGCTTATAATAATGTCAGTTTGCAATGCTCTGATTTAGGTATGTGTCATATGGGAGTCTGGAAACTGTAACATGATTGTATTACTATTTTAAAAAGAATTTTGTTTTCCTGTGTTGCATATCTAGCTTTTTTAAAATGTTTTTATTTATTTTTGAGAGAGAGAGAGAGACAGCGTGAGCAGGGGAGGGTCAGAGAGAGGGAGACACAGAATCTGAAGCAGGTGTCAGGCTCTGAGCTGTCAGCACAGAGCCTAACACAGGGCTCGAACCCACGAACTGTGAGATCATGACCTGAGCTGAAATCGGACGCTTAGCTGACTGAGCCACCCAGGTGCCCCTAGCTTTTTTTTAATTGAGAAAGTTCGCATAGAAAATAATTCACATTTTGATCATCCTGGAAAGAAACCCCATGCCAATTAACAATTACTCCCCATGTACTTCTCCCTCCAGCCCCTGGCCACCACTAAGTCTACTTTCTGTTTCAAGGAATTTGCCTGTTTTGGAAATTTCCTATAAATGGAACTATACAATATGTGGCATTTTCATGTCTGATTTCTTTCACTTAGCAAAATATTTTCTAGATTGCTCCATGTTATATGGCATATGTTAATACTTTAGCCCTTTTTATGGTTCTTGTGATGATTCTCCTTTTGTGGGCTAGAACCGAGACCTCTCTCTTGTGAACTAAAATATAGTCTAACAAAAAGAATAGAACTCTTAACACAGCTGTGAAATTGTCTACAGTAAGCATATTTTAGGAGGAAAAGTAAAAGTAAATGAAGAATTTCAGGCCAATATTGGAAAAAATTCAGTCAGAGATCCCTCTATGATTATTGTACTTTAATGCAATTGTATTTTTTCTTAGCTTTCTAACTTTCTAGGGTTTGTTTGTGTCCTATTGTGACTGTGGGTTGTGAATATTATTTTAAACTCCAGTAGGATTCTAATTAAGGCCGCAGGGGAATTGGTATTTTATTTTTTTCATTGGCATCATAAAAACATTGTAGAGGATTTTGTGGATGGTTGCAAAGTAAAGAAAAAAATGCAGAACTATTTTGTTTACCAGACTATTTCACATTGAATTATTTATTTAGTATTAATTGGCTGTCAGTTTCAAGTATTCTAAGTGCCTTGAGTGGATTAACTTAACTACAATTTCAAAACAGCCCCTCCAAAAAATTGTAAGATGGGTGCTAATAATTACTTCATTATCTTCATTTTCTAGAATCAGTAGACGTTTAGAGAAATTGGGTAATTTGCCCAAGGTTACACATATAGTAAGTAATGGAGCTCGAATGTACGTAGGCAGTCTGACTTTATACTGTTCTCCTAGGGCGTGTAAGTTGAATTTGCAGGTCAGGCAGCATGTATCAATTTCTGAGGTGTCTGGGATGTTTTATATATCATAGAGTGCCTTCACATACAGTGTGTCTCATTTAATATTCTCAACACATCTAGGAGCAAGGTTGAAGTACATATACTTTCTTTTGCTTAATATTGTATTTCCAGAATTTTTGTTTAGATAGTAAATGTCTATTCAAAGTTACATATTAAAGATGCACTAGATACCAGGCACTGTATTAAGTTCTTTGGAGATTTCAAAGATGAATTATACTTGAATGTTCCCGTTTAGAAAGAAAGTTAAGATATAAATTATGATACAAAATAGAAAGTGCCATAATAGAGGCTGTTCTGGAAGATCCGAGTAGAGATGTTTTTCCATATTGATACTTTCTTTCTCTCTTGTCTTTGTTTCATTTTACCATTCTCTTAACATTTTAAGTTAATGGTTTGCAGTCATTACAAGGCCTGTTATTACTTTTGAAAATAACCTAGAGCATATGTTTTATTTGGTTTTAGGGAATGACAGAGGAAGAGGAAGACAAACTCTTGGCACTGAAAGACTTCATGATGAAATCTAACAAAGCAAAGGCCAATATAGTAGACCAGAGCCATCTTCATGATAGCAGTCAGAAAGGTGTCATTGACTTAGGGGCGTTAGGCATAACTGGGAGACAAGTTGATCTTGTTAAAACCAAACAGGAACCTGATGACAAGCGAGGTTAGTACGTTTATATATGCATATGTGTTTAGTGTGTTATTATTGTTTCATAAGGCTAATTATTTCTTAAGGCATATTAGTTGTAGCTAATTAGTAGTAAAATAAAAAGTCACATTTTCCAGGAATAGAACTTTCAAGTGCTGTATGTGACTCCAATATGCAACAGACGGATTTGGGGGAGGAAAAGTGGAGAATTGAATTAACAGTTAAGAGCTTGTATAACCTGTCAAAATTATGGCTTTCTGTGTCAGAATCAGGATTCAGACCAAAGCTGGACTCCAAAGCCCTACTCTTAATAATAATAAAATTATGTTGCCTTTGTGGAGATGTATGATTGAAGATGAAATCCTGTTTTTTAATCCTTTAAACACCAACCCAATGTCAATAGTGTATGTTAAAATGAGATAATTATCTAGTTTGTTTTAGTAGGTGATGCCCAGTGAATTGAAAAGAATAGTCTTGTTATTAACAATGAAATAACAAAAGAGTAGAAACCAGAGAAGACTTACTCATTTGAACTCTCGAGATTTAGAACTGTCAGCTCTTGTGACAAGGATGTTGACATTGATTATACGAGGTTTATAAGATCTTGTGTATTCTTTCTTTAACCCTTTTTGGAGATGTACTTATTTCCAAGTACATGCGTTTAAAAACCACTCTATTCCAGTATTAGATTTTAAAGGCAGCTGAATTGTATTTTAAAATAAACCTCTAACTGCCAAACTTGGGGTAAAGTATTTGGAACTTAATTATCAGTGGTTTACATCCATAATAAGTAAAGCGCTGATACAGATTGTAAGAAAAACACAAGCACCCCAAAAGAAAAATATTGAAGGATTTGAACTTAACAATTGGTAGAAGAATAGAAATGCATGTTTGAAAAGATAAATAAATGCAAAACAATGAGATGCCATTTTCTGCATATGTGATTAGCAAAAAAGACTGATGATACACCTATTGTTAGCAAGGATGTAGGGAAATAAGCATTTTCATACACTGCTGATGAGATTATAAATTGAATATGTTCTTTTAGAAAGCAATGTTTTTACTGTTTGAGTCACTATTTTCAATTCTGAAAATTTCTCCCAAGAAAACTGACAGGCATGTGAAGAAATATGTATAAGAATGTTCTCAGTTTAAAAAAAGGAAATAATTGAAGTGATCATTAACAGGAGAATGGTTAAATAAACATTCAGTGTATTTGGTTGAGAGAAAAAGCAGGTTGTGAAATACTTTATATTACTTTGTACTATTTTATTTTTGTAAAATGATACAGTAGTATATCATAAACTATAGTTTATGGGATTTATGTAGTTTATGGGCAATTCATATTATATTTTGGTAATTAATACTAGAACTTTGTGTTATTGAATGTACTTTTTGTAATTGGAGAAAGATTTTTTAAAAAGAGTTCTCATCTATATAGTCTGGAGGTAACTATATCGCAATTGATTTTCACATTTTGTTTGTTTGTTTCCCAAGTAACTGATACTGAAAATATCAGTATTTTCAGTGACATTTGAAAAAGTTGTTTTTATTGTTGGTTCTTGAGATAAAGTGGTTATTTGAAATTGAGCTCACCTTAGAAAACTAGGAAGCCATTAGGTCTAATTATTAATGCCACTGCAAGTGCATCTGTTCCATCTCCCCTAGAGATAAAGTAAGAGTTAATGAGTTGGTATATAAATATAAATAAATCAGAGATCATAAAGAACAAATAGGATGTGAAGTCCATTGCTGTCCCTATCTAACCAAAAGAATAAATAAAAGTGTTTATTGGTTTTAGAGGTTTCCTTTAGACTGACTATTCTGAATCTGTTTTTGTAGCTAGAAAACACGTAAAACAAGACTCAAATGTAAATGAAGAATGGAAAAGCATGTTTGGGTCGCTGGAACCACCGAACATGCCACAGGCCCTACCTAAAGGGAGTGACCAGGAAGGGATTCAGACTGGGAAGCCTCCTCGTTCTGAGTCCTCTGCTGGCATTTGTGTCCCTTTGTCGACTTCTCCACAGGTACTGTCATCTGGGCAGTAATCCTTTTGTCTTTCGATCTCATTCTGCTGTTTTGGTTGTTTAAAGGCTGTGTACTGTACTGGAAAAATCAATATAGTGAGTTGTCCTTTTTAGGGGAGGATGTGCTTCTTTCTTTCTTTCTTTCTTTCTTCAAATTTTATTTAAATTTAACTTAGTTAACATATAGTATAATACTGGTTTCAGGCGTAGAATTTACTGATTCATCACTTCCATATAACACCAGTACCCATCCCAACAAGTGCCCTCCTTAATGCCCATCACCCATTTAGCCTATCTCCCACCCACCTCCCTCCATCAACCTTCAGTTTGTTCTCTATAGTTAAGGACATGTTTCTTTCTAAATCAGGTTTATCTTTAATTTTATAGCCAAAGGGGAAGTCTAGTTATTGAAAGCATCAAAGAGGGCCTTGTGTTAGAGTACTCACGAATAAAGTGATCGGAAATTGTGCGTTGGAGACATCATTATGAAATGTGATTTTAATTAGGTCGCAGTGAACCTTTTAAACCTTTTATTCTTTCTCTAATATATCTGTAAAATAGCAGAAACATTTCTGGAAGAAAAGTCCCTAGTTTGCCATCTGTGAGAAATTATGATCTTTATATATTTTAAATTTATTTGCAATTTAAGGTAACTCTTCCCGAAGCCAATTATGTTTTAAATGAAAAATATTAACTGAACCAACTGATAAATTCTATTTCTATTCACTTAAATTCTATGGATTTTTGTTTAATGTTATTGCCATACTGATAGTTCTTTTTTTTTTAATGATGTAGAAGTTTGGAAATGTTATATTTGTGGTTAAACTTTATTTTAATGAGGTTTTCACTGAACAAATGTCACTAAATTTAAACGGATTTAAAAAGTGGCACGTCAATAAGGAAAAAAGCTGATACAATGAAAAGAGAACATGGGTACATTTTTATCATTGAGTATACTTTGCTTTATAACATAAATACTTAAAATTCTGTCTTGCAGCTTCCAGAAGTGACAAATATCCAAAGTAGAAAACCGACAATACAGGTTTTAAGTAGTACAATTTTACCATCTACCTACCAGATTCGGATCACAACGTGTAAAACGGAACTTCAGCAGCTCATACAGCAGAAGCGGGAGCAGTGTAATGCCGAGAGGATAGCTAAGCAGATGATGGAAAACGCCGAATGGGAGAGCAAACCACCGCCACCCGGTAAGAGTGCCGCTGCTGGGTAGCCGCATTCTAGCCCGGGTGCCAAAGTCAAGGATCTAATGCAGGATGCTGCACATTAATTATCAGGAAGTAAGAACAGAGCTGTCACTGGGAAGCCCAGAGGAAGAAGCATTAAGTGAGAAATTTTAAGTCATTATTTGTGGAGTTTGGATCTTCTTAGCTTGTGGGGGCAACTTGCAGTGTCTTTTAGGCCACCGTGTTTTCAGCCTGTCTGTGGTCCACTTTCCCCATTTACAGTGCTAGGTTTTACCTGCCTACGTCGTGTCACGCCACTTTTTACAGAATGTCAGGCTTCTTGGAGTAAGCTCTAGCTTTTCGTTTCTGAAGGGTCTAACATCTGGTTTCTTTTAAAAAAGTAAAACATTTGTAAAGTAATGGGATTTCTAAGAAGAAAACAAAATCAGCTATAACTCCACCACTCAGTGATTATCAGCATTAAGATTTTGGGGAAACACTGCTATATTTTGAGAAGATTTAAAAGAAACTTAAGAGATATTTCAGGTGAAAATGTGGCTCAGCTCTGTTAACAGACTTGCCCAGTGTAAATGTGGTAGAGCTAGAGCTAGTTTTTGATATTAGATTTGTAGATTTTAAAAACATTTTTAATGAGTTTCTGTATATAGATTTTAATAAAGATTTAACTTGAAAACTCTGAGAAGGAATGTGTAGAAGACATAGAGTAGTGTGTCTGTACTCAAGGGGAAAATGCTGATAGAGAAAGGTGATTTTTTTAAATGTTTGTTTATTTATTTTGGGAGGGTGGGGAGGGGGAGAGAGAGAGGAGAGAGAATCCCAGACAGCGCAGAGCCCCACGTGCTGTCAGTGCGGAGCCCTACGTGCGGCTTGATCCCGCAAACTGGGAGATCATGACCTGAGCCGAAATCAACAGTGGGATGCTCAGCCAGCTGAGCCACCCAGGTGCCCCTGGACATAAATGCCTTAAAGATTAAAATATTAAGTGGTAAGTGGCATCTTAGGTCATATAAATTTTATCAAAGTATGCTGGAATGTTTAAGTGGTTTCTGTAATATAGATCAGTGTTATATACCACCTCTGCTTTCAAAACAAAAAAAATTAACCACAAAGTGTCTATTTGATGATAGAATGTCTTTATAAGTAGCATTTTATACTTACGTGGAACTATACATTTTATTCAGTTGTCACAGAAAATGTATCAAGTTTTGAGGTTCAAAAAATGTGGGATGATTGTTGGACTTTTGATTTTTATCTTGCCACACTTGAGTGGTTGTGTGAAATTGATTTTCTCTAGAGGGAAATGTTCAGTCTAGCCTGGTAGATTATCTAGACTTCATGGCAAAGTGTTTTTGATCACTTTCAAATCTAGCATATTCTTAAAAGTCACCGTTCAGTTGTTCTTCCCACACACGTGAGCTAGAGATCCAAGGGTAAACATTTTTTATCTTAGAGTTTGCCACGTTTGGCAGTAGTCTTGGTTTCATTTTTGTTTTCTGGTAAAAAAGAAATTTTATCCTAAAATGGTATTGTTATCACTTAATTAGGCACTGTGCTGAATCCCAATACAGGATGATCTTTTATTTATTTATTTTTATTATGATTTTCTTTTTAGAGGGAGGGAGAGCGGGAGAGAGCAAGTGGGGGAGAGGGGCGGAGGGAGGAGAGAGAGAGAGAGAGAGAGAGAGAGAGAGAGAGAGAATCTTAAGCAGACTCCATGCTCAGCACAAACCCTGACATGGGGCTCAATCCCATGACCTTAGGATCACGACCTGAGCTGAAATCAAGAGTCGGATGCTCAAACAACTGAGCCACCTAGGCGCCTCCCCGTCCCCATACAAGGATGATCTTTAGCGTAGCTTTCTGTTTTATTTTAAAATTGATTAATATTAAATTTTAAATGTTAACACTTAATATAAAAGTTGACTCCTCAAATATTGAAGAGTGTTATATGCAAGGACCTATGCTAGATACTGTAAATGATTGAGAATGGATAAGACAGGGTCTCTGGCCTCAGCAAATCTATAATTTATTAGAGGAAATTAATCATACACAAGAAAATACATAATAAAACGTGCATAGATGTCATAAAGTACTGGAAAATCCATGAGCTATTATTAATAATACTATTTATACTAACATGTTGATATTGTACAATAAGTGATTCCAAGTAGAGAGGACATTAACGTTTGGGTGTTTACTGTGAATGTGGGACAATATTAGACACTTTATACATCTCATTTATGCATATCCATCCTTTGGGTTCAGTAATAATTCCCTCATTTTACATTTGAGGAAATTGAAGCTCAGGTATTTTAAATAAGTATCCCAAGGTACATTATATTTTGATGGATCTGGGTCTTTGAGACTTTAAGAACCAGGTTGCCTTCCTTGCACCCTATTTCTGTAGATTAGGGTAGCCATTATCTCTGGCTGTTGAGCAAGTAGTCAGGGTTTTTCCAGGTAGTAAGTGACTATTGCTCCTTTTCAGATACTAGAGAAGGGTCCCAGGTGCAATCTTTCTAAGGCTCTTTGAGCAACACATAATTGCTATCTTGGATGTCTTACTCAATAGATAAAAGTATCTGTCATGGCCTAGTAGACCACTCTGTATTGGCTAGCTATTGGTAGCCTTTGTTTAGTTCTTATGATTGGTCTCATGCTGGTCATTGGTGACTGTAGCTGGGAGGTGAGAGAAGTATAGTATTTGTAAACTATAGTTTAAGACATACTCCTTTGCTTTTCCTTAGGGTGGCGTCCTAAAGGGCTGCTAGTTGCACATCTTCATGAACACAAGTCTGCTGTAAATCGAATTAGAGTCTCTGATGAACATTCACTTTTTGCAACGTGTTCAAATGACGGCACAGTGAAAATTTGGAACAGTCAAAAGATGGAGGGGAAGACCACCACTACCAGGTAATACATGCTTGGGAGGAGAATCCATTTATTTAATCAAATATTTATTGAGTGGTCACTCTTGACGGGTGCTTCTTTAGGGAGCAGGGATATATAGCAGTGATAAATGGACAAAAATACCTGTTTTGTGGGGGCTTTCCTCCTTGTGAGAGGTGACAAACAGTAAATAGTATAAATAAGTAAAACATACAGTATGTTACATGGTAAAAAATGTTATTGAAGAAAAATATAGCAGGGAAGAGGGATAGGGAATAGAGCAGGGGTGGAGTAGAGTAGAATTTTAAATAAATTGACTAAGACTGCCTCACAGAGAAGAGTCATTTGAGGAAAGACCTGAAACAGGTGGAGGAAAGAGTCATGTGGTTCTCTCTAGGAAGAGCATTCCAGGCAGAGGAAAGAGAGATTTCAAAGGCCCTGAGATAGAAAGATGTTTGGCATGTTTTGAGGAACAGCAGAAAGGTCTGTGTGGCTGGAGCAGAGCGAGCAAGAGGGAGGAGTAAGAGGGGCCAGATTATGTAGGGCCTTGTCGGCTACTGTAAAGGACTTTGACTTTTACTCTGAATGAGATGGGAGCCTTTGGAGGGTTCCAAGCAGAGGAGAAATGTGGTCTGAGTTAAATTTTAACAGAATTACTGTGGCTCTTGTATTGAGAATACCGAGGCAGTTAGAGGCTATTACAGTAATTCAAGAAGAGATGGAGGTAGTGGGAAATGATCAGATTTTGGATATATTTTGATGGTAGAGCCAAAAAAAATTTGCTAAATGGGTTAGATGGAATATGAGGAAGAGAAAAGTAAAAGATGATGGAATGGCTAGCTATGTAAGGAAAACTCTATACCATTGCCCCACTGTTATGGTCAAGATGGAGTTTAGTTATGACTTGAAATCCCTAGGATGCTGTGCTGATGGGATTTTGAAAAGTGTGATTTAGATTTGTACATTTTTGTAGTTATGTCCCTACTTTCTATGCAGTCTGTCTGCCAATCCTCCATTCCTCCATCCCCATCAGTCCTACCATATTCATATTTGTTCTGTCCCTAGTTTGGTCTAGGTTTGAAAAGAAAGCTACTAGAAATCAAAATTCAATTTCACATGCAAAAAAGATGTCTCTGGTGCTTTTCTCATTATCAGTTCGGTGACCACAGTTAACCACAGAATCATTAGAGTATCTTTGATAATCAAAATAAGTCAAAAGGTGACTCTTTTTTTTCTTTTTAAGTTTATTTATTTATTTATAAGAGAGAGCATACGAGGGGAGGGGGGCCAGAGAGGGCCAGAGACGATCCCAATAGGCTCCGCACTGTCAGCATGGGAGCCCGATGTGGGGCTCTGTCTCATGAAACATGAGATCATGACCTGAGCCAAAATCCGGAGTCGACGCTCAACCAACTGAGCCACCCAGGTGCCCCAAAAGTTGTCTCTTTACTGAACAATGCGGTGCAGTTTTGTGCTGTTTATATTTTTTAAAAGAGCTCTGCTTTTTTACTCTATGCTTAATTGTTTTTCATGTTCATTCTTTTTTGGCATTGTATTGGTCAGAACATAAATCAAAAGCCAATAACAGAATCCCAGAACCTGGCTCCATTTAGCAATTCTTTGTCAACATTTTATTAGGAAATTTCAGACCTATAAGAAAAATTGAAAAACTTTCACAGATTCTGTAATTTTACTATATTTGTTGTAATATAATTTTCCTCCTATCAATTCATCTTTTTAAAATATATTTCCAAATAATTTGCAAACATCAATCAGTACACTTCCTCTAAACACTTCAGTTTATGTATCATTAACTAGAGTTCAGTCTGTGTTTATATTTCTTTTTTTGTTTTTTTTTTGTTTCATATGCTGTGAAATACACAGATCTGAAGTGAACCATTTGATGAGTTTTAATAAATACATACACTTTGCAACTTAAACCGCTCTTAAGATATAGCATGTGGCGATCATGCCAGAATGTCCCTTCATGGAAAACCCCTGTCTCCTCCCTGCTTACAACCATTTAAAAAAATTTTGTCCCACCATTATTAGCATTTTTGTTAGTATGTTAAATACCTCTTCTGATAATTATTTTTCAAATGGTTCTTTGTTATATCATCATCAGTTGAATTCATTTGGAGGAGGGGAAATTCATTTGACATGTGTAAACCTCTCAAGTAAGAGCTTGGAATCATTGGTTAACTTTGCAAAAGCCTCCTTTGTTAATTCCCAAATGATTTTTATTACTGAGCCATGCCTTCTGTATTCCAGTGTCATATTTTAGGTAGTGGTATCCAGGTGTCACATTTCAGACAGTGGTATCCCAGAAAATGTGGCAGTTTAGCTGACTGTATGTCTTTGGGAGGTATGATATTTAGAGATTGGATTTCCTCTGAACGCAGCTGCTCTCTTGCTTTGCTGTAACACCTGCTGTCTTATTTGTGGAGTGTAGTAGGCCTTGGGTTGGGGGTGCTTCATTCCAGGGTGGGGAAGAAAGGAAGGGAATGGAATGTGTTGATCTCATCACGTGCCTTCATGAACTGGATTAGGGGAGAGGCAGCCATTATTGTCACATCCAAGTGGGGAACAGCTGGTGGCTGGGAAAGAGAAATAAACCTCTTTTTTTCTTAGGAAAAAGTATTTTTTTAAAGAAAATGTCACTAGTACATTCTGACTACTGAGGTATTTCCCCTGTGCATTCTGTTGGCTGACCACCCAGTTCCCAGTCCTGACTTTCTCATTGAATTATGATTGGTGATTTAGGCCACCTGGATCTTGGCTCTTTTTGGTGTGTCCCTTGGGGACTAGTTTGTGAAAAATTGTTGTTTTTAAACTTTTACATAGATTAAAAGAAAAAAAAACTTAATCTTTATAGTATTCTTTTTTTATGGTGTTTTTTATTTTATTTTATTTTATTTTATTTTTTTATTGAGACAGAAACAGAGCATGAACAGGGGAGGGTCAGAGAGAGAGGGAGACACAGAATCTGAAGCAGGCTCCAGGCTCTGAGCTGTCAGCACAAAGCCCGATGCGGGGCTCGAACTCACGAACCGCAAGATCGTGACCTGAGCCGAAGTCGGCCGCTCAACCGACTGAGCCACCCAGGCGCCCCCCTTCATAGTATTCTAAATTATTTTCCATATCCTTCTCATACTACCCTATTTTTGGCGCATTTAGCTTCTCAATTTTGGGGGAGGTTGAAGAATTTGGCACTTGTTGAATGTGATGATAAAACATCTCAGGGGAGTTCTGTCTTAATGAAAAGTTGATACAATATGAGAGGTGTGCAAGAAAGTTCTCCGTGTTAGGGTTACGTATAGAGTCACTGATGGTGTTTGGAGGTTGAAGGTTTTGAGTGGTGTGGCTACTCTGAAGAAAAGGGAGCATAAAAGCCTATAAAAGTCCTGAGGATGCCAGAGGCCTTAATCTTTGCCAATTGAATTTCAGAGACAGGAAGAGAGTGGTCAGAAAAGGATAGAGAAGTCAATCAAGTTACATCAGACTGCAATAGAAGAAAGGTTTAAGAAGGGAACTTAGAGGTGACTCTGAAATGTAATAAGAAAGCCAACTGGCACGGTAGGGCATTCTCATATAGAGTGCCTGTGGGTGGAATGCAGTTGATATATCCATCATCCCTGGAGGGCTTTTTGACATTATATATATTTCAAGCTTTTATGATGTCCATATCCTAAGGAAATAACTAAGAATGAATTCAGAGATTTAGTTTTAAGGCTGTTCAGAGTGGCTTTCTTTATAATAGTAAAAAAAGAATTAGAAACAAACTAGAGGTTCAGCAGTAGGGGTGAAACTGGAAAAAGAACTGATGGTGCAAAAACAAAACTGATGTTGTGGGAATAACTCTTTTGATGAAATATATTGACATATTGTGTGAGAAAATAGGTTTAAGAAGTAGGTTTAAGAACTCATGTAGGGTTTCTGTTTTTGGAATGACAAAGTAAGGATTTGTAAAAATCTGTTCCTTCATAAAAATAGAACACTTGTAGGTACTGTCAAAATCAACTTTTTCAGAGCTGTAGAAATTCCTGAATTAGTCTGAAGAGTGTTATTTAAGAAAATCAGCCGACTCTCAGAACATTGAGCCATGCGTTCCCTAATTTCATCCCCTTTTACCAAGCAGTGCAGTAGCTTTGAAAACTAGTAGCCACCCAGCCCTTTATCAAGCTTTGCCGTAACTTCAAAACTCATAGTCCGACAACTGTGGTAGCCATGAAAACCGGAAACTTCATTGTGACTGGAGGGGTCATAATGGCTAAAAGCCCCATCTCTGGGGAATTGTCAGTATTTGTTTGACCTTTCTGCCAGCTTGCCGGAAGCTCCATTCTTAGGGTGTGTCTTTATTTCATTGGACTCATCCTGTTCTTTGAGAGAAACTCTGCCCATAGCACATTTGTTGAAATTATCAGTGCTATTTGTTTAACACTGCGCAGTAGCCAGAGGTGGCATTGCCAGTTGTAAGGGGCTGACAAAAAACTTAAAAGGAAGGCCTAGGGAATGAGATGTCTCTAGGGGCCTTTGAAAAGTTCAGACCCACATGCATGTGTAGGGTTGTTCACATGCCCAAGAAGGAACTGAGAAGACCCTGAATTCTCGCCTCTAGCTGACCTTGAGGCTCTGTACAAGCAGGAAATGAAGGATAAGGCAGAGTTGTAAACTACTTTGTTGAAGGTGTGCACAAACACAGAGAGCCTCAACAAAGGCTAGAACACTTACCATTTCAAGGCATGAAGGGACATGTCTGTCTAGTCATTAGCTGACTACCAAGTAAACTGAACAAAGACTTTAATGGCTACACATGAGAAAGCATACATACAGACTTTATAGAATTAGTCCAGGAAAGTCACTAAATAAATAACTTTGGAATATTATTTTTAAAGTTGACATATCAATTAGATTATCTAGTTGTTGTTTTTTTTTTTTAATGTTTGTTTATTTTGAGAGAGAGAGAGAGGACATGTGCAGGTGCACAAGCAGAGGAAGGGCAGAGAGGAAAGAGAGATCCCGAGCAGGCTCTGTGCTGTCAGCCCAGAACCTGGGATGGGGTTCAAACCCAGGAACTGCAACATCATGACCTGAGCAGAAATCAAGAGTCCGACTTAACCGACTAAACCACCCAGGTACCCAGAATATCTAGTTTTGGACAAAAAATTGCAAGTCAGGAAAGTATGGTCTATATACAGGAAAGCATAGTCAATGGATATTGACTATGTAATTGGTAATCTCAGATATTGGACTTGCTTGCTAGACAAAGACTTTAAATTAGCTATTAAAAATATGTTCAAAGAATTAAACCAGGTCTAAAGAATTAAAAGTAAATTAAGACAAATATCTCACCAAATATATCAATAAGAAGATAGAAGTGATCAATTGAAATTCTGGAGTTGAAAAGCATAATAACTAATATAATGAAATAAATGAAATTCAAGTCACATGAGAGGATGAACAGATTTCAACTGGCAAGAGAAGAAATCAGAGACTTGAGGATAGATCAGCTGATGTTATCCAATCAGAGGTACAAAAACTAAAAAAGAATAAGGAAAAATGAACAGAGCCCCAAAGACCTGCAGAATGCCAACATACACCTAAGAGGGGTCCCAGAAGGTGAGGAGAGAGAAAAAGGAGCAGAAAGAATATTTGAAGAAACAATGGCTAAGAATTCCCTGAATTCGGTGGAGAACATTAATGTCCACATTTAAGAAAGTCAGTGAACTCCAAGTAGGACGAAAATGAAAGAGAGCCATGCTAGACACATGGTAAGTATACTATTGAAAGAAAATCTTGAAAGGAGTGAGAGAAAAATGACTTACCACATACGAGGAACCCTCAATAAGATTAACAGCTGACACTTCATCAGAAATGACAGAGAGACTGGAAGTCAGTGGGATGACATATTCAAAGTGTTGAAAGAAAAAGACTGTCAGCTGGTAATTCTATATCCAGCAAAATTGCCTTTCAAAAACAAAGGACAAATTAAGACATTCCAAGAGAAATAAAAACAGGGAACTTACTGCTAGGAGATATTCCCTAAATGAAATATTTAAAGGTGTTTTTTGTGCTGAAAGAGAAAGGCATGAGACAGTAACTTGAATCCACATGAAGAAATAAAGAACATTGATAACGGTAAATACTATTTATAAATAAATATAAAAGTACAATTATTTTTGTAACTGTTTTTTACCTTTCTTATTTAAAAGTTGACCATATAAAGCAATAATTATAAAGCTGTGTTTATGGGCTTGTGGTATATATAGAATTTGTGTGACAATAATAGTACAGAAGACGGGGGGACAGAGAGATATTAGAGCAAAGTTACTATGTATTAATGAAATTAGTATTAATCTGATCATCTTTAGATGTCAAATGTATTTCCCAGGAAAACCACTGGAAAAAAAAAAACTTTCAAAAACATGTAATATAAGAAACAAGGGAATTAAAATGGTATACTAGAAAATATATTTTTAACACTAAAGATGGTAGTAATGGAGGAATACAATAACAACAAAACCTATGTAGGACAGAAACCAATAGCAAAATGTCAAACATAAATCCTACCATATTGATAATCATATAAATGTAATCAAAAGGCAGATTTGGCAGAAAGTATGAGAAAACCTGATATGACTATGTGCTCTCTACAAGAGACACACTTTATTTTTATTTTTTTGTTTTAAATCATTTTAATTCCAGTATAGTTAACATACAGTGTTACATTCGTTTTAGGTGTACAATACAGTGATTCAACAGTTTTATACATTATTCTAGTGCCCATCATAAGTGTACTTTAATCCCTTTCAACGTATTTCACCCATCTCCCTACCCACCTCCCCTCTTGTTTCCTTTTTTTGTTTGTTTTGTTTCTTAAGTTGCAGATATGAATGAAATCTTACGGTATTTGTCTTTCTCTGAGTGGCTTATTTCACTTAGCATTGTACTCTTTAGGTCCATCCATGTTGTTGCAAATGGGAAGATTTTATTCTTTGAAATGAGTAATATTTCCATTGTGTATATTTACCACATCTTTATCCATTCATCTATCAGTGGACACTTGGTCTACTTCTATACTTTGGCTATCATAAATAATGCTGCAGTAAAAACAGGGGTACATATATCTTTTTGTATTAGTATTTTCATATTCTTTGGGTCAATACCCAGTAGTGCAATTTCTGGACCATAGGAGTAGTTCTATTTTTAATTTTTTGAGGAACCTCTATACAGTTTTTCACAGTGGCTGCACTAGTTTGTATGCTCACCAATAGTGTATAAAGGTTCCTTTTTTCCCCCACATCTTTGCCAACACTTGATGTTTCTTTTGTTTTTGATTTTAGGCATTCTGACTGGTGTGAGGTGATGTCTCCTAGTGGTTTTGATTTGTATTTCCCTGATGATGAGTATGTTGAGCATCTTTTCATGTGTCTGTTGGCCATCTGTATATCTTCTTTGGTAAAATGTCTATTCATGCCTTCTGCCCATTTCTAATTGGGTTATTTGTTTTTTGGATGTTGAGTTTTATAAGTTCTTTATATATTTTGGATACTAACCCTTCATTGTATAGGTCATTTTAAAATATCTTTTCCCATTCCTAAGGTTGCCTTTTAGTTTTGTTAATTGTTTCCTTTGCTGTGCAGATGCCCCCCCTTTTTTTTGATGTAGTCCCCATGGTTTATTTTTGCTTTTGTTTCCCTTGCCTCAGGAGACATATCTAGAAAAATGTTGCTATGACCCATGTACAAGAGATACACTTTAGATCCAAAGACATAAATTAGTTGAAAATCAAAGGACTGAAAAGGATGCAACATACATATAGTACCTGAAAAAGGGCTGGAACAGCTATATTAATATTGGAAAAAATAAACTTTAGAGAAAAATTGCTACTGTAAATAAACAAGGACATTTTATGATAAAAGGGTTAATGCATTAGGAAAACAAAACAGTTGCAAACACAGGTACCTGGTAATGGATCCCCCAAATGAAGCAGAAGCTAACAGAATTGAAGGGAAAAGTAAGATAATTCCACACTAGTTAAGACTTTAATAGTCTGCTTTCAAAAGTATGGATAGAACAAGTAGATATAAGATCAACAAAGAAAATAGAAGACTTGATCAATACCATAAACTAACCACATCTAACAGATTTTAATAGAATACTCTCCCCAGCAGTAGCAGAATACAAATTCTTTTCAAATGCACGTGGAACACTTTCCAGATTAAGCCATAGATGAGGCCATAAAACAAGCCTCAGCAAATTTAAAAGGATCGAAACACACCAACATATATGTTCTCTAACCACAGAGGAATGAAACTAGATACCAATAACAGAAAGGAATTTGAGAAATTGACAAATATGTGGAGATTAAACATTATATGGCTATTCAAAAGGAAGTTAGAGAATATTTTAGATGAATGAAAATGAAAACACAACATTCAAAACTTATGGAATGCAGCTAAAGGAGTGTTCAGAGAGAAATTTATAGCTGTAGAATCTATATAGAAAAAGAAGAAAGATTTTTTTTTAAGTTTATTTTGAGAGAGAGTGCAAGAGCGCACAAATGTTGGGGAGGGGCAGAAAGAGGGAGAGAGAGAATCCCAAGCAGCATCTGTGCTGTCAGTGTGTGGAGCTCAGTACGGGACTCAATCCCATGAACCATGAGATCATGACATGAGCTGAAATCAAGAGTTGGATGCTTAACCAGCTGAGTCACCCAGGAACCCCCAAAAGAAGAAAGATTTCAAATCAATAACTTACCCTTAACCTTAGGAAATTAGTTAAAAGAAGAGCTAAGTAAACCCAAAACAAGTAGAAGGAAGGAAATACTAAAGAGGAAATAAATAGAAAATAGAAAAATGAAGGAGAAAAATCAACAAAAGCAAAAGTTCTTTGGAAAGATGAAAACTGTCAAACTTTTTCTACAGTAACCAATATAAAAAAGAGAGAGGACTCAAATTACTAAAATTAGGAATGAGAGAGGAGACATTACTACTGATGTGACAAGTAGTAAAAGGAATTGTGAAGGGAATACTGTGAGCAATTGAATGTCAACAAATTAGATAACCTAGATGAAGTGGATAAATTTCTAGAGAGACACAAGCTGCCAAAAATCACTAAAGAAATAAGAAATAGAAAATCCGAATAGACCTATAATAAAAGATTTAATTATTTAAAAAAAAATTCCCACAAAGAAAAGCCCAGGCTGATATGGTTTCATAGTGAATTCTACCAAACATTTAATGAAATAACACCCATCTTTCAAACACCCTTCCAAAAAACAGAAGAGGGAACATTTCCTAACTCATATAATAAGGCCAGTACTATTCCTCATGCCATAGCCAGACAAATAGGTCACAAGAAAACAACAGACCAATACTCATAATTAATAGAAGCATAAAGATGCTAAACTAAATACTAGTTAACTGAATCCAGCATATTAAAATAATTATATAACATGACCAAGTTCAGTGTATCCCAAGACTGCAAACCTTGTTTAACATATGAAAATCGGTCTAAGAATATATCCTAATCATAGAACAAAGGATAAAGATGTTGATCATCTTAACAGAAAGCATCTGACAAAATCTAATACCCTTTGTGATTAAAAACAATTCAGCAAACTAGTAATAGATGACCACAGCTGACCTCATACTTAATGATGAAAGACTAAAAGCTTTCCCTTTAAGATGAGGAACCAAACAAGGATGTCTGCTCTTGTCACTTCCATCCAGCACCATACTGGAGCTTTTAGAGCAATCAGATAAAAGAAATGAAAGGCATACAGATTGGAAAGGAAAAAGTAAAACTATCTTTATTTGTGTATAGCATAATCTTGTTTATAGACCTTCTTAAGCAATACAAAGAAAAACTTATTAGAACTAACTAATGAGTTCAGCAGAGTTGCAGAATACAAGATGATGCTGTATTTGTACATACAAAAACCATTTGCATTTCTATGTGCTAACAATGATTGACCCAAAGGTGAAATTAAGAAAATAATTCCATTTACAGTAGCATCAAAAAGATAGGAACAAATTTATCAAAAAAGTACTGAAAACTATAGTATACTGAAGACCATAAAACACCACAAGAAATTATAGAAGATCAAAATAAATGGAGAGACAGCCTATGTTCATTTAATGGAATAATGGAATATTTAACATTAAGATAGCAATCCTCCTCAAATTGATCTACAGATTCAGTGCAATCCCTGTTAAATTTTCAGTTTTTTTTGTGCAGAAATTGACACCCTGATTCTAAAATTCATAAAGTAATGCATATGACTTAAATAGTCAAAATACTCTTGAAAAAACCAAGTTGGAAAACTCAAACTTGCAGGTTTCCTACAAAGCTACACTAGTCAGTATAGAGTGTTACATAAAGATAAGTATAAAAATCAACATTATAGAACTAACCTGCAGAAATACACTTATTGTTTTTTGTCAGGGATGTCAGGACAGTTCTTTTGGAGGAAAGAATAGCATGAACAAATGATTCTGGTTATTCATATGTAAGAGGAAGATTTTCCAGTGAATTTTTCAAAAGGGATCATAGACCTAAATATAAGAGCTAATCTGTAAAATATATGCACGCAACTATTCATTACCTTAGATTAGACAGGAGTTTCTAAAAAATGACTTCAAAAGTACAAGTAACAAAAGAAAAAATAGACATGAGACTTTATCAAAATTACAAATGTTTGTGCTTAAAAGGACACTGTCGAGAAAGTAAAAAGACAAACCACAGAATGAGAGAAGTACTTGTGGATATAAATACAGAGAATATAGAAAGAACACTTTCAACTCAACAATGAAAGGACAATTAAAAATAGACAAAGGATTCAAATAGATGTTTCTCCAAATAGGACCAATAAGTATACAGAAAGCTGCTGCACATGATGAGTCACTAGGGAAATGCACACCAAAACCACGGTGAGATACATCCACTTCACACCCACTAGAGGAGCTGTAATCAAAGACAATAACAAGTGCTGGAGAGGATGTGGAGAAATTGGTACCTTTATACATTATTGGTAGGAATGTAAAATGGTGCAGTAACTATGGAAAACAGTTTGACAATTTCTCAAATGCTAAACACAGAGTTACCTAATGACCTCTCAATTCCACTTGTAGGCATAAACCCAAGACAGTTAGAAAACACTTGTTCACACAAAAATCTACACATACATGTTTGCAGCAGCATTATTCATAATGGCCAAAAAGTGTAAGCCACAATGTCTATAAGCTGTTGAATGGACAGAATGTGGTGTATGCATACAATGGAGTATTATTGAGCCATAAAAAGGAATGCAATGCTGACACATGCTACAACATGGATAACCTTGAAAACATTATGCTAAGTGAAGGAAGCCTGACCCAAAGGTCAGCTAGCATATTGTATGGTTCGATTTATATGAAATTTTAGAATAGACAAATCCACAGAGACAGAAAGTAGATTAGGACAGACCTTCCTCAATTTATGATGGGGTTATGTTCTGATAAAACCATCATAATTTGAAAATATCATTAAGTCAAAAATGCATTCAAGGGGCGCCTGGGTGGCTCAGTTGGTTAAGGGTCCGACTTTGGCTCAGGTCATGATCCCGCGGTTTGTGGGTTTGAGCCCCGCGTCGGGTTCTGTGCTGACAGCTCAGAGCCTGGGGCCTGTTTCAGATTTGGTGTCTCCCTCTCTCTCTGCCCCTCCCTTGTTCTCACTCTATCTCTCTCTGTCTCAAAAATAAATAAACATAAAAAAATTTTTAAAAATGCATTCAATACACCTAACCTGCCAAACATCATAGTTTAGCCTCACATACCTTAAATGTGCTTAGAATTAGAACACTTATATTAGCCTACAGTTAGGCAAAATCATTTAACATAAAGCCTATTTTATAATAAAGTGTTGACTATCTCATGTAATTTATTGAATATTGAAAGAAAAACAGAACGGTTGTAGGGGTTCATAATGGTTGTAAATGTATCAGTTTTTTTTAATGTTTATTTATTTTGAGGTGGGGAGGGGCCTTGAAAGAGGAGAGAGAGAATCCCAAGCAGGCTCAGTGCCATCAGCTCAGAGCCTGATGTAGGGCTCGATCCCACGAACTATGTGACCATGACCTGAGCTGAAATCAAGAGTCAGATGCTCAGGCGCCTGGGTGGCTCAGTCAGTTAAGCATCCGACTTCGGCTCAGGTCATGATCTCACGGTTCGTGGGTTTGAGCCCCACGTCGGGCTCTGTGCTGACAGCTCAGAGCCTGGAGCCTGTCTTCGGATTCTGTGTCTCCTTCTCTCTCTGCCCCTCCCCTGCTCACGCTGTCTCTCTCTCTCTCAAAAATAAATAAAACATTAAAAAATAAAAATGATGCTCAACTGCCTGAGCCACCCAGGTGCTTGAGTGTATTGGTTTTTTTTACCCTCATGATCATGTGGCAGCCTGGGAGTTGCAGCTTGCCTGGCACTGGTCAGCGTCATAAGAAGATCACATTCAAAGTTTGAAGTATGGTTTCAGCTGAGTGCCTGTTGCTTTCACACCATCATAAAGTAAAAAACTTTTAAGTCAAGGATGGCTGGGGGAATGGAGGATTGGGGAGTGACTGCTGGTGGGTATGGGTTTTTTTGTGGGATGATGAAAGGTTCTTGAATTAGATATTGGTAACGGTTATAAAACTTAGTGACTATATTGTCAATCTGCTTAAAAGAGTGAATTGTATAATAGGTAAATTTATCTCAATATTAAAAGAGAGGGAGAGAGAGCAAGCAAATGCAAAAGACTGAGCCAATACTGGTATTCTTTTCTCTCCCAGTGCCTGAACTCCCTGGCTCTCTTTACTCATCTACCATACTGGTTGGGGCCTTGTAGGCACTATGTTTGAGAAGTATGTCCAAAGACTTATACAGAAATGCTTACAGCAGCATTATTCATAGTAGCTAAAAGGCAGAAACAACACAGATGTTTATCAGCTACTAATGATAACAAAATGTGGTGTTCCATACAATGGAATAATACTTGGCTGTAAAAAGGAATGGGTGAACCTTGAAAACACTGTTAAGTGAAAGAAGCCAGATACAAAGGGCCACATAATATAGGACTACATTCATATGGAATCTCCAGAATTGACAAATTCATAGCAAATAAGCAAATTTGTTTCCAGGGGCTGGCTGGTGGGAGAAGAAAATGAGGAATGAATGCTAATGGATGTGAGGTGGGTTTCCTTAGGAATGATGGAGATGTTGTAGAATTAGATACTGATCATGTAAGCAGAATTCTGTTAATATATTAAAAATCGTTGAATTATTCACTTTAAAATAGTTTATGGTATTTTCTTGGAACAAAGTTGTGAATACAAAAAAGTGTAGTAGAGAGTAATGAATAATAAAAAATATACACATGTTCCATAGTTATTTAAGAAGCAAATAAGAATATATTGTAATATGCATAGAAAACCCTTTAGAAGGATGTATAACAAAAGTGCCTCTCTTTGAGTGGTAGAATTATGTTTTTATTTTCTGTATTTTTTTATTTAAAAAATGTTTATTTTGAGAGAGAGAGAGAGAGCACGCACGTGGGGAAGGGGCAGAGAGATTGAGAAAGAATCCCAAGCAGAGCCTGCTTTGCGCTGTCAGCGCAGAGCCTGATGTGGGGCTCGATCCCACGAACCCATGAGATCATGACCTGAGCCAAAACCAAGAGTTGGACACTTTGCTGACTTGGCCACCCAGGTGCCTCTTTTCTGTATTTTAATAATTTTTAGTAATATGTATTAGCTTGTGTTACAAAATGAAATAGGAAAGATAGAGATGAATACATTGGGTGAATTAGGAGTGATCTTTTAGGAGTATGGCCCCTTAGAAAGATGAGTATGCATGCGCCTTATGAAGGAGGTATTGAAGGAAGGAATTGGTGATAATGGGAAACACCCTGTGTAAATGATGTATTCAAGAAGTTTGGCAGTGAATTTGAGGAAGGAGAGTAGACCGCTTGAGAGGTCAGCATGTGTGTGGGAGAAACTGAATATTATAATATTTTGCATTTATGAGTGTTTTTTATTATTTATATGTTATTTGAGCTTCACTGTGTTCCAAGTAGAGAAGTTAGGGCAGTCCTGTTTTATAGATGAGTAAACTGAGACACAGAGCAGGAGAAGTGGCTTGACCAAGTCATGTGGGTAGTCAGTAGTGGAACTCAGGTCTTTGATTCCAAAGCCAGTGCTTTTCTTGCTGTGTCAGGCTGCATTCTAGGAATTACAGAATTACTGAAGGGTGCAAGAATAGGGTTTAAGGTATTGCAAGAGTGGCAGGAGAACTGGATGAGGACGGCCAAGTATGGGAGTTCTAGTCGGAGAGGAGGATGGACGGGCCTTATGTGATAGGAGGGAAGTGTGTGAGGATGGTCATTTAGAAAAGGTAATTTTGTGCCAATGCTTTTGAGAGGGATTCTTTGGTTATGAGAGCAAGGAGATGAAACAGACCTCAAAGTAGTACTTTTGTTGGTTAATAAGCCATGTGGAGATTTATTTAATATCAGCATTAATAATGCTCTTGTGGTTGCAGAAGTGTAATCTGTTTTCTTTTGTGCAGATCTATTCTTACCTATAGCCGGATTGGAGGACGTGTCAAGACACTTACATTCTGCCAGGGGTCCCACTACTTAGCCATTGCGTCTGACAACGGTGCCGTCCAGCTTCTTGCAGTTGAAGCTTCTAAGCTGCCAAAGTCTCCTAAGATTCAGCCTCTGCAAAGCAGGTATCTCTCTCTTGTGTTGTTTTAAACTGCAGTTAGTGCACTAAGGTCATTTAACCCTACCTTGCCAGTGTAGTTTGGGTCAACTGAGGGCCTGTTAGATTGCACTTCCTTTTTTTAATTTTAGCACATGAAATAAACAAAACTGTGTTTCGAACTCAAATCTGTCACATGTAGTTAATTTCTGAAAACTATGTCTGCATATCTTATTTTCTGTCAAAAGGTCAGAAGGGCAGCTTTGAACTTGCAGCTCATCCCAGTTTGGAATCTGTTAGAATAACCTAATTATCAGTTACATCTTCTATCTCAGCTACAAAACGCAAAAGTCTGGCTGGCTGATTTTTAGAATGTGAATGTTCTTCATCAAGAAAATGCGAACATTGTCAGCATCTTTACTTGGCATTAAAATGTCTGATGTTGATGGGAAATGAAGTGCTGCTTTTAGTCAGATGATGTGCTATCATTTGAAAACAAAATATTGGCTGGTTTTACTTAAGAATTTCCTGACTTCTTACAAATTGTAGTTGCCCACAGATTAAACCATACAAGGTAAGATTTTAAAGATAAGGCAGAACAAATTTTCAACTGATGAGTATGTGCTACGCACCAAGGATTACAAATACAAATAAGATATGTTATGCTTTCTAAGACACTGCAGTCTAATGGAAGAAACAGACCAGTTAACAGATGATTCCAACTGCAGTGTGATAATGTGTTAAAGGGACAGTGGGAGCCAGCTTGCAGGGGAGGGAACAGGCCTGGTGGAGGTGAGACCAGACGTTGGTTAGCCAGCCACAGGAGCGTGGTTGAGAAGGGCGTGGCAGGCACAGGGGGTGGATCTCACAGGAAGAATGCAGGATGAGCAGATTCTTATAGTTTAGTAGATTATAAGGTATGGCCACTGGGGAGCTGAGGAAGAAAAGGATGTATGTTGGATCATCTAGGACTTTATTGTTTTGTTTGTTTATAGTTTTGTTTTGCTTTTGCAATTAAAAATGTGGGTTATTTTCAACACATTCACTGAACAGATGTGAACAGCTTTTGTCTAGGACATATACGTCGTCTTTGACTAAAAAACAAGTACCTGCCAGTTTTCTTTAAAATTGCTTCGGCAGAGATGACTGTCCAGCAGTATACCTATTGAGATCCATGTACATTAACCACGAGCTGTTGGCAGATTGTGTTGTGTGATGACTGTGCTGGCAGGACACATACAGAGACGTGCGCGTTCCTTCCACAGGTGCCACTCAGCTGATAGCACTGTTCACTGTGAATATTACTATCTTGACCCTAAGCAAACACTGATGACACAGATGGGGAGATTGCGCCAGAACGTTGAGTGGATTTCAGTCTGCCTGGCACCAGTTGCTCCAAAGAAACCTTGCCATGAATCTTCCCCCCGCCCTTCGGTTTGCTTCATTCAGTCAGATCTACTGTTGTCATTATAAATTCTAATAATTAGAATTTATAGCACCTTTTCACATTGTATTTGGCATTTGGACTTTTCACCATCTGTCTAGGGGAAATATAGTATTAGAATGTTTGTAAAGTTGTTTAAGACACAGAGGTCAGCGGACTATAGTCTGCAGTATGGCCTATAGCTAAGAATAATGTGTGCATTTTCAAACGATTGTTAAAAGAAATAAATACACAATAGAGATATGTGATTTGCAAAGCCTAAAATATTTACTATTTGGCTCATTACAAAAAATGTTTGCTGACTCCCAGTCCAAGCGATAAAACTAAAATAGTGTATGCTGCAAAAGCCTGATATGTACCGATCAGGGAGGCTTGCCAATATGTTTATAATATTCTTTTTAGTTTAAAAATGCCTCAGCTTGAAAAATAGATATACCTGTGTAATAGGATAATACATAAAAAAATAAAAAGGAATCTGATATTTTATTATCAGTAATGAAAGGAATAAACTATTGATTCATGCAACAACCAATGCATCCTAATCCTTTTTGCTCATGAAAGAAGTCAGACCCGAAAGGCTATTTATTACATGTTTCCAACTTTGTGTGATATTCTGGAAAACATAAAATTATAGTGAAGAAATGAGATTAGTAGTAGTCACAGGTGGGGATGGGGGTAGGAGCTGACTACAAAGGGGCTGCACAAGATAATTTTGGGTGTGTGGACTTGTTCTCTGTGGTTCTGTGGTAGAAGACACGTGGCTATGCATTTGTCATAATGCACAGAACTCTATACCACAAAGAGTGAATTTTACTGCATGTAAGTTATAAGAAAAAATCAACTTGGATATAGGAGGAAAGGTAGAATGCTGTTTCTGTTAAATCAATCTAATTGTATATAGATGAATCCTATAGTCACAGTGAAGACTGTGGGCAATAAAGGAGCCAACCTTTAGAATACCTTAGTAAACTGGTTTCTTTGGAAATCTTAAGATTCCAGTATCTTTAGAAAACAGTGGTTTAATTGGATACTGCAAGGCTAATGACAGAAGGAACTGAACCCATTTGGTTCTCACAGCAGTGTGGTTTATCAATTCCAAAACTACTTTAGTTGTATTGTAAGGTTATAAGTAAGAAAAGGAAGATGGTTAGAATGAACTCTGGTGGTAGATAGATATCAATATAGATTCAGGATCACTACGGACTCATGATATATTTATATGCATATGTGTATATATGTGTGTGTGTTTGTATACATATGTCCACATACATATAAAAAGACAGAAGTACATATATGCGTGCAGGTATGAGGTATAGTACAGCTATTTCAGAGTTCTGGCCATTGAGAGGGACTGGAGCAGGGGACCCTCCCCGCCCCCCCCAATAGCAATGAGCCCTTAGCACACACACCTTGGTTTTTAAATACTATTTTTCCATAAAAGGAACCAGGGCTCCTTGGAGAACTGGTTGATTCCAGGGCTGGGGCAGTGAAAACACGAGATGAATCTGGAGAATCATGTACTGCTGAAAGGTTAGGAATTGGTTCGAAAAAGCACATTGCAAGGGCATTGGAACCAACCTGAGAAAGTTGGAACAACTTGAGCAACAAAACAGACAACAGTAGTATTGGGTTACAGCTTGCAGAATAAAATAAATATCTATGAGTCCATACTGATGTAAATAATTAAATAAATAATGGGGAAAGAAGTGACAATTCTTCTTTTTAGAGAAATTCTTGTAAGTATAGAAGGAATGAGGGAAGTAGTCAACATTAGAACACCATAGGTATGATCTATCAATGGATCCTAAAATTTGTGGACAAAATTTTAAGCAGAAACGGGATTTTTACACTGTCTCAAAAGTATTTTTCCTAAAGATTGAATAGAAAATAATTCTACTGTGGAGAATCCTGGCAGACACTACCTTAGCCAAATGATCAAGGTTAACATCACCACTAATATGTTCTAATTAATATCAGGTACTTCCTCATATATGCACTGAGAAGGATGTTATTTCATGGTCTCCTTCCCGGTAAGGTATAAACTGATTCTGTGAGAACACATGAGGCAAACTCAAATGGAGGGACATTCTGTAAAATAACCTATAGTCTTCAAAAATATCAGAATCTGACTGAGGGTCAAATTGAAAGAGACAGTGACAACTAAATGCCACGTGGTATCTTGTTTCGGATCTCAGAACAGTAAAAGGACACAAGTGGAAACTAATAAAAATCTGAATACGTTCTGTATTTTACTAGTATTGTACTAAGATTAATTTCTTAGTTTTGATAAATGTTCTGTGGTTATGTAACACGTTAACACGAGGGGAAGCTGGGTGAAGGATATACAGGAATTCTCTGTACTATTTTTGCAACTCTTCTGTAAGTCTGAAGTTATTTTTAAAAATGCCTCAGGAATCATTGGCTTGATGGGTCAGGGTTCTTTCTTGACCATGCTTAGAATAAATTCATCTTAAATGGAGGCTGGTGCTATGTTTTCAGTGACTGGAAAAGTCTTTTCCTTTTGCTTTGTGTATTTCTTTAGAATTCTGGACCAGAAGGATGATGGCTGTGTCGTGGATATGCATCACTTCAACTCAGGGGCACAGTCTGTTCTGGCCTATGCCACTGTGAACGGCTCTCTAGTTGGTTGGGACCTCCGGTCTTCAAGCAATGCATGGACTCTAAAGCACGATCTGAAGTCAGGCCTCATCACCTCCTTTGCTGTGGACATCCACCAGTGTTGGCTCTGCATTGGTGAGCTGACTTTGAGGTCATTGACTGGGTTGTGAATGCCACTAATGTCTGGAATTGCCTTCTCGGGAACATTTTTTCCTTTTTCTTCACTGGTAATTTTTTCCTATCTCTCTTTTTTTTAAAATGATTATTACATTACAGTCACTTGAAATTTACTTTTTTTCATTAAAAAACAGATTTGAAAGAGTGATAGCAGTATCTCAATGCATGAAAATTTCCTTTTTCTCTTTGTTCTTAACTGAGCCTCTTTATAATCATTATAGTGATCAGATCTGCTGGCATTCTGTTATCCTGCCAGGGAAGCAGCAGGCTTGGTTTATGGATGAGAGCATTTGAGTTCGGTCAGACTTGGTTTCAAATTCCAATAACCTCAGGCAAGCTGCACAGCTCTCTGAGTTTCAGGATCCTCATCTTCAAATGGGGCTAATCCATTCAGGGGCTGCTTTGAGGATTTAATGAGGTAAAAGCACCTATCCCGGGGCCTGGTACTAGAAAAGAGCTAAGCATTGGTTTCTTGCCTTATTATTCCTCTTCGCCTTCCCTTCCTCAGAGGTGAAGGTGTATCATGTGATCTTACTGGCTGCTTTCCTCTGTTTTAGTTTCACATTTTGCTCCTATAGGCTTTGAACCTGCCCCTTGAAAATGTACATCTTATTTTTTCCCACTTGGCACTCTTTCTGAAGAATTATAATCTGATCTCCTTGAATTTTGGTTTCTAGATTCCCTGACTTACATTAGGACATTGTTAAGTATCTGCCCTTTCCTTTTTTATATACAGTTTATATGGAATACATTATGTTTGCCTTTCATGTGAATAAATGGCAGAGGGACAGGAGGATGTGAGCCAGGCCTACAAGAGTAGATCTGAAACTCTGAGCAAATTAGTAAATGGCAGTGATGGATCTCAGGTATCCTGATAGATCAGCTTTGAGGGCAGCCAGCACAACCTGTGGCTGTTTAAGCATTGTCGTGGAGTGAGGCAGGGTGACAGAGGGACCCTGTTGTCCTGTGTCTTTTCCTGATCCAGTATCTCTGCTAGAATTGTTGGAGACCAGTCCAAGAATATGCTCTGTGCCTCTGTCAGGACCAGCTGTTTGGTGTCAGGGTTGGCATTATTCTTTCGGGGTGGGGGGCTTCTCTGTGGAGTTTGTCATGGGCAGATGTGCAGGTACTGACCACCCCAGTTTCTGCTGTGATTGGATACCCATACCTGGTCCCAGAATGTTTTGGAGAAAAGGGCACGGGGAAATGATTGGAGTCTGATGATAGCTACAGAGCCGCAGCCACGGTGCAGTTGGCAAAGTGGCCACTAAATGCCAGTAAAACATCTCTCACGATTTCAGGCATTCTGTAAATTTTGACCTATCAAATTCAGTTTATATCTTCTCTAGACCTTTTCTGTGAGTGCTTTTGGCAATTAATACCAGTATAATTACTTAGTCATTTTCAGCTTGTTTATTAGACACTTGTGTAGCAGGATTGTGATGAGCACTTCCTATCTGTATTTAACAGCTAGAAGTGCTGTTTGACACCAGGAACATAGCTTGAGAGAAAGATGAGAACAAAGAATGAATAAAATACATTCACACGAAGCTAATGCTATTTGTTATTTGTATAAATGCAGCTTGATGTCCTTTAAGCATTAGACAGTAATCTTTTTGACTTTTTTTTCCTTTAAGGTACAAGCAGTGGTACTATGGCGTGTTGGGACATGAGGTTCCAGTTGCCAATTTCCAGTCACTGTCATCCCTTCCGGGCTCGAATCAGACGCCTCTCGATGCACCCTCTGTATCAGTCCTGGGTGATTGCAGGTAAAATGGAGGGCTGGCTTTCAGGTGTTGGGGGATTTTTAAAGAAAGTACATACTCTGCTGTCACGACTCATGTTCTCAGAGTTTTAATTTTATGTATGAACCAAATGCTTGATTTTGTTTTGTTCTGATTATGAAGTTCCCACCACTGCGGTCTCACTGTCATTTCTTATTTATTATCTTTAAAAATGACCTCATTAACCGCCACCATCACCTTCCATTGCTGTCTGCCACTGTTTCCCCTTCCGTCTGTTTTCTTTATCCATTTTTGTTAAAGCTGCCACCTCCTTCCTAGAAATCTAAGTTAGAAACCTTGACCCATCCTTGTCAGTTGCCAATTCTTGTTGATGTGTTTCTTGCCAGCTTCCCTTCCCATCCCTCCCCTTACCAGGCATTCAGATTTTCTTGCATGGCTTCTCAGCAGGTCTTTGAAACTCACTTTCCTCATCCTGTAAAATGTGGTTAAAAATACTTTCCTAGCAGCATTGTAGGAATTGGAGATAAAACATGTGAAGCACACAGTCTGGCACACATGTAGCACTTGATAAATAGCTCATTATTCTTACGTCTTCTCACTGGTCATCGTGCCTGCAGGCTCTCCCCGGTTAGTCCAGCTCATACACTGTTGCTGTCAAAGTCTCCGTGTTGCCAAATTCCGTGGCCATTATTCTGCTTGCCTCTTACCTGACTCATCCTTTGGTCAGTTGATAGTTTCCTCTTTCTGAAATACTTCCCTTACCTGACTTCAGGGACATCACTTTCTTGATTCTCCTATTTATTGATTTGCTGTTTTCTCCTTATCTTCTGACTTTTAAATCATGGCCTATCTCATCTGCCTTAGGGCTCAGTCTTTGGTCCTTAACTCCTCTCCTTCTGTACTGATCTAGTCCCATGCTTTAAAGACCACATTTATTTAGATTTTTATAGCTACTTAAAATATTCAGAATCTAACCGCTTGTTACTGCTTCTATCGCAGTCTCTCTTACCTCAGCCACCATAGTCTCTTGTCCCTATTCATGCAGTATCCTTGTAACTCCCTGCTTTATTCCTTACTTCTTAAGACCGTTCTTTCTGCTGCTCAGTGCCTGCCCATTCCAGGTTACGGCCAGACTCCTGGTGGGGATCTGGCCCTGCCACCTCGCTCACCTTTATCGGTCAGGGTTCCAGCAGGAATCAGATGGCCTACCCATCATAGGATAATTGGAGGATTTATCTTCAGAGGAACTGCTGACGAGAGTGCGGGTGTAGGGGCATCATAAAAGCACAACGAAATAGGGCTAGTACCAGCAGGAGGGGAGGGCATGGTCACTGGAGTTTGGAAAGAAGATGAATAGAGAAGGCTACCTCGAGAGGAGCGGTGATGTTGATGTGAGCGACACTACCAGCCTGAGACTAGACAGGCATCTATCCCTTTGGTCTCCTGCTGGGACTTCCATAGGCCTGTATTCGTTTCCTACTACCATTTTATTCTCATGTGTAATAATTACCACAAAGTAGGTAGCTTAAAACAATACACATTTATTCTATACCGTTTTAGAGGGCAGAAGTTTGAAATCAGTTTTGCTGAGCTGAATTCAAGTTGGCAGCAGGGCCACATTACCTCTGCAGGATCCAGGGGGCATCCATTCTCTTGCTTTTCCTGCTTCTGGAGCTGCTTGCCTTGGCTTGTGTCCCCTTCTTCCATCTTCAAAGCCACTGCTGTAGCATCTTCCATCATTGTCCTGTTGTCTTCTGCTGTCGAGTCTGCCTCCTCCTCTGACACTGGGATTGCATTCAGGGCTCAAATCCCCCCATCTCAAAGCCCTTAATCATATCTGCAGCATCACTTTACCATGTAACTTAACAGTCACAATGTCTGGATTAGGACCTACTTACTTTAGGGGCTGTTATTTAGTTTACCATCGGAGAAGCCCGAGGGCATAGGGGCCTGTTGATGTGGTGCCCCTGGGTCAGCCTTGCAGTGGGGAGTGGAATGTGCCAGCCGTGCGGGCCTTTTCCTTCTCCTCCCCCATGCTCAACCTGCCCCAGCCCCATGGGCTTTCCGGCTCTCTCCTGGAACTAAGCACATTCCTGATTCAGGGCCTTTTTATAAGTTTATAAGTTCCATGAAACAGAGAATTTTTTGCATTGTTTGCCTCATTTTTCCTCAGCATGTAGGGCAGTGACTAGCTCATAGTAAATATTTTTGGTTCAATAAATATTAACGAAGGAATGAGGCCTGGGGTATTATCACTCCCCCTGCTAAAAATAATGTCTTTCTCTGGACTGCCGTTACCTTTTTCTATAATCTTCCCATGCTTTCATCTCCCACTCCTCCCGGTCACAGATGTGCTTCAGTCACACTGATTACTCGTTTTCCCAGACACCCAGAAATTGGAATGAGCAAAAACACAAAACATTCTTTCTGCCTGAAATGACTTAACTGTATCCCACCTGTATCTGCCCAGCTTTACTTTTCTTTCAGTCCCAGAGAAAACCTCTCCATGAGTGAAGTTGATTCTTACCCACTGGATGGGATCTTTTCCTTTCCTTGAATTCAGGGGGAACTTTGCAGTTCTTTTTGTTTTCATTGTCTTATGCTTTATATGTTTTTTCTCTACTTCTAGACTGTAGGTTTCTTAAGGGTAGAATCTTTATGATTCACCTTTCTACCCCACAATTCTCTTCACTGTGTTGTATACCAGTAAATGTTTACTAGTAGTTCAGTAAAAAACATCTATTTTGCATTCCAGTCTGGTGACAGGGTCACAGTGTTATTTCAAAGTAGTCACAAGCATTTTTTTCAGGATGAGAAAAAATGGAAATAGGTACAGTACAGGCTGACTTGGATTATCTATGAAGATGTGAAAGCTCTGAGAGTGGGCTTGTGGTCTGAGTAATGGTTCTGGCCTGTGCTTCCCTTAGCCGTGCAGGGCAACAATGAGGTGTCCATGTGGGACATGGAGACTGGCGACAGAAGATTCATGCTCTGGGCCTGCAATGCACCACCACTCTCGGAGTCACAGGTTTGTTTCCAGTTTTTATTAGAAAGGCCATCTGAATTTCCCACATCCCATGCACTTTCAGGCACTTTACCAAACCTGGTATCTGTTGGGCTTTTGGGGGTGTTTTAGTATCAGGAGGCTATTGCTGTGTAGATGCTTTCCAATTCCTCAGGCTGACTAACGTCTGGGTATTTTGGGTGCTAGTTCCAGGAGGTTTGTGATGTGGTGTGGAAGCCCCGTAAAAACCTGGGTTAGCTGGAACATGACCCTCTTACATACACTTTTAATTGTCATGCTGCCACCATGGGTGCTTCACTGGGACAAAAGGTAGGAAAGGTTAATTTCTCCTTCAGTTGGAGTCCTTCTCCCAATTAGAAAGTTTTCAGAGGCTGAACAAACAGGTTTTGCCTCTTTATTCAGAATGGTATAAAGCAAATTCATTTATAGAAGATATGCATAAATGGTCTCTCACTTCTTCAGTTAAACAGGTGCCCAGAAAGCCACTTGACTTGTTCTAGAAATGACCATTTATGAAATACACTGGTATCTTTAATTTGATTCCTATTTCTTTCTTTTAAGCCCGTTCCTCACAGTGTCCATGGTATCTACTGTAGTCCTGCAGATGGAAATCCCATCCTACTAACAGCGGGCTCAGACATGAAAATAAGGTACAGTGTCTGAAAAAGGGTACTTACTATGCAACACTTAAAAGGAGGAGGATATAAAATGTGGATGGAAACTGGGGTTAACACTAGGCTGATATTCTAGATGCTTGCAATTCGGTCATGTTTAAAATCCTCCACACCAGAGAGGGGCAAATGGCAGAGAAGTAGGGAGCTCTGTAATCTCCACCCGCCCGCAACTTATCAAGCTGAGAAGGACTGAAGCCATAGTACTCTGATCTGCAAGAGTGGGAGGAAAACACACAGAGTCCATATAGATGACAGCCTCATAGATACCTGAGGCTACCTCAAGAAACAAGCCAAAGTACACATGGTGGAGAGTCCCAAATATCACTGAATAGGGAAATAAAATAATCAAAGGCACAAAAAGAGAAACCGAGAGACAACGTTAAAAGAACACTTCCTGAAACGACAGGCCCTGGACAGTTAATGAGCTTCCTTTAGTAGAGCAATACTAACAGGAGCACAGGGCATAACAAGCTTTTAAAACTGACAAGGGACAGAAAGCTAGCCAAAATGCCGAAGCGAAAGAACTCTCCTCTAAAGCAACTCCAGGAAGAAGTCACAGCCACAGAACTGCTCAAAACAGGCTTAAACAACATGACTAAACAAGAATTTAGAACAATTGTCATAAAATTAATCGCTGGGCTTGAAAAAAGCATCAGAGAAGCTATTGATACAAAGACTAGGGACCTTCAAAATAGCTGTGACGAGTTAAAAAAGGCTATAAATGAGGCGCATGATAAAATGGAGGCAGCTACTGCACGGATTGAAGAGGCAGAGAGGAGAATACGTGAATTAGAAGACACAGTTATAGCAAAAGAGGAAGCCGAGAAAAAGGGAAATTGGTACAGGAGCACGAAAAGAGAATTCAAGACCTGAGTGATACAATCAAACGGAACAATATCCGTATCATGGGAATTCCTGAAGAAGAAGAAAGATAAAAAGGTCCTGAAGGGGTGCTTGATCAAATTATAGCTGAGAACTTTCCCAATTTGGGAAAGGGAATAGACATTGAAATCTAAGAGGCACAGAGAACTCCCCTCAGACTTGAATCTGAACTTGAATCGACCTTCAGCATGATATATCATAGTGAAACTGGCAAACTATAAAGATAAAGAGAGAATTCTGAAAGCAGCTAGGGATAAAAGGGCCCTAACATACAAAGGGAAACCTATCAGAGTGGTTACAGACCTATCTACTGAAACATGGCAGGCCAGAAAGGAATGGCAGGAAATCTTCAATGTGATGAAGAGGAGACATACGCAGCCAAGAATCCTTTATCCAGCGAGCCTGTCATTCAAAATAGAAGGAGAGATAAAGGTGTTCCCAAATAAACAAAAATTGAGAGAATTCGTCACCACCAAACCAGTCCTACAAGAAATTCTAAGAGGGACTCTATGAGGGAAATGCAGCAAGGAATATAAGATACCAGAGACACCACTACAAACATGAACTCTACAGAGAACACAATGAATCTAAACCCCCATTTTTCAATAATAATATTAAATGTAAATGGACTGAATGCCCCAGTCAAACGACACAGGGTAGCAGAATGGATAAAAAACCAAAATCCATCTATTTGCTATCTACAAGAGACTCATCTTAGACCTGAAGACACCTT